>WOXC01010118.1:185000-412797 GCA_011680675.1 Gymnobelideus leadbeateri | reverse complement strand
CCCTCCTTGAAGTTTTCCCTTTTGACCGCCCCCCCCACCACATGGTGACCCCCCTTCTTTACCTACCCTCTCTCCTTACTATTTCCCTCCCCTCTAATTCCCCCTTTACTCTCCTCCTTTTTATCCCCCCCCCTTACCCTCATACTGCCTATAGGACATAATAAAATTTTATATTTATCAGAGTATTTTACTCCCCATTTGACACCAAACCAATGAGAGCAGATTTCAAAGAGTGCTCCTCTCCCTCCCTCCTTTTCCTCTATTTAATGAATTTACGTGTCTATTCACGTTAGAATCTTAAACTTAAAAAAAAGAATCTTAAACTTAACTGATTATGTTGATCCCACTTTGAACCAGAAACAGTGAGAATAGTGTTTAAATGATGTTCCTCCCTCTTTCTTCCCCCTCTACTATAGTGTGTTTTTATGCCTCTTCGAATGGCATACTTTACCTTTTTCTATCTCATCCTTTCCTTTTATCCAATTACAGTCCCTTTGATCCCCTTAATAAGGATTTTTTTTAATCTTCAGGTTAGTTCATTCATACCCACACCCTCTATATATGTGTAACCCTTTTTAAGGTCATGATAATTATATAAATTTCAATATTGACAGTTATCAGCTCCTCATATAGGGATGTGAACATTTTGCTCTTGTTGCATCCCAAGTTATGTGCATGTGTGCATGAGTGTGCATGTGTGCATGTATGTATGTGTGAGTCTTTGTTTTCCTTGTTTACCTTTTTATGTCTTTCTTGAGTCTTGTAATTTGAGATCAAATTTTCCATTGAGCTCTGGCTTTTTCATCAGGAAAGTCTGGAAGTCCCTTATTTCATTAAATGACCATCTCCTTGCCTGAAAGATTATGCTCAGTTTTGCCGGGTAGTTAATCCTTGGTTGTAGTCTTAGCTGTCTTGCCCTATGAAATATCAAATTCCAATCCCTCCTATCTTTTAGTGTAGAAGCTGCTAGGTCCTGTGTGATCCTAACTGTAGTTCCATGATATTTGAATTGTTTCTTTTTGGCTGCTTCCAGTATTTTTTCCTTAATCTTGTAATTCTGGAATTTGGCTACTATATTTCTTGGAGTTTTCAATTTGGGATCTCTTTCAGGAGGAGTCTGGTGGATTCTTTCAATAACTATTTTATCTTCTGATTCCAGGACTTCAGGACAGTTTTCTTTGACAATCTCTTGAAAGATGTTGTCCAGACTGCTTTTTTAATCATGGCTTTCTGGTAGACCAATAATCCTTAAGTTATCTCTCCTGGATCTGTTCTGTAGGTCAGTTGTTTTTCCAGTGAGATATTTTACACTTTCTTCCAATTTTTCAATCTTTATATTTTGTTTGATTGACTCATCTTAAGAGTTCTGAGTTTCAATTTGAATGATTCTATTTTTTAGGAAATTATAGTCTTTGGTTAGTTTTTGAAGGTCCTTTTTTTAGGGAGGTATTTTCTTGGGAGGTATATTTCTATGTTTTTATTTAGGGAGGTATATTTATATTTAGGGAGGTATATTTCTATATTTTCTTCAATGAAACTTTATTCCAATTTGTTTACTGTAGATTTAAATTTGTCTTCTGCCTCCCTAATTTGGTCTTTAAAATCTTTCTTAAGCTCCTCCAAGAATGCTTTTTGGACTTGAGACCAGTTCATATTTCCTTCTGTGATCTCAGGTGTGAGTATAGAGTCCAAGTTGTCCCCTGTATTTGGTTGTTCTTGATCTACATAATAAGCTCTGATTGATTTTCTTGCCTTCCCCTTCTCCTTCTCACCTTCCTTCCTTCCCATTATAATTTCCTATTTCCTAATTTCTCAGGCTGTGAGCTAAGGGTCTGGTTGTTGACTTTTGAGTGCAGTAGCCTCTGGGTGTCTAGTTTGAGGCCAAGGCAGGAGTCTTAGTGTTCCTTCTGAGGTATGCTGAGGCACACAGAGTAATCTGTGGAGGTGGGGTAGTCTGGCCACTTCAGATTTCTGCCTCTATGCCCCTGGGCTACTGCTCAGGCAGGCTTTTGCTGGTCAGGTGAGGTGGGGCTTGTTGGGACTTCTCCCCCTCTTCTCTTCAGACTCCTTGCTGCCTCTGTTACACCCCTTCTTAATGACTCCCAAGCCTGAGGCTATTTCCACTATCTCAGAATTTTGCTCTGGGTGGGGCACTTATCTTTGGGTTTTCTAGGTCAGGGAAGGGGAATTGGAGCAGCCAGAGTTTACTTTGTCATCCTGGGCCCTGGAAGGATAGGCAGGCTATTTCTAAACTTCCAGGCTGGGAGCTGATAGCCCCAAGCAAAGCTGCTGTCTCTGGTAGGGGCCCTGAACCCTCTCTTACCCGGCTCCAGTGTTTCCTCCAGTCCCATGTTGAGATGCTGGTGAATCACCCTTGGGATGGATGAGTTTGCTGGCTGGGGCTCCTTCTCTCTCTGCTGTAGTCCACCCTATAGTCTGAACTGCTGCAGCCCCCATGTGCTCTGTGCTCCCCCTGTCTGGACCCATGTGGACATTTTCCTGGCTGGATTCTGTCACACTCCCTTCTCCCAGTGGATTCTGTCACTCCAAAATCCATTCAGATTCCCTTTTTAAGGTTTAGTGATGGGATTCACGTAAGAGCTTAGAGAAGTTACTGCTTCTGTTCACTATCTTGGCTCCACACCCTGCTTATCATTTCTTATGATACAATAGTATTCCATTGCTTAGCCCTTCCCCAACTGATGGACATCCCCTCAATTTCCAATTCTTTGCTACCACAAAAAGAGCTGCTATAAATATTTTTTTTTGTACATGTATATCCTTTCCCCCTCTTTATGATCTCTTTGGGTTACAGCTTGAGAAATGGTATTGCTTTATTGAAGAGTATGCACAGCTTGATTACCCCTTGGACACAAACGATATTCTTCTTAAAAACAAATCACTAAACCAATTCTTAGAAGTTCGATAAGATTAATGTTCTTTCATAGTGAACCCATGACAAGATTGTGTTTCCCTCTGAAATGGTCATCTGGCAAGTCTCCATCAATCAGAACTATCCTTAAGTGAACATAGGGGACTTGAGCCTCAAATATGGAGAATATTTAGTTACATCTTATTAACAGACTGATGGCTGAGACCTCTGGTGGGTTTTTTATACTTTTACCTATGATATTCCTAAGTTTTTCATCACATCATTTGATTGGTAGCTAATTACATGAACTACTGATAAAATTGTCTATAATATTTTTTTTTCATTTGTAGTCTGTCTTGGCAGTGAGTTCACATATGTTTATAAGTTGTTTAAGAACATGCATACATTTTTTAAAACTACATCATACACCATAAATGCTCATTATTGAAAATCAATTTATAGAAGAACTTATTCAAAACAGCTCTATCATAAAATGGGGGCTGAAAGTAACAAAATGGAGTTAGTTATGATAAGTTGACAAACTTTCCTACTGTGTTATTAAATTAATACAACTTACTTTATTTTCGTTACAACTTGTTGAAATCCTTCTCCATGAAGCCTTTCCTGTTCTTCCCACTTCTTCCTTAGGTCAAAGTAGTCCCTCCCTTTTCAAATTTGTAAAAGCATTTTGCTTGGATCTCTCTTTTCCTCTATCACACTTATCCTGTATGCAACCTCTGTGCATGTAATCCTTCTATTGACCTCCCTAGCTTCTTTTAAGTGCCAATTAAATTCTACATTCTACAGGAAGCTTTGCTTAATACCTCTTTTAATTATTTCCTATTTATCCTGTAAATAGCTTGCTCTGTATACATTTGTTTGCATATTTTCTTTTCTTTTCTTTTTTTTTTTTGAGGGCAATTGGGGTTAAGTGACTTGCCCAAGGTCACACGTTTAGTTTTTGCCTTGTGTCTGAGGCTGGATTTGAACTCAGTTCCTCCTGACTCCAGGGCCGGTTCTCTACTCACTGCGCCACCTAGCCACCCCAATGTTTGCATATTTTCTACCCACCCCATTAGATTGTAAGCTCTTTGAGGGTAGGCACCATGTCTTTTTCAAAAGGGGCAGCATTTAGCACAGTGCCTGACATATAGTAGGCACTTAATAAATGTTTATGGACACTCTTTAAGAGCACACACCAAGTAATTTTTCATTTTTTTATCCTCAATATCTTATGTGGTGCCTGATCAGTGATATATCGTTATTGAATGAAGTTAAATCTGGAATTAACCTCACATTTGAAGGCAGATTTATATGTTAAATTCCACATTGATTCAATATTTTAAAAGTACCTATCCTTATCACCTATTACCTGAAATGTTCCATTCTTTCTAAAGACTTCCTTATATCACTGCTTAATGGTGCATAGTACTGGGATGGGATAATGTGACCTAATGAACTTCCAGGACCCAGAATTTCTCTTCACCATTTAAGGCTCCTCTTCTGTGTAGCACTCATCACCCCTGACTAATTTATTTTGCATTGTATACAGAAGATCCAGACTCAAAATTTCAAAGCCCTTAACAATAAATGAAATAAACTAGCTTGTATGGTTTGATGTGGGGTTTTATGGTTCACAATGGCCAGGCACATGCTTATTGCAGGCTCATTCATTTCTCTTATGTTTGAAAACTTAGCCCTGAATTGCCTGTAATGTAAGATGCTTGTGTAATGTCGAGGTTGTTGCTCACTGTACCATCACTGATGTGCAACATTCTGACCAAATGACTAACTTTGCAAATAGACTATTTATGCCGAGTAGGAGCAAAGCTTCTCCACCAAAGTACATTTTTAATGAGCTACTTTAAGAGTAAGTGGGCTTAGAAGTAGCTGCCCGGCAATCTGATTGGCTGGCACTGATGCCACTTCCCATAATTACCCAATAAACCATAAGGGCTTCTTTGGCACATTTATTCATATCTGTCATGTCAGACCAGCTGCCACCCAGCATTCTAGGTCCACTTCTAATACCCTCTTTAAAATCTTTGTGGAGAAACCTGATAACTATATACCACAAAGAGTATTTCCTAAAGATATAGGATCTTCTTTTTGACATTTCCCCAAAACTACTGAGATTATGAGTTGAACTAAATTATTTATGCCCATTAAAACCTCCAATAATTCATGCACACCAAAAATTATGGGCATAAAACTATGACAAAGACACGGATGAATACCAAATCACATCTTAAAACCAGCTCTCTAAGATAACTAGCCAAACCATGTTACTAAAAAAAGTTAATATGTCCTAGAAGTTAAGAAATGATGATCTCAGTTTCCATGGAGAAATTTAAAAAACCCAAGAGAACCAGAAAGCATCTTAGACTGTGACCACCATACTATTTTCTTATTTCCATGGAAAACTGATGCAGATGCATTTGCAGACTGAAGACACAAAAAGACTCCTACATTGTCTTAATATGTCTTGTGTTTGCTTGCTTAAAGTATCTGAATGGATATTTGAATGACTGGTAGACAGACTTATGCATTGTAGATTTCTAGAACAGACCACCGAATTTAGATTTAGAGCTGGGAGAGACTTGAGAGTTCATCTAGGCCATTTCATCCCCTCTTCCCAATACCCTCTCCTATCCCTTTTTATAGGACCAGAGAAATTATGTGACTTGCCTAAGGTCTCACTGAGCCAGGATTTGAGTCCAAGTCTTCTGACTCTAAATTTAGTGCTCTTTGCTGCTAAGGAAAGTTAAGAGCCTAATGACGCCGGCTCAGGCTAGAGCATGGGTAGAGGTGGAATCTGGTACCTGAAACAGTCTGTGGAACTGACATGAATTCTTTTTTTTTGCTTTTTGGAGGGCAGTTGGGGTTAAGTAACTTGCTCAAGGTCACACGGCTAGGTTTTTATTTGTGTGTGCGCTAAGTGTCTGAGGTCGGATCCGAACTCAGGTCCTTCTGACTCCAGGGCCGACGCTCTACTCACTGCGCCACCTAGCCCCTCTGATATGAATTCTTGAGGTCTCAGCTTCTCCTTAAATCTACTTAGTTCAAAACAACTGGACAGTTACAGTATCATGGAATTATAGATTTAGGGCTGGAAGAGACCTCTGATATCAACCTAGTCCTACCATCTCATCAGGAAAATTGTTTGCTTGGAGATCCTCGGAGATGTTGTATTATATGCTATCAGTATAAAATGCTCCCCTTCTTTGTGAACCTGTCACATCTCTATCATGAGAGGAAGACATAGACTCTGTAGTAAATTAAAGACAATTTAGTTTTGTTTGGGGTTTGGCTACATGGAGACAATAGCAATAGAAACACAGCAATTTGGGCTTCCTCACATACTGACTCAGCTGTGTTTATTATTGCATAATGCAGGCCTCAGCTGCAAGAGGCTGGAGATGGAGTAGATGGGGGCAAATGTGGGGGCTCTGAGGGCATCCCTTAAAGAATGCTTGTATTTTTTTGCATGTGTCTTCTCAGGGAGATGATGTAGCATCTTAGAAATCATGTGGGTGATTGTTGACAATTGGAGCAACTTGAATTATTTTTTTTTTCTGTCCATTTCCACTGGCTTGTTTCTCACACTTTACACACTATTACAATATAATGAAATGCTTCATGGTTGTGTTGGTCTCCTGAGCAAATAAATAGTGGAAAGTGTATTGGGAGACTAAAAAGAACTAGCTCCCACCATCTGTGGATGATTTAACAATTCCAGAGAAGAAAGAACTGTTTCCCTTTTCAAAGAGATTGTGATACCGTCATAGTGCCAATGGATGAACAACGGTTGAATAGCCCTAGACCAAGTCTTTTTATGTCTACCTGGAATCCCAATTCAATGATATTTCTTCAACAGAATACCAGGATCCATAGGGATGAGAATATTGGCAATGGGCTAATACATAACAGAAGAAATTAAATGCACTTGACAGTAATTGCCTGAAGAAAATTCAGGAAATGTGAGAGCAGCAACAGAGCACAAACAAAATAATGCGATTAAGAACACATTAGCCATATGTCTCTATTATATTGAGGAAACCTCAAACTCAATAACGGGGTGGTGACCTTGACCTAAAACTCCAAGGCAGTTGACTAGGGCCATAACTACACTGGGGAATTTGGGAGTGCTGCCCATTTATAGAAGCACAGACTTTAGTTGGAAGTTTCCTTCCTCCAATTTACTTATATTTTTATGTGACCCATAACTATTTTGGGGGCCACATGGACACAGAATTCTTGCCCATAGTCCTGTTGTTGGACTGGAAACTGAAGGGTACACAAAGGAAGAGGAAATTAGACATTAGAATTAGAGGATATGAAGAATGGGAGCTACATGTAAATTGCAGGTGATGGTAACAAATGCTAAAGTTAGGATAAAAAGCTTCTAAAATGAAGTTAGTATTCTGTGAACTAAATGAAACTAACAACATAAGTCTCAAACTGAATTTATTCTATGTAAATTTATAATCAGAAAGTATCGGTACATATGTCACCAAATATTTTTATGCTAACACACCTTTTTTTTTTTGGCACTTGGGAGGATGGGGCTGCATAGAGGCATTTTAACTTGTGATTTCATTGGTTGTGGAGAAATTTCTGGTGTAGAAATCATTTCCACTGATGGATCCACAACTAGTTTGTAACTTATGTGTTTAGACTGTTTTCTGGAACACTGAGAAATTAAATGACTTCACACAACTAATATATGTGCCAGAGGGAAGACTTGAGTCTAGGTATCCTTGATCCCCTGATTGTCTCTTTTTTAAATGACATACCTATCATTTTTGGGCCATGCTTGAGATTGTCTTGCTGTAGGGAACTGCTGTTGAGGAAACTCTTCTATGTACAGATTGGTTCTGTAACTTATAGTCCTGCAGACGTGCCAAGTATGGGGAGAAGCTAAGTGATTTGCCCATGGTCACATAGCCAGTATGGGTCACAGGTGAGACCTGAACATATGCCATTGTGTTTCTGAGGCAGGCCTTCTATCCTATAGACTACACTGTTTCTCATTTATATCTATAGATATATAGGTATCTAGCAATCAATCAAAAAGTATTTATTAGGAACCTGCTATGTATGAAGAATTAAACACACATATACACATACACTATTCTGTGTATGTATACATGTAACATATCTTTATTTTATTTGTATACATATTTATTTACATACATATTTATTATATTTACCTCTGCATATATGTATATGTAGTATAGTTTTGATCTGGACTTCTGATTTCTTTGATTTAAAGATTTCCTGGTGAGGAAATTACTCCTAACAATTGAGATCATTGACATCTTTGCAATTTGTAATCTTAAAGAATTGTTTGGGCTCCTGAGAGGTTAAATAATTTGCCCAGAGTTAAAACTTAAACCTGTCTTCCTGATTCCCATGCTAACCTTCTATTCACCACTACATGCTTCTTTCAATCCATATTTTTCAACCTGTGTTCAACTCCTGCTTTAGACACTAGCTACATGACCTTGGGCAAGTCAATTAACCCTAGTCTCAGTTTCCTTGTCTGTAAAATGGGAATTATAATAGCAACTACCTGTTAGGGTTATTGTGAGCATCAAAAGATATAGCATAGCTAAACATTTTGTAAACCTCAAAGAGCTATGCAAATGTGAGATGTCATATTATTCTATTAAAGTAAAATTATCCTTTCAATTCATGGGTGATATTACAGATGAAGATTGCCATCCAAAGACCAAGGGTCTTTTTAGCCAACAGTCTCTTCTACACCATGCAGATGTAATATTCACCCTTCTATGCTGATTTCCTTTTCAGTGAGTCTGTAGTCACCTGTACAGGCTGGAATTGTTTCTTACCCTCCCTTTTAGATTCCCATTCTTACTCATGTCTTAGCTCGAAATAAATATATTACTAGGGTACTGAAATGATAAAGGACAGGAAGGAGGGAAGAGGAGGGCCAGGTCCACCAGCTAGTATCTGAATTACCTGAACAATTTAATTCTAACAAGTGAAGCCCTAACACGTGCTCTATGGGCACTGGCAAGATGACAAATATCATTATAACTTATTTCTAAGTTGTTTGGTAGATGAGCCCATATGGAACTATTGAGAATATAAAAATTCTCTATGAAAATTTTCACTTACAATTCAGTGCACCTGACGTAAAAGGGTTGTAGCATTTTTTCCCTACCATCTTCCTCACTGTGCCTTGCCCCTCCCCCATCTCAAGCATGCCTAATATTGCAACATCAGTCAGAATTCCACTAGTTGACATAATCTTAAGACTTCTTGTTCCTGTTTATTTCAATATTTCCATGTGATTCTTGTTTCGTTTCCAGAAGGGAAAAAAGAAGAAGAAATACTCATCCTTATCTTTCAGGTTAATTTATATCTGGGATCACCTTAGTGTTTTAGGGATAGCTACTTTAGAACTCTGGAGAAGGAAATGGCAGCTGGAGAAGGGAATGGAAAACTACTCCAGTATCTTAGCCAAAAAAAACCCAAATGGAGACATAAAGAATTGGATATGACTGAAACAAGTAAGCAACAATAACAACTTTAGAATTACTTAAGCTAAGGATGTAGGAATGCATGATTGATTCTGTGTGATGTCTTTTTGACAATGTATTCCAAGCCACAGGTGCTTGGGATAGAAGCAGCATGACCTAAGTGGGAGATGTATTGGACCTGGAATCAGAAGGGACATGGGTTAAAATTCTCCTTTTGAAGCTTATTAGTCATATGGCCATGGACAAGTGACAACCTCTTTGGGCCTTGTATTGTTCATTTGTAAAGGGAGAAATAATAATATCTGTGGAACCTATGTCACAGGGTGTTGTAAGGATCAAGTGAGATTATGTATGTAGAGTGCTTCACAAACCTTAAAGAACTTTATCAATATCAGCTTGTATTACTTGTAGTTTGAATACATCTCATTTATCTTCAGTCTGAAAAAAAAGGAGCCAGGTCTTGAATCATGGAGTTATATCTACTAGGATCTCAGATTTCAGATTTGGAAACTTGGTTTGGTAGGTGCCAAGAAAAAGGACTAGAAAAAGGAAAATATATTCCTGGCTAACAGGGAGAAAAATTATATATTTCTTTTTTACTTTACACCATGGAAACTACATCTTTTTTAGCTCAGATAAATTATTCCCAAAACTAATAGAGTAACGACATATGTAATTAAAAAAGGGGGAGGCTCTTAAATTGGAAACTGCCAAAACATTATACAGAAAATACTGGGCTAAGAGGGTTGAAAATGTGTAGATATGAGATTTGGGGCATTACTTGTCACCTTAAACTTTGATATTCCTTTGCTCTTCTTTTCCTGTTTCATGTGAAGAATCTTTAGTGATCCTAGTCACTGGTCTATTTGGAAAAATCATAATTCAGGTAACACCAAATTAGCTTGCTGGGTAATAGGGTTAGTGAGGTGCCACTACCTGCACATAGTCATGACTTTGATTCCCTAAAGGAATCTGACCTGCCAGACAAGCTAATATTGGTGGGTAATGAATGAGTCAAAGATGCAAACTCTGAGTGGGGTGGAAAAGGGGAGACACAGGTTATGAGTGGGAAGGGAGAAAGAGATAGATTAGGTAGGATGGATGTAGTGACATCAGTCTAGGTTTTTTTTTTCTTTTTGGAGGGAAGTTGGGGTTCTGACTTGCCCAAGATCACATGGCTAGTGTTAAGTGTCTGAGGCCGGATTTAAATGCAGGTCCTCCTGACTCTGTTTACTGTACCATCTAGCTGCCCCAGTCTAGGTTTTTTAATAGCAAGTAGTTGGTCAGAAAGGATGTATCTATAGAGACAGTACAATAAAAAGAACTTGTACTGGCAGATAAGAAATCTGTTATCTTAACAGAAAATGAATTATCCAATCTGAACTCTGTTCAGTTTTGGAGATGCTACTTTCCTTCTGCCTGTTATTTCTTTCCTTAGGCTTTATGATTTTCTTTAATTTTAAAATTCAATATTTAAAACATGTCAATGACTTAGAATACTTACAAATGCAGAAAGAGGAGTAAACAATTGGGTGTTCATACTATGAACACAAGGGAGAACTGGATTTGGAGCCAAAAAATTTAGGTCTGACTCCCAATGCTGCTATGTTCTAGTTATAGGACCCCAGACAAACGATTTCACTTTTGAATTGTGGTGTCCTCATCTAAGGGGTTAGATGTCTACTGGATTTCTTTTTTTTTAAATTAAACAAATGCTTTATTAACTTCTGGTTCACATCATTCATTTCTGCCAGATTTTGAGTTACAGTTTTTTTCCCCATTTTCCCCTACCCACCACCCCAGAATAGCAGTCCCACAAGATATCCCCTCATTCAATCTGCTCTCTCCCATATCTTCTCCCATACCCCCTTTGACTTTTCCATTAGAGCAAGGTGAATCTCTGTGCCCCAATGCCTGAACATCTTATCTCTCAATTACATGCAAAAGAGTATTGATAATAGTATTTATATATATTTGAAACATTTAATTTTAAGACCTCGAATTTCAGATCCATTCCCTTCCTGCCTTGCCACCCATTCCCTCTGGGGAGATAAGTAATTCAGTACGTGTTGTACATGTATAGCTATGCAAAATATTACCACAGTAGATATATTGTACAAGGCTGCTTATAATTCCCTCCCACCCATCCCACCCCCGACCTGGTCCATTCCCTACTTGATCCTGTCCCTCTTCTATAGTGGGTACTTCCAACCTCCCCTCCCCTCAAGATTGCCCTCCCCCATTTATATACAAGGGAAAGAATTGGAACTAGACTCCTTGGAGTGGGGGAGAAGGAGGATTCCCTCTGTCAAATGAGGTCTGCACCTTCTCTATAACCCTTTGTCTCAGAACGTTATCCAGAGCACTGAGTGCTTTGTCAGGGGCCCCACAGTCAGTAGGAGACAGGACTCGAGCCTATATCTTCCTTATTCTAAAGCTATGCTCCCTCTTTAGAATTCAGGTTAAAATGTGCATTGCTTTCCTCCCCTTTGAGGTTTAACTCCTTAAGAAGGCTGACCACAATCAATGTGTACACTTCTTTTCTTTCTGCTCTCTTCTGAACTCTTTGAAGTCTGTCTTCCAGTCTCATCACTCAAATGAAACAGTTTTCTACAATGTTAGCCAATGATCTCTCCACTGACAAAGCGCATAAATTATTCTTAGTCCTTATCCCTTTTAACCTCCGTATAGCTTTTGACATAGTTGATTACCATCTTCCCTTTGGTACTCTCTTTTCTTTAAGTTTTTGTGACACTGATCTCTTCTGGTTCTCTTCCTATTTATCTGACCACTCTTCAGTTTCCTTTGCTGGGTCTTTATCCTCATCATATTGTTGTTCAGTCATTTTTGATCTGATCCTTTGTGACCACATTTGGGGTTTTCTTGGGAAAGATACTGCAGTGGTTTGCCATTTCCTTCTGCAGTTCATTTTAGAGATGAAGAAATGGAGGTAGTTAAGTGACTTTCCCAGGGTCACATAGCTAGTAAGTATCTGAGGCCAGATTTGAACCGAGGAAAATGAGTCTTCCTGACTCTAGACCCAAGACTCCATCTACTGTGCCACTTAGCTGCCCCTTCATTAACCACTGGTTTTCCCTTAAGGCTCTGTCCTAGACTCTCTTCTTTTCTCACTCTATATTATTTCTTTTACTGATCTTAGCACCCATGGATCATCTCTAGGTAGGTAATTCTTGGACCTATCTATCTAGCAATAACCCCAACTACCCATTGGACATCTTGAATTAGATGCATCTAATGTATATGATGCATCGGATGCATCTAATGTATGTATATCTTACACTCAACATGTCCAAAACTGAACTCATTTTTCTTCCCAAACCTTCCCTTTTTCCTAACTTCCCCATTACCAGTGTAGGTACCATCATCCTCCCAGTTCCCCAGGCTCAGACCCAGGGTATTAGTCTTGTTTTCTCACTCTCACCTCTCTCTTATCCATATCCAATTTGTTGCTGCATCCTGTAGATTATATCTCAGCAGCATTTCTTATATGTGTCCCTTCATTCTTCATACCCTGCCACCATTTTGGCTGCATGCCTTCAGATTCCCTCATGCCTGGAATATTGCAATAGTCTGCTTGTTGATCTTCCTATCACAAGTCTCTCTCCACTGTAGTCTATCCACCATTGAGATATCAGATTGGTCAAATACAACATCCTCTGCTTGGTTTTAAAAATCTTCATGACCTGGTTCTTTCCTATCTTTCCCACCTTCTTTTAGTTTACTCTCTGTCACGTGCTCTAAATTTGGTGACATTCCCTATCCTTCTCTCTGCTATTCCTTTCACAAGGTCCCCCATCTCTAAGTGCCAGTACTTTCACTGACTGTCCTCTATACCTGGAATGCTCTTCTTCTTCATCTCCACCTCCTGACTTCCCAGGGTTCCCTTCCAGTCTTAGCTAAATAATTGTGTACATACATAATTGTATGTATGTATATGAGCTTTGGGTTTGTTTTGTCCTTGGTGGTAGCAGTTCTTTCTGCTTAAGTGACTTCCCAGATTGATCCTAGCAGGGCCTTAAAATAGAGTTCATATTGCTCCCATTAACTATATTTTAAAGATGCTTCAGCCTTTGGCAACTAGTACATGTAGTGTAAAGAATACTATGCTTGGAGCTGGAGTCTGGAAGTACTGAGTTTGAATTCCACCTCAGACACTGGCGGTATGATGCTGGACAATTTACTTAACTTCTCAGCCTTAGTTTTCCCAGCTGTAAAATGGGTATAATGATACCTACCTTACTGGATTATTGTGGTGATCAAATGAGATAATGTATCTAAGATACTTTGCAAATCTTAAAGTACAATATAAATGTTAGTTATTGTTATGAACAAATATTTAGGTGTCACCTGTTGAACATAAAGAAAATGCTCTGGGTTATATCTGTCTTAACTCTATTCATATACACAAAAAATACTGAGTTAATTTGGAGTTTAGCAGAATAAATTACTTGGAAGTTCAGGATAGTTTCTTGGTCTGAGGTTGACTTTTTAAAATTGTACTTCCTTTTGGGTAGAAGGATCTTTTGTTTTGTCTCTGATGAGGGTACAGTACATGCTGATGTATTTCCCCCCACAGATTCTGAAAGAATTCAAGCTACACTGGGGCTTTCTTGTCTTTAAAATTTATCCATTAGATTAGGCGGAAGGGTCATAAAGCATTCTGTGAAATCAGGCACTGATATATCACTCTTGAAAGGTGTTAATTTGGTTCTCCAGCTCTGATTTGTTTAGTAGAACATATTAATTGCTTGGTGGACAGAATTAAACCATTTTATGCTTCGAAAAAAATGGGCAGCTCTGAAAAATAAATAGCTTGATCTTAGCAGGGCATTCATTCTGATTACAGCAGCCTGGTGGTCAACCAGTATGAGTACGAGTTCTTAACAATTGCTTTAAAGCAGGGCCCAACTGTTGTTACAGTTCAAAGTTATGTTCCTATTCTTTGGCTTTTTGCCAGAATAAAAAAAAATTCTAGGTTGGCTACAAAATACTGTGATGTGATAATATAGGAGCTGGATAACAGAAAGCATTGTTATCGTATGAAGGTATAGTAACCAAGAAGGAAGGAGTTTGGACTAGACTCAATTGTATTCTGTAGTTTCAATAGGGATTTGCTAGTAGTGTTATGGTTATGAATTATTGTGCTTAATAAAATGATTTATACACAGATTTTCTGGGGAAATGGATCATCCTACTTGAGGTAACTAACTTCTTTGAACACTACCATCTACTTGTTATTTTTCTTCTTAGAATTTATTGGCAGCTCTCCTAGGGGTTGTATATAACATACAGAGGCATTTTTGTGTTCAGCATAGTCTAAATCTGGGGTGTCAATTCCAAAGAGAAATAGGGGTCACTAAACTGTACATAAGGATTCCTGGGGGCTGCATATTAAGTTAGTTTTAAAATGTAAGGTTATCTATGTTTTATTGTATATTTACTTGTTCTGTGAAATATTTCCCAATTATATTTTAATTTGGTTTGGGCCAGTCTTAGGACCAATGTGACTTGCAAGAATTTGATGCCTCTTTGTCATTTCTGGTGGAGTTAGTTAGGATTTAGTGTCAAAAGATCTGGGTTCTAGTCATGACTCTTAAAAATTTTTATGTTAAACTCTGGAATTGAGAGGCAAAAGCAAAATTGTGCCTACCTCTAAGGAACTTACATTATAGTATCTCTGCTCAGGTAGGTAGTGGGAGATAGTGTGGGATAATGGAAAGAACACTGGATTTAGAGTTTGGATCTTGACTTTGTTACTTACCCCTTGTGTGACCTGGGTTATTTCAACTTCCTGGGGCCCTATTTCCTTATTTAGAAAATGTAGGAGTTGAACTAGGTGATCTTAAGGTCTCTTCTAGCTGCAACTCAAATCTGTGGGCTCTACGAATCTATAAAATGGAATAATAATGCTTATGCCACCAATCTTACAGGGTTATTGTGAGGAAAGTACTTTGTAAGCTGTAAAATATCATATTCATCTAATTCTCATCTTTCTGCTGGAGGGGCAAGAGAGACACAAAGAAAGAGACAGAGAGACTGAGAGTCAGAGAGAGAGGGAATGACAGAAAGACAGAGACAGAGAAAGACAAAGAGAGAGTGAGAGAAAGGCAAGGGAGAATGAGAGAGAGAGAGAGAGAGAGAGAGAGAGAGAGAGAGAGAGAGAGAGAGAGAGACATAGAAACAGAGACACAGACAGAGACAAACTGTGTCCTTGGAAAAATGCCATTTTTTTTATAGCAATTGTTCTTTATATTACTGGCATGTATTATGTAGAGATTCAGTTTGGCTGGATCATAGAGTGTGGGAAGGGAAGTAATGTCCAATGAATTTAGAAAGATTGGGGCCCCTTTGTGTGGGGCTTTATTGAACAGAGAAGTTTGTATTTTATCCTGGAGACAATAGGAAACCATCAGGATTGATTGAGTAGGTTGAGTTACATGGCCAGATTTGCCTTTAAAGAACATTACTTTGGAAGCAATGTGTAGGATGTACTAGAGTGGTGAGAGATCTGAGGTAGGGAGACTGATTAGGAGGAAGCTGTTGCAATAATCAGAGGGAGAGATGATGAAGACGTAAACTAAGGTGGGAGCTAAGTACAGAGAAAGAGCTTTTTGTGAGAGACATTGTGAAGGTAGAAATAGCAAGATTTGGCAAGTGGGGTGATGGGGGGGTGAAGACTCCAGTATAATGCTGAGGTTATGAACCTGGGAGATTGGAAGGATGGTGGTGCCTTTGAAAGAAATAAGAAAGTTTAGAAGAGGGGATGGTTTAGGAGAAAAGATAATGAGTTCATTGAACTGAAGATATCTCTCAGAAATACAATTTGAAATGTCTAATAGGCAATTGGCAAAAAAAGACTGAAACTTAGAGTAGATTCTGGGGCAGGACATCTACACATTTGTGTATACATACTTGTGGGTTTAATGGTAATGCAATTTGAATTTGAAGATCCCTTTGTGTTGGCAAAAGTAGCAGGTACTTAGCACTTAGTAACTGATCAAGCCTCTGTTGGGGAAACAGAAGATATGTACTCCTGTCTCCTGTTACTGATGTAACAGGAAGGGGTTGACTGAAAGAGGAAGCTAATGCTGTGTGTATATAAGAAAAAGCCCCAGAAAGGAACAGTCAGAAGTTCTTGGGGACCAGCATCTGGTGTCAGAACAGCTACAGAAGAGAGAATCGAGAACTGAGCCAGAATTTCCTGAGAACTTGTGGTGGAGCTTCTTCTGAACAGGAGCCAGGAACCCAGAGCTCAGGAGAAGACTGAGGAAGCAGAAGACTGAGGAGGCATGACTGGGATGCTGAGACTTTGTTAGTTTGTGGCTTGGTTGAGCCTTGAATTCCCTGGAACAGAAATGATGAAGGACCTGAGATGGACTGGACCCTGTGAACTTCAGTATGAAGCAGGACCTGCCCAGAAAGCTGGACAAGGAACTGGGAACTGTCTGCCATTGAACCCAGGTGACAGTCTGGTGAATCCAATAGAATCTGGGACCATGGAAGGGGATCCAGGGAATCTGAGAACAGGCCTCAAGTCAACATGAAAAGACCTCTCCTTGGGTACTGAGTAATTATGGAATTATAGTTTACTAGTGACCTAAGGGGTGGAAGGTTTTGTGTATGATACTTAGTAATTGATTGCTGAATAAATGACTGATTGAGTTAATCAAGACTTTGCCCCAAGAGTGGAAGACTTTGACTATTGTACTTTGAGACTATGTTGTGAATATTATATTGTGATTTTCTGTGATAAAGTTATAATATTGTGAATGCTGTACCTTGATTCTCTGTGAAAGTTTTGCTTTGATTTGTTGTGGAATAAATGGAATGATCACCATACTGTGTAATCAGAACCTTAAAAGCTGTTCACAGTAGCATTCTTCTGGAAAGCTACTTGTGCATGGCATTACAGTGGGCACACATAGGTACATATATGTGCACATATGACAATTAAATCTCTGGGAATTGATGTGGTTACAGAGAGAGAGAGAGAAAGAGAGAGAGAGAGAGAGAGAGAGAGAGAGAGAGAGAGAGAGAGAGAGAGATAGTAAAGGGAGAAGACCCAGGACAAAACATTGAACACCCATAGTTGCGGGGGAATGATAGACAAGGAATAGGGATATAGACATAGATAGGGAAGGAATGGATAGACAAGTTGAAACAGAACCAAGAGAAAGTAGTGTCACAAAAACTGAGTTGAGGTTATCTTACCTTCTCATGCTATGAGAACATCAAGGAGCACCACTTGCCCTACTGTTCTCCATGTCAAATTGCCCATCCCCAAAATTACAAGTAGAGCTAGCCTGAAACTCTATGCTACTCATCTATCTATGTCTTTGATGCTTAGGAGCAGTTATATCACAGTGATTATGAAACAGGTGTGTGTATGTGTGTGTATGTGTGTGTGTGTGTGTGCGTGCATGTGTCTGCAGTCATTTTAGTCAGGTCTGACTCTTCATGACCCCATCTGGAGTTTTCTTGGCATAGATAATGCAGTGGTTTGCCATTTCCTTCTTTGGATCATTTTACAGATGAGGAAACTGAGGCAAACAGGGATCAGTGTCTTGCCCAGGTCACACATCTAGTAAGTGTCTGGGGTCAGATTTGAACTCAGTAAGATAAGTATTCCTGACTCCAGGTCTGGCATGCTGTCTATTGCGTCACTAATACTAGTATTTCCAGAGCTCAACTTACTAGCATTTTGGGCTTCTTACCAGGCATTAATAGCTAGTGTGGCAGTAGCTGGCCAAAGTTTCCACTTTACTTTAGCCTGGCTGACATTTTCCTACTTAGCTAATCATTTCCCTTCCTCTCTCTGCTCAGCTTCCTTACTTTAATGGTGTGGATGATGGGTCATTATCATAATAATTATTATTTTATTTTCTCATATTTTTGATGAGGTTCATATAAAAATGGTCCTGGAATGTCTTTTCCCTGCTACTATTCTTTTATATTTAATTTTATGTGGATTATTGAACAAGTGAATAAAAATGCTTTTTATTATTGATTAAGAATGTTGGGACATAATCTATGTAAGATCACTGAAACCATCTTTGGGACAAATCTAGTAGAAGACAGGATGATGGTCTAATTTGTATCTTATTCTGTTCCTATATGCTTTTGATCTCCTAAGTCTCTATATTTTGAAAGTCTTTCAAACCACACAATTTGGAGATTATGAGTATTTGAAATTGTAAATTGTATTAAAAACATTGTTCTTAAATTTTTGTTGATTAGCATTATATCTGGACAAAGATGGGCAATAGTTTGTTATTTGATAATGGAATGATTCCAACACAGTTTATGGTTTATTTCTCCAGCATATTTTGAAGTCTATATTTGTAGTATGAGAATTTGTCACCTGCAAGTCTATGAGGATTCTGATACATAATTCTGTCTGATATAATTAGGTCATGATTTGCTAAGCATATGGTAAAGGCTATTTTTTTTTTTTACAAACTATGGTATTGGACACCTTCTATCATTGCCTTGCATAATCTCCACTGATGACTAAGTTTGGGTCTGTCAAGGAGAGATCATCTGAAAATTTTGGTTGACTATCATTATAAACCCATATAGTTCCTAAAAGAAAATCCACATAACTTCATCAGTTATTTGACACTTCTTTGTTTGCACATTGTGGTTTGAGATCATGTGGATGATGTACATGGGAGACATTTTGAGCCTATTCTTTGTTTCCATTTCATAGATTCCATCTGACAAACCCAATAATGTTAACACCATTTTCTATTGCTTAATGAAGATCAAAAATATTTCTGTAGGTTTATTTTTAACTATTTATTATGAATTTTGGTCATGTCTACCTATCTTTCTTTTTTGTGAGGAAGTGTTAATCTTTCTATAACTACATTAGCATGAAGTATTTCATTAATGTTGTACAGGTTTTTGTTAGGATGCTTTCCATAGCTTTCATGGTTCATTTTACAGTTTTGAAAGTATACATTACAACTAGTACCAAGTAGATGTTAATTGCTTTAAATTGTCTTTTCCATTCTGTTTTAGTTTCAGGATAAATCTTTTAATGTATCCAATTACACTTTCTTTGATATTTTTATAATGGATATGTCTTGCTTGGAGGAGAAAAAGATATTTGTAAATATTGCCTTCATATAGTGCTAATCTTTAGATTCAAGCTCAAAGCCTTCAGTTTCTATTTGTTTTGCAGTATATTAAGAACTATGTATTTATTGAGTCCAAATTAAATTTTAAAATCATTAGTGAAAGATTCCACAAAATAAAGGTCTTCAATGTTTTTCACTGGAGTCATATAGTTTGAAGTCATACATGTTCTTTAAGTGATTTAATAAGATGTTTTGATATGATTCTTTTTTTAAATTTGGAAGCCATACTTAATTCTATTTAGTAGAAATGATAATAGATTGAAAGCTAGTCAGAACCAAATAGACTTAAATTGTATCTCAGAAAAAATTCTATATTTTAAAGCAATGGCCCTTTACATTATTATGTTGATGGTATGCTTTAAATATAGAGCAGTTTTCAATGTAAGCATCAAATACTCTAGCATTCTCACTGAGGTCTCTTTTATGCATTTGCATTTTATGAATAAGCAATGAGTGCAGAACTGAATCAAAAGCTGTTAAGTAATCAACAAAGGCAGCGTAAATATTGCAGCCCTTTCGAGTAACTTGTTCAGAAATGATCAAATTGATAATCAGTTATTTATGTCCTTGAAACTTTCTGACATACACCTTTTGCTCTTCAGCTAATACATTGTTTTGTGTGTAAATTTTTTAAAGCAATGCAAGCTGTCAATGTTTTGTGTAAGTACATAAACACACAATTGGCATTTATTTGGAGTAGTTGCTGGTGTTCTCATCTTTTAATGATAGACATAGGTAAAGAGATAAATAACTGAAGCATTTATTAAATGCTTACAAGGTGCAGGCACTACACGAAGTTCTGAGGATACAAATACATGCAATCAAGACAATTTCTGATCTTACGGAGTTTACATTCTAACAGGAATCTGGAAAGCAGAGAAGATATAAGCTGAGAGGTATGGTGTGAAGTGGAGTGGGCCAAAAAGGGGTATGGAGGCCTGGGCTCCAGTAATATAAGGCATCCCTCAGAGCTGAGAGACCCAGGATCAGAGTCCAGGTTACCAAGGAGTAGGAGATAGAGGTAATAGATTACATAGAGAAGACATGACATGGAGCAGTCTAGGAAGTATGGTACCTGAGCCTAACAAGATAATGCAAAGATTCCCCAGGGTAAGAATCCATGGGAAAGAGGTAGATGTTATGGTCTGTATTGAGAAAACATGGTTTGTTGTGGATTAGGCCAGGGAATTGCACAGGGGCTTGGTCAGGTAGGTGGCACAGTGGATAGACTGCCAGGCTTAGAACCAGGAATACTTACCTTCATGAATTCAAATCTGGTCTCTGACATTTAATAGCTGTATGACCCTGGGCAAGTCACTTAATCTTGTTTCCTTAGTTTCCTCATCTATAAAATGAACTGGAGAAGGAATGGCAATTGCCAAGGAAACCCCAAATGGGATCATGAAGAGTCAGACATGAGTGAAACAACTAAATAACTGGGCTCCAATAAGAAAAGACCAAAACTTACTGTTAGACCTAAAGGACCCAGGGACAGAGCCTGGGTTACTTGTGGGATGAAGATAGATGTAATGGCCTGAGCAGAGAAGATTTCAAAATATGCTGGAGAAATATACCATAAACTGGCTTATATCTGACAGGAAGGTTTCAGTCACTTATCAAGACATAACTATGTCATTCATTATATTAACAATGCATGAACTTTCTGTTTTTCATTTGATAAGATCTGCAGTTTTGTTGAGTTATGTTTGCTACAAATATATACATGACTAGAAATTATCTACATTTTTTTGGGGGGAGTTTGGTCTCACCTCTGATTTCTTTACTTCTTAATCCTTTATAATAAAATGTCTGATATTGAATTACTTATTTTGTTTATAATAATAACTAGCATTTCCATAATGTTTACCATATGCCAATCAATCAAGAATCATTTATTAAGTGCTCACTATGTGACAGGGACTGTGTTGAGTGCTTTACAATTTTTATCTCAGTTGTTCCTCACAACAATCTTGGGAGGTGGGTACTATTATTATCCCCATTGTACAGATAAGGAAATTGAGGCAAATAGAGGTTAGGTAACTTGCTCAGAGTCACACAGCTGGGAAATGTCTGATGTCAGGTTTGAACTCACATTTTCCTGGCTCTGGGCCTGGCACTCTGTACTGTACCACTCAGCTGCTCCTTTGACTCCTATTCCCTTAACCTTTATTGTTATTATTATTATTTATTGGTACTACCCTAAAATCATTGCAATCTGGTGGGTAGGCCAACACAAAAACACGGAGGTATTATATACAAAATAGTCCTTATAGCCTCCAACCATGCTTGGCTGGATACTTCCTTCTCTGTTCTTCTTTCTTTTGTTGGGGAGAAGAACTGTAATGTTAATGGAAGTTGAAGATTTTCCCTGCCTACTAAAAGGCCTCAGGTGGAGCCCAACAAGAGAAACTTGCTTGGAGGAGGCTTGTTTTTCAGGAAGGCCCACACCTTTTGTTACTTTGTAATTAGGCAGTGGGTCACAAGGGTTGTGATGCCCTCTGGTTCTGAAGAAAGGTATATATACTCAGAGGTGAGGTTTTGCTTTGGGGCTCACTCATTAGAAGAGTGTTTGTGTGATTTGGCCAAACAAGACTCTGGGTGTTAAGGAGCACCTTCCCTCTTCCACAACATTGAAAACTCAGATGTTGCTGCTTCTCTCTCTGCTAACTATGTGTGTATAGCTTTGATCAGACAGCTAGAAATCCTGTCTGTTGATTTGTTCTATTTTCTCTGTCTGTATTTTTTTTCTGTTTGTAATTTCTGTTTGTATTTCCTCTGAAGTTCAGGGTGCTGACTTTTCCCCCTGAACTGAGTAAATGATGTGTGTGTGTGTGTGTTGTGTGTGTGTGTGTGTGTGATATGTAATTAAAGTAAGATTGTTTATTGATCCCTTTAAAATTAGTTTTCTCTAGAAAAGCAAATCAAAGACCCTGTGATAGCAGCCATCCTGGGTATGTCAGCGTCATCGCTGCTACAAGAACAAAATTGGGGCTTTTATTCTAAGTTCTCATTCTCATGATACCACCCATTAGCAATAATATGCTTGGCTTCCCATCCTTAAAAGAAAAAGATAAAGAATGAGTCTTTTATTTAAGTTAAATGCTAATGAAAAATGGGTTTGTCTTTTATGGAAATTGGCAATGGCAATCAGGTGACACATACTAAGGAATCTGGCTAACTTCAGTGTCTGCTCAACTATGAGAAAGTCCATATAAGTATAGCTCCATGGGCACCCAGAAAATCTGCCCTAGTCTCAAGGTACTTTGTGGTTCTTCATTCAAAATCAATAGCTTAAAAGCCCCATCCCATTGTATTGGGTGTCAAACACACTAGCATGAACCTATAACATTCCAGAGTAGCCTGAACCAGATTAAAGTATTGGGAAATATTTAAAAAAATTAAAATACAATAGAATATAGATAATATTAACATGAGGTTTTCTAAGTCAATGTAAAGCCTGCAGGAATTCTTATGCACAGTTTAGTGACCCCCATTTTTATTTGAGTTTGATGCTGCTGAGTTAGAGGATATAATTATTTAAGACAAAAGCATATGACAAAAGCAGCAATGAAATATTTCACTCAGGAACTTGGGGTATAATCCCTCACAAATGAATCCACTATCAGCAGAAAGACTGAGAATACTCAGGGAAGATTCCTGGAGAGCCATGTAGTCAAAGCAAACATTGTATAGCAGCTTAAGCCTCCAGTGCTCTAGGGCAACTGACATCTGGACAGCTGGGCCTGTTCTTCAGCTTTGTGCAGTGTGCATTCTCTGACAGGGATGTGGGCCCAGTGTACAATCTCTGACAGGCATTGCTTCTTGCTTATGTGGTCACCATTAGCCAGTCCTCTGCTGATTCCATGGTCACTGCTGTTTAGTGCCAGGACTAGTTCCACTGGGCCCAGGATTGTTTAGCTTACCTTTGCTTCTAGACTCTGGCTTCATCTGGAGTGCTAGCCATTTCCTGTTTTTAGCCAGAAACCCTGAGCTTCTTCCCCTTCCCGACTGATTTTTTTTTTTTTGACTAGGTAAAAGAGGCCATCATTTGCCTCATTCCTTACCTAGCCTTAATCACTGAGTGGGTGTTGCCTCAGTCAGACTGAGACCTGGGAAAGACCTTAACTTAAAAAGACCAAGGTCTCCCTCTGTGTACTGGGACATCTACAGTCATCCTGATTTATATCTTACCACTGGACCAGGTGACTTTGGATGAGAGAGTGAGGCTGGTGACTTTGCAGAGCCCTGCCTCACTTAATTCCAATTCACTTGTCCTCTTGAAGAATGAGGGGCAGGGGCGGCTAGGTGGCGCAGTGAATAGAGCGCCGGCCCTGGAGTCAGAAGGATCTGAGTTCGGAGCCGGCCTCAGACACTTAATCCACACAAACCAAAACCTAGCCGTGTAACCTTGGGCAAGTTACTTAACCCCAATTGCCCTAAAGGGGTGGCTAGGTGGCGCAGTGAGTAAGAGCGCCGGCCTCGGAGTTGGGATGACCCGAGATCAGATCCAGCCTCAGAAAATGAGCACCCACGCATAAACAATGACTAGCCATGTAACCTTGAGCAAGTTACTTAACCCCAATTGCTTTAAAAAAAAAAAAAGAATGAAGGGCAAACAACAACAACAACTATGGAGAAAGAATCTATTTTGTTCCATATCTTGTAGCTTATAGTCCAGATGTTTAAGTTTAAGCTCTCAGAGGGAGGCAGACTATTCACATAGACACTATTGGACTAGGAAAAAACTCTTAGCAGCTTTTCCATAAAGATAGCCATGATGGTGATAGAATTTCTTCCCCAGAAGGAAAGTCTTCCATCTAGGGGCCAAGTTCTTTTGGAATACTGAATGATCCTATAAATAGCATCAGAGGCATTAAATCCATCATTTTACCTTTCCTTTCCTGCTGGGGGCAGAGGTGGTTGTGGTACCGGGAGGGAAACTTCTCAGCCTCCATCTGACAGAAAGTTAAAAAGTTTTTTTTAAGTGCCACAGTAATTTCTAATTGCCAAGCAATACCCCTTTCAGATTTCAGGTGGCTTTCTTTTTATTAAATCACCAGTAGTGATTTGGGTCTGACTTCTCCCCACCTCCCTTCAATTTTCTCAAACCTGAGATACTTTTTGGTCTCCCATCAAAAGAAAGAAAGGAAGGAAATCCAGATAGAGTAACTTTAAGGACTTAGCAGAGCATGATGTGATGGGAAGAATACTGACTATGGAGTTCAAAGACCTGGGTTTGAATGCTAACTATATTCTTACTATCTTTGTGACCTCAGACAAGTCAACTTCTTCACTTCTATCAGCCTTACTGTTCATATTTGTAAAACAAGTGGCTGGATGAGATAACAACTAAAGTCCCCTTCAGTCTTAAGTTTATGCCTCCATGGTCCTATGAAAAGACCTGTATTTCCATGACTTTGGGTCTTTTCATAGGATCCCATCTCCACCAATAAAGCTCATAACTCCTCCATGCCTTAATAGGTGGTATAAATATGCTGTTT
This sequence comes from Gymnobelideus leadbeateri, assembly GCA_011680675.1. Taxonomy (NCBI): domain Eukaryota; kingdom Metazoa; phylum Chordata; class Mammalia; order Diprotodontia; family Petauridae; genus Gymnobelideus; species Gymnobelideus leadbeateri. Next base: position 387,752 of record WOXC01010118.1, on the reverse strand, counting down.
CCTCCTCTTCCTCATTTTTCTGTTTAAAATATTTTTAAAAATGCAGTACAAAACACAACTTGACTTAGAGAAACAATTGAACTGAAGTTCGGAACCAAGATTTCACCAATGACTAGAATGAGATGAAATTTGGACTCGTAAATAGCATCCAGGACTTTATCTGCAAATTGGAATAATGATAATTGGCGATTTTAAGTCAGAAAGGATTGTTGCAGTGAGAGTGTGTTGATATCTGTGAAGTGAACAGAACTCCTTAAATGAGTTTGAAAATGAAATCTTTCCCCCAAAAGTACAAATGCAAAAACCTGGCAGAGTAGTCTTAGAAAATCCCATTGAATTGCAAATTTAATAATCACATTTTCTTTTCATATGTCCCCCTTGGTCCTCTGAAGACCAGAAGTGTAACATTTCCTCTGCTGGTCTGGTATAATAGGAAACATTATTACTACAGATCCTAATTGTATAAGTTGGGAGAAATAGTGACATTTCTCATTGAATTAGCTTCTGTATTGTGGCCAATATTACAGTCCACATTTTCTAATAAGCTAAAGAATGTGAACAAATGATATATCTTGCTAATAATAAAATAAAATCCAAGGGACACCAGTCACATGAAATCGGATTTTATTATTAGTCCTGCTGTGTTTGCATTGATCTATGGTGGCCTCAGATACTGCATTAATTCACACACCATATAATTTTCTAGTGGATCATAATGGAGAGCCCAAAGCTCTAGTTTGGGAAACTATCTTTAAAAATGTTCTATTCTGTGGTTGTTTCTAGGCCAAACGAGGTATTGAACTAGGTGAGATCTAAGGTCCTTTAAAGCTCTAATAATTTTTTCCTCTTTTGTTTATTGGGACAATGTATATTGGTGGATTGGTTGTTGGTGGTGGGCAGGGGTAAGAGAGAGTGAATGGGGGGCTGTGGTGCAGTGAGTAAGAGTGCCGGCCTGGAGTCGGGAGGACCCAGGATCGGTTCTGGCCTCAGTACTTAGCACCCACACATAAATAACTAGCTGTGTAACCTTGAGCAAGTTACTTAACCCCAATTGCTTTAAAAAAGAGTGAATGGGATGTGATCAATGGTTGTTGGGTACAGTTAATTTGGCAGGTGGTTGGGTGAGGAATCTGAAGGGAGCTTGTAGACCCAAGGATTCTTGTCTGTGTGATAGAAGGAGGGGATACCACATATATGAATAAAGTGAATCTTCAGAATTTAGTAATTTCCATTAAAAACATTTATTAAGGACTATATACTAAGGAGATAAGATTAGATGTTAAGAAGGTTTTTGATGGTTAGAATGTTATAGGATCACAGGATCTCATATGTCATCTGATTCAACCCCATCATTTTACAAATGAAGGAATTTAGGCCCGGGGAGGTTGTGACTTGCTGAAGGTAGTGTCAGAAGCAGAATTTGAACTCAGGTTCTCTGACTCAAGAAGCAGCTCTCTTTCCATTCCATCTTGGTAGATATATTTTCAGACACACACACACATCATAAACAAAGATGGCATTGAGTTGACCCATTTTTTATAGGATTGGTACTTTGGAATTGCTTATATACTAGTCAGTCTTAATTAATTAAATTTTATTCAGCCTTTCTTGGTTGCCAGGCACTGTGTTAAACACTGGGGATAAAAAGAAAGGAAAAAGATAGTGTCATCTTCAAGAACTGCCCTGATCCTACCAGCAGCTGTCTCACTTATCATAGCTCTTGTTGGGTAACACTCCTTGTGATCATAAGTATATATTTTCAAGGGCTGAAATTAGGAGTATGGTCTGGTCATGGAAAAGAGCAAAGCTATCTGATTATATCAGGAAATTTAAATAGAGCCTGGATTCAGCAAGGTTGTTCTCTAAACTGATATCATTTCTGTCTAGCTTTCTAGAATTCTGTCTGAATACTCTCTAATGCTCAGGTTGACAAGCATTCATTAAGTGTGCAGTCATTGTGCTTGCTAAGCACTGAGCACACCTTACCTATGTGTTCTTAGTTGCATCTGTGATATCAAGGACTTGGGAATTCCCTTCCACAAAGTAGAACACAGTGTATCTACACCTTTCCATCCTGTGTAACGCTCATCCATGTCCTCTCGAAAGTGTACCATAGGAGGGTGCTGCCATGCTAATGGAGGCCTTTCTCACTTTTGGTTGACATCATGTAAGTACCAGTGAAGCACTCTGGCCATCCACTTGATAGCCCTCACCCTTGCCATTTGACCAGTCCATTACCCATTTCTGTCATATATTTCTTTTATGGTATCTTTTATTTCCATTCCTCTTTGAATTTCTTCATTGGCTATATGTTATAGCCAGCTAAAGCACATTGTGTGCTTTCCTTTGCCTTCTTTGTGATGCTAACTACCATGCAAATGACTTAGAAAAATATGTTTGGCTTGCTCAAGATGAATTCTTCAATTTAATTAAAATGTTTATTATTCTGCCTGATTCACAGTTTTGCCCAAGTTGATTTCCTGCTCAAAAACCTTCATTGGCTCCCTATTTCTTAATAGAATTAAAATACTAATTCCTTACACTTACTCTGGGGACCCTCCATAAGTGAGCTCCAATTTACCTCCTTATTCTTTACTCTTTGCTCCTTATCTACTCTGCATTCCAGTCAGACTAAGGGACTGAATCTTGCTTGGCCTCTCCAGCTGTTGTGCATTTGCATTGGCCATCCTCCAGGCCTTGGGTGCACACTCCCTCCATGTTGCTATGTATTAAGTCCTTCTCATCCTTCAAGTTTCAGCTCAGGTCCCACCTTCTTCTTGAAGCTGTCCTTGATCAACCCACAGCTGAAAAGAATCTCTCCCTCAAATATTTTTGCCACACCCTAGGTTTTCTCTTTGCTTTCATAAGCGTCTACTTTGAATTGTAATCATCTGTAAACATACTGCATTTCCCCAATTAGTTTGTAAACTCCTTGAGGACAGGGATTATGTCATCTTTATCATGATATCTTTAGCATTAGCACAGTACCTCACACATAGTAAATATGCAATAAATATTTATTTGAGCAAATTGCTCAAAATGTGCTGGCTTTTCATTGGAAGGAAGGATAATGTAGCTTATGAATTTTTTTTTAAATGAGAGGCATTTCAGATGTGAAGCCAGAGATAAACTACTAGACTGAGGGATAAAAGTGCATTTATAAGAAATGAAAAGGCTATATTTGTCCCCACATTTAAGTGGGTTAGGGTTTTTTATTTTTATTTTTTTTTGCTTGACTCTATAATGCAAAATACCCAAGTTGGAAGAATCTTGCTAGCAAATGGAAGTTTTGCTCTTCTAATTTTGTGTAACTTTTGGGGTGTAATAAAGGTCATCCAATTTTTCAGATTCATCCGTCTAAACTTTTTGGTCCATCTGTTTTTGTCCTGGCACGCACAGTAGTAAATTCTTCATTTCAGAGCTGCTTCACTGCTCTTCCAGAACAGAGAAAAGGGAGCACTCAGAAATATTATTAATCTCCAAATAAAGTGGGCCAGGTCTCGTGTTCTCTAAAAATGGAAACAGCTCTTTCACAAACCAAATAGGGGGTAAGATGTTAGCATGGTTTGTTGAAGGGTGGCTGTCAAACTCTTTATATGAAAAGGCAATTAGCTATGTGTAAAGCTGGCAGTGGGGGCCCTTGAGAAGAAGGCGGGGAGGGGGGGTGAGGAGAGGGTCAGGTCCTTATTCCCTGCAGCAGCCCATGTGGCTCTTTCCTGGCAGAGCTCCCCTTGATGTCAAAGGGAGCTGCATTCGCCAAGGAAAGATGTGGAGTGAGGAGAAGTTGCTGCTGGCCCTGAGTGGTTTGTATTTTTAAGGATGGTGGGTTGAAAGAAAGGGGCTTTCGCATTCTGCACCAAGGTGGTCCTGGGAAATTTTTGGCAGGAGTTGATTATCCCCTCTCCCCCAGCAGGGTGTATATGTGGGTATGTTGGTGGGGGCAGCATCTCAGAATGTGTAGCCATGTGCAAAATTTAAGTGGTGAACATGAAAATTGAGCGAGGGCTAAATCCTGACAAGGACCCCCATGTTCAAATCACATCTGAAACCAATTAGTAAATTCAGTGCATCTCTTAGACTGAGAAGGGGATCTGTGGCCCTTGGACCTGTATACTCATCTCCTCTGACAATTAAACTGCCTGGTGCATTTTGATAATGTCAGGCCTAATACAATACTAAATAAATGCTTTTTTAATGTAGAAAACGTTCTAACCCTGCTTAGGTATTATGGCTATGCATTATCAATATCATAAAAAATTAAATTAGTCTCAAGGTCTTATAGTAAAAATACTTTCTTCTTGACAGTATCTATTCAAACTAACTAATACAAGCTGACATTTTCACAGTCATTTAAGGGCTTAAGACTGCATCCACCATCTCATTTCACTCTCCCAATAACCCTGTGAGGTAGGTAGGGAGAATATTATTATATTATTATGCCCATTTTAGAGATGAAGAAATGGAAGCACAGAGAATTAAGTGAAGTGCCCAGGGTCACACAACTAGTCCAAAACAGAACTTATTACCTCTCCTTTAAAAGTTTTCTCTCTTTGGGGTGGGTAGGTGTCCCAGTGAGTAAAGCGTCGGCCCTGGAGTCAGAAGGACCTGAGTTCGGACCTGGCCTCAGATGCTTAATGCACACACAGACAAAAAAACCTAGCCGTGTGACCTTGGGCAAGTTACTTAGCCCCAATTGCCCTCCAAAAAGCAAAAGAAAAGTTTTCTCTCTTTCTAAACTTTCTTGTTTCTGTTGAGGATACTGAAAACAATCTTTTTGGCCAACCAGGTTTATAACCTGAGTCCTCCTTGACTTTTCTGTCTCAATCTTCACATTCAAGTGATTGCCGGGTATAATGGGGCCCTCCCTTTTTGTAACAAGCATAGGTATTCTATGTCTGTTTTCCTGTGGACTATATGGGAGCTATGGAGGTTCAGTTTCTGGTCATGTATTTCTTGTTTACTGAGAGTCCCTTAATGATCACCTGAAAGAACTGATTAAAGAGGGTAAAACACTTGTGTGAAAAAAAGAAGCTGTAGTTACTTCTTTTAAAGTAACCCTCTAGGTAACAAGATGTGATTTCAGTAAGGGATGGAGAGATGTAGCCCTTTTCTATCCCTATGGGAATCATGGTCGCTGCTATTCTTCCATATGGAGAAAGCTCTTAACTGAGATTGTATGGGGGTGGTCGTCTGCCTTTGTCTCACTTGTCTGCTTCTGTCCTTTAGCATAAATCTTATGAGTATGGAAAGATGCCTTCCCTTGAGAGCAGCAAGAAGAAAGTGCCTAAGTCGTAGTAGGATGGCCCGGTATCAAAAGCAGAGTCAGCCCTTGGGAAAAGCCACAGGAAGGTCAGACTTGGCTATTTGACTGGGCCATGTGACTAATTAGCAGAGTTGCAAAAACCCTTTGATGTCGCCCCTCTCCCACTGAATATTCTTCTTTTTTTAGTTTACCATACTAGTTGCAATAAGTTAAGATATTGAATTCTATTTAAATTGTTTTTTTTTTAAAGCAATTGGGGTTAAGTAACTTGCTCAAGGTTACATGGCTAGTCATTATTTATGCGTGGGTGCTCATTTTCTGAGGCTGGATCTGATCTCGGGTCATCCCAACTCCGAGGCCGGTGCTCTTACTCACTGCGCCACCTAGCCGCCCCTTTAGGGCAATTGGGGTTAAGTAACTTGCCCAAGGTTACGCGGCTAGGTTTTTTTTTGTTTGTGTGGATTAAGTGTCGGAGGCCGTCTCTGAACTCAGATCCTTCTGACTCCAGGGCCGGCGCTCTATTCACTGCGCCACCTAGCCGCCCCCAAAATCTAGATTTCTGGACATTTTAGAATAGTGAAACAGCAGGTTGGGATTTGCAGCAAGTCAGATTATGAGGAGCAAAATTGAATGACTCGACCAGCCTAGTCCATTAGTAGCAGAGATATGGCCATGAATCCATGTGTACATTTTCAAGTGAACCTGGTGGGACAAATGCAAGACTCTTAAATTTGAGTCTGTTCTGCGAGAATGAGCTATTAGAGGAGAGAACAGGCTCACAGATGATTGTGGGGTGGTGGTAGATACATTTTCTTCTTGCTCTATCGTCACAGGATATAATCTGAAGCTTACTAATGCCAATTGATTTAATGGAATTGAGAACAGATCACTGGTAGCTAACTGTGTGAAGAACACACTAGAATGGGGGCTTGAGCTGTTAGCATTAGAGAATGACTTTCTTGATACCTCAGGGGCAGTCCTACAACCTTGAGTAGGAAAGATTGCTGACTTCACCCAGGAAGAGTGAATGGAGAATGAAAAATTCTTCCATAATTTTCTCAGAGCATGGCTACCAACTGCAGCCTAGGCACAATTTTCTAGGTTCCCCTTTTTACACAGGGTACAGAAAAATTTCTATAAGGGCCCTTATATCATAGGCTACTCCCTTGGAAATCCAAGAAAATTTCTCCTTATTCCAAAGAAGAATCCTCCAGTGGATCCATGTCACTTCAAGGGAATTCTTATTAGAATGCTGAACTTATTGAGTAATAGGAGAGATAGGCTCAGAGACAATAGAGAACATAGTCAATAAACCTAAATGAGGGTGTGGCCTCTTTGCTGTTCCTCACACAAGATAGTCCATCTCTTGGCTCTGGGATCTTTCACTGGCTGTCTCTTATGCCTGGAAAGCTCTCCCTTCTTATCTCCACCTTTTGACTTCACTGGCTTCCTTCAAGTCCAATGTCAAATTCTACCTTCTACAGAGCCCTTACCAAACCCTCTTAATTCTACTCTGTCTGTTCATTATTTCCTATTCATCCTGTATATAGCTTGTTTGTTATGCAGTTATTTTTATGCTGTCTCTCCCATTAAGTTGTGAACTCCTCAAGAGCAGAGGCTATCTTTTTCCTTTCTCTGAATCCTCAGCACTTAGTACAATGCTTAGCATACAATAAGTGCTTAATAAATGTTTATTGCTTGGCTCACTGATGCTACTTCCTTGTATCTCACAACTGAGAGACTGTTCTCAAAAATAACTAATTCCATTTGAACAAAACAAAGTTTAAAAAAAAAAACATAAGGGAAGTGATGTTAAGTGTTCATTTTGCACATTTATATAGCTATTTATATAGCTACATTTTAACATAATTTACCCTGGCAAAACTGTGAACTGATCATCTTCCACGTCAAGGAGCATTTTTCTGATTCATCAAATAGCTTTTGCATCATGACAAATTATTGCAATAATGGGCATCTGACTTATAAAAGGTGTGGAGAGGTTCAGGGAAGGCCAGAATTCAAAGAAAATCTGCAATTATGCAGCAAAAATGGAGGGCTTATGGAGTGAGTCTAATTGCAGATGTTCTTTTACCTCCAACATATTGCCATGAGGATTTATGCACATTTTATTATACGATGATTTTTATAAATGGAAACTACGTCACATGCACACATACTTATTGCTCTGCAACATGAGCAAGCCACCAAACATGATACTTTTTGAAAATAAAGTGCTTTGCTTCTAGGGCTGTATCCCAAAGAAATCATACAAGCAGGAAAAGGACCTGTATGAAAAAAATATTTATAGCAGCTCTTTTTGTGGTAGTAAAGAATTAGAAATCAAGAGAATGTCCATCAATTGGGGAATGGCTAAACAAGGTGTGGTATATGAATGTTATTCAATATTTATGCTATAAGAAATGAAGCTCATGTGGGTGGCTAGGTGGCACAGTGAATAAAGCACCAGCCCTGGAGTCAGGAGGACCTGGGTTCAGATCCAGCCTCAGACACTTAATACACACACAAAAACTAGACGTATGACCTCGGGCACGTCACTTAACCCCAATTGCCCTCCAAAAAGCAAAACAACCAAACCAAAACAAAAAAAATGAAGAGCAGACAGACTTCATAATAACCTGGAGAGACTTATATAAACTGATGCTGAGTGAGAAGAGCAGAAACAGGAGAACATTCTACATAATTAGACACATCATATAACTGACTTTAATAGACTGGGCTCATCTCAGCAACAGAAAATTATAAGACAGCTCCAAAGGACTCATGATGGAAAAGGCTATCCACATCCAGAGAACGATTTATGGAATCTGAATGCAGATTGGAGCAAACTACTCGTTCTCTCTCTTTTTTGTTTTGTTTGGCTTTGTTCTTTCTTTCTCATTGTTCATTCCATTGGTTATAATCCTTTACAACTTGGCTAATGTTTAATGTGAAGGTATTTGTAGAACCTATATTAGATTGCATGCCACCTTAAGTGGGGAGCGGGGAAGAAATGGAGGGGGAGAAAATTTGGAACTCAAAAGCTTGTGGAACTGAATGTTGTAAACTAAAGGCAAATAAAAAGGTTAATTAAATTTTAAAAAAAGAAAAGAGAGTGCTTTGAAAAATCTATGAAATCATTTTGACTGGAAATTCAACAGACCAAGATTCCAATCTTTGATGGACCATTGTTGAATTGTGTTGAGTTTAAGCCACATTTACTTCCTGTTCCAATTTCCAGAACTGAAAATGGAGTCCAGCACACCTGTTCTTCCCCCATCCCTCAGGTATCTCATGAATATAAATATGATAGTGTGTGATGGATTTGGAGTTCCTTGGAAACATGTTACAAAATAAACTCAGAGTGTTGCTAACATTAATCTGGCCCTTTTTGTTTCTTGAGCTACTCAATATGAAATTTGTCAATTACAACAGTTAAGATGGAGAATGCAAATAAAGAAACTCCCTCCTCTGACCATAGCTGACAAGAAATCTGTTACTTGAGTAGGTAAGTTCTAGAGAATTGCCTGGGCACATGGATGTTAGATGACTTGCTCATGGTGATACAGTTACTAAAGGACAGTATTGATTTCAATCCATATTTATGTCTCCAAAACTAGTATTCTCTTGACTCTCTATCTTGCTGCCTCTTGATTTATTAGAACTGTGACTGTAAAGTTTAAGGAGTTCATCTAGCCAGGGATAGGGAACTCACAGCCTCAAGATCACATGTGGTCCTCTAGGTCCTCAAGGGTGGCCTATGACTGAATCCAGACTTCACATCCTTAATATAAGGATTTGTTCTGGGAAGTTTAGATTAAGTCATAGAGTCACACTTGAGGACCTAGAGGACCACATGTGGCCTTGAGGCTGCAGGTTCTCCACCCCTGTCTTAGACACTTTCTCTGGTCTTGGTTTTGATGGGATTCCTCTCTCTCTCTCTCTCTCTCTCTCTCTCTCTCTCTCTCGACTCCTACATTTTCTATATTATTTGTTTTTTCTCTTTCCTTCAACTTTTTATCTATCTTTCATTTCCCCTGCTTTGATCATTGAAGTGAATGAGATCACCAAGGAAGAAAATATTGAGAGAGTGAACAGGATCAAGGGCCACATTGGAGGCACGCTCACACTGTGAAACAGAAAGGGGAAAATGAGTTAGAAGCTATGGAATAGTCAAAGAGGTATAAGGGGAAGGAAAGAGAATAATGATGTAGAAAAGTGAGGTTTACATGTGATTCTCTAAACCCTTCTTTACTAAAATATCTAGTGGGGTCTTAGCTGTTACTATTGGCATAAAATTAATAAAGGTAACACAGTAGGCTATAAAGAATCCCAATAATAAATAGTCAAAGAAGGCAATATGAAGTTGTAAGTCATCAACAAAGCAGCTCATTATACACGAAATCACCAAGAGGGTAATCCTACCGGCACACCCACAGAGCCAGACCAAGGGGAACACAGTGGAAAGAAAACTGAGGTCAAGGCAAGTTTAAGATGGAGCCATTTCATGATGTTGTGTTTGACTGGACCTTTGTGCCTCTCACTCTTCTCCCTCCTACTTTCTGTGGCTTTTTAAGCACATCCACCCAGAAGATGTTCTGGTGAGACTCTTTGTACCCCAGGTCCACATATGTTACAAGGATGCAAGAACAGCAAGAATTGTAGGTTATAAAATAAAGGTACATTTTGTATCTATAACTCATTAACACAAACAGATAACAGGAGAGATACACTGGAAAGGTAGCTGCTGGGTCCAAGTTTTAGGAACTCCCCAAAAAATATTAGACAGAAAAAGGCAGCATTATGCTGTCAATCAGCCAGCATTTATTAAACCCTCATTATGTGTCTGGCTCTGTGTTGGGAAGTACATTATGTGATTTATAGCAAACAAGTTATATAAGATGGGACTCCTAAGAGGTTTTTCTACATTTGCATGCCCAAGAGCGATTGGAAATCATTGTTTTAATTATTCAGCAAATGATAGCTATTAAGCATTCTAACCTCTCCCCGTGAAAACTGTCCTTAGCCAAAGAAGATTTATTAGTGTCCCAAGAGGCAGTAGATCTCTGTTCCCTGGCAGGAGAAGTCAGACATTGGGATTTGGAAGGATGTATCTGAGACGTAGGAAGAGAACAGATTATCTGAGGGCTGGGTTGGATTTGTAAGTATGTAGCTAACTGAGATATAGAAAGAGAAGAAATTATTTGAAGGACAGGTTGGGTTTGGGATTGTATTCAGGGGGAGGGGGAAAGGCCCTAGATAAAATAGGGGCTGAGACTTTATGATCCTCCCAAGCCTACTTCTCTATCTCTCTACCCTCCCTTCCCCCATAACCCTTTGGAGAAAATGTTCCAAACGCTCACCAAAGCCAAGCTCTATTAGGCAAAGGGACAACTTGACACTTGCTGAAAGGGCTATTCTGTTGTGCCTTTGTTACGAAATTCAAGGACTGAATTAGATAGTTTTTGTGTTTGGTCAGATTAGCTAAGATTCTGATAAATGAATTCAAGAGAAATGAATCTATTAAAACATGTTCTCCACGTATTACAGATATTATTATAGCAAACATTTAAAGAGTGCCATTAAGTCCATGGCTTGAAAAGATTGGCCCATGATCACTAAATAATTCTTGATCCGCAGTAGAATGTAAGCTCTGTGAGGGCAGGGACTGCTTTGGTTTTGTTTTTATGTTCCTAGTATGTAGCACAGCACCTTCCATATCCCATGTACATAATAGATTCTTGTTGAATTCAATCACATTGATTTAGTTAGAATATTTCTTCTATAACAGTCTTTTACGACAAAGAGTCTCCTTACCCCTGACCTATGCAGTAGTTATTCTATAAGAAACAAGACAAAACATTGTTTTGTAATTACTTTGTTTTTACCCTGTAGATGTGTGACCTAAGGCACTTTTGTTTGGTCATCAAGTGGTCATTATCTCTCAGCTCCCACTGCTTCTTACCACTCTAATTATCTCACCTATCCAAGATGCTAAAAAAAAATCCATCAGAATATTTTTACAATGCACTGGATTCATCAATGTTGATACTCCTTGAAATGATGCAAAAACAGATTGCCCGTCTATGCCTGCTCATTCTGTATCAAGGCCCCCCTATAAATTACTCATGGGGGTTCACACAAAGTGCTGGGGAATTTCTTTACATTCTTTTTACCTTGTGTAGATAGGAATGGTACAGTTGGACTGTCCATTGGTTCATTTCTCACTCTATTTTCATTACTTGCCATTCATTTTCCAAATCGTACATTTATCTCATTATATATTTTATACCATTTCTATGTAATTATTCATTTGTAAAGTGCTTCACTTTGCTGTTACCTGCCATATGACATATTAATACTCTTTGGGTTACCTTCTACTTCAATTCTTCAGAAACTGTACTGTTCCATAGCTCACAGTAACACATCACAACAACAACAGAAGGTATTAAATGTATAGGTCTTTCTTTCAAGGACAATCTTATAGCTTAAATCCTTAAATTTCTCAAGGGCAACCTAACCTGCTCACTTCCTCCTATTCAGTTATCAGTCCGATTCATTGTCTAACCAAGCTCTTTCATGTTGATGATAGAGCTCTATAGTTTGTCTGTCTATCATAGTCTAGAAAAGAGGCATTTTTTATCCATTTGCATTTTCCTGTGTGAATAGTTAGGTCTTGAGAAATTATGGATCTTATGTAGGAAGTTCTGTAGTATTCCAGGGCTCAATCTGATGAATACAGCGGGACCTTCAAGAAGGAGCATCCAGAAGAACTCCTGATGTACGAATAATTCTCCTTTAACTCGAACTCTCCACAGGAGCTCTTCCATGAGAGTAATGAACATGAATGGCAAGTATATTTGACCTGTTTTGGGCCTCTTTTGATATAAATAATCAGAGGGTCAGCAAAACAAGTTATTTCTGTTAAATCTTTCCAGGATTCATATATAATTTTAACATACACATAGGAGACACCTTGTTTCATGACATTTTTTAAAACAGAATTTTGTCTACCAAATCAAATGCTTTTATAGTCAATAAATAATAAACAAGTCAACAAATTAACAAGTATTTATTGAATTTATGAATTTTCTTTTGCATTCTCAGTGTGCTTTTCAGATAATTAAGCACAGCTGTGATCATGGCTCCTAATTGCCTCTAGGAGTGTATGGAATGTTCAGGAGGACTAGCATCTTTAGTGTGAGAGCTTGCTGATCCCTTTTCATCCTGCTCATCCACCTGACTCAATCAACTCTCACCTGTGACTCCAAAAAACTGTAGCAGGTGCAGTGGCCACACCCCAGTAGACCATCTCAGCAAATGGCCTAAATCAGGTTGAAGGAAACTGATGGACCTTAAACCCATTGGTGAGTTAGGGGTTGTCTACCCTAAGCATGTAAAGACTTCCTTCCCAGTAGAATGGACAGATGAAAACAATTTGTTCCAAAAGTCATGAAGGCGGCTGAACCAGGTGCTATGTAGTGTTTAGAGCTTGGTCAGACATTACAGATGCCAGGGTCATCCACTGCATCCTTGGGTCATTGCTAGTCATATTGGTTTTGGTCTTGCCACGGGAATTTGATGACTCTGGAAGAAATAATGAAGTTCATGACTTTATGCAATTCTACCTTACTTAAATCTAATTTATTCACAATTGAAGACATTGCCTTGTGATGTCCTTAATCCTTTTTGAAAATGAAGGACAAACAACAACAATTGCCTCTAGGATCTGATACAAACTCTAGAAAAATGCAAAGCTACCAAGGAGGCATTAGCAGCTAGTGATCTACATGCTTACTTTTTCATCTTGGTAAGAATGGCCCATGCATATAACAGGGTCATCATCTTTTATGAAAACATACCACAGAATTGGCAGAATTTTCAGATGATTTTCTATAGTAAAATGCATAGGATCATAGCCAAGAGCTGGAATGGGACCTTAGGGATAAGCTTGTGTAACTCTTCATTTTATAGATGAAGAAACTGAAGCCCAGGGAAATTGTGACGAGCCTAAAACACACAGATGTAATGTGAGAGGCAGGGCTTGAACCTGGGACCTCCAACACCAGTTAGTGCTCTATTCACTATGACAAGCTGTCTCCATATCTTTATAGTTATACATACTCTACATTACAGTTATGCATGACTAAGAAGTATAGGAAATACTAGATCTGTCGTGGCTATCATTTATTGATTTTTTAGAATAAAGCTCTTGGTAGGAAAATAATGTGTCTTTGAAAGCTCTCCTCAGCACATTTGCCATATGTACATGTACACACATATATACATATGTACATAAACATATGCAGATATGTATATTTTCACATATGTATGCATGTGCGAATGTATATTTATATATATTATATACCTAAATGATACTAAAGTTAATAATAGATATGGCTGAAATAACTGTTTAATAATCTGCTGATTAATGACATTAAATGAAATATAAACTAGGGAGACTCATGATTATCCAAGGTGCTATTCACCAGTGCTATTAAGGATGTCCTGCATAGTCTAGATGAAAAGAAGATTCACCAAATCCTTCACAGCTTCGCTATTGAAGGTCATGTTTTCTGTAAATTCTTGTTTGCAGAAGAAATTAAATAATTGCATTAGAGTTTTTTCACTTTGGTGCTTTCTTTAGTGAAATTCATAGTAATGGGAAAGTGATACACAGTGGAGGAAAAATGTACATGAAAATATATTACTCATGCTGACAGAGATAGCAGAATGAGAGAAACTCGTATATGGTACTGCTTGCTAGGTAGTTTCAGTCATGTCTGACTCTTCACGACCTCATTTGGGACTTTCTTGGCAAAGATACTGAAGTGGTTTGCCATTTTTTTCTCCAATACATTTTACAGATGAGTAAGTTGAGGCAGACTGGATTGAATGACTTACCTAGGGTCACACAACTAGTAAGTATCTGAGTCTGACTTTGAACTCAGGTCTTCCTGACTCTAGGCCCAGCCCTCTATCAACTATGCTACCTAGGTGTCCCATAAATTTGCCCAGGGTCACACAGCTAGTAGCTGTCTGAACAGGATTTTTCTAACTCCAGGTCCAGCACTTGATTTACTAGACCCCCAGCTCCCTCTAGATTAAAAATAGAATTATAACTGACATTTAGCTACTAAGCTATCTTAAAGTGGTTTGAGGGAGATTATATGATGTTAGCAAGCACCCTAGCACACCTAGGATGGCTGCTAGCACAGGTTCTTTGATCTGATTTTAAAGGAAAGACTGCTCAAAAAGGAGTTAACAATCCTACTTTTAATTACATTCACTAGTTCAGGGGAAAGGTCAGCACCTTGAATGCCAGAGAAAATACTAGCAGAAAAATTAGCACAAAGACCAACAGACAGGGCTCTAGCTATCTAAGCATAGCAATATTGCTATACACTTTACATATATCACTGGATTGAAGGAACACAGACAACATCTGAGTAGTCAGGGGGCACTTAACAAATGGCTACTCAGAGTCTCGAACAAGAAATCAAAAGATCCTTCTCATGAGTGAACGCCCAAAGCAAAATACCAACTCAGAGTGTATATGTATATATTGCTCAGAGCCAAAAGGCATCACAACCCTTGTGATTCAGTGCCTAATTAGGTTAGTAACAAAAGTTGTGAAAGTCTTCCTACAAACAAGCATCCCCTAAGCAAGCTTCTCCTTAAGCAAGTTCCGTCCCCAATGGGCTCTGTGTGATTCAGGTTATATTACAGCTGGGCACATAGGCCTATTAATGGGTGGGGAAGATCTTATACCCCATTAACTTTACAGGAGTCTAAAAGACAAAGAGAGAAAGGAATATATTCAAGACATGGGAGACACTTTGCAAAAGTAAGGAAGTGGGATATGTAATACCATGTACAGGAAACCACTAGTAGACCAATTTTACTGGAATAGATAGTTCATAAGGAGGAGTGATAGGAAATAAGCTAGTAAGATAGGTAAGAGCCATATTGAGAAGGGCCATTGCCAGACTCTAAAGGTTGTATTTTATTCTAGAGTCAATAGAAGGCCACAAAATATTTGCCAGGAGTGGAGTAATGTTCATATCTATTTTTTAAAAATGTAGAAAGTCTTTAATATTTTGAGTTAATCCTCTATGAAAGAGTGATTTCTTGGAAGGCAAGGACAAATGTCATATATGATGAGGTCATGTTATGTATAGAGTGGAGATACATGTTGGTGGGAAGAACTCTCCACAATGATGGGATCATAGATTCATTTCAGTGTCAAAATGTCAAGAAATTGAGTGGCTATTTTTATGGTGCCTTGCAGTTTATAAAACATTGCATGTACATGATCTCACTTGGTCCTCACATATTCCCTGGGAGAGAAAAAGCTATCAGTGTTTGTTTAGCATCCAGAGTGATCTGGAGCTGGTTTTCCATTTGAGAACTCAGTTGTTTCATTCATATATTGATGGAAGAAGATTTGTTTTTATATCCAATGTTTTATTCATTCAGCTCTAATTATGTAATAAAATTACATATGCTCCCTGCCCAGCAGGCTGAGATTATTTGGTACTAGATTATACTAAAGGTTTCTGACTTGATTTGTTATCTTTGGTTATTGCATACAATTAAATCACAAAATCTTCAAGAGTTATAGAATAGTTAGGGAGTTGAAGACTGGGGAAGAGTCATAGAATTGAAGACTGAGAAGGAAAGAAGCTGGGGTCAGAGCTTTGGTTCTTTTTGTCACTTTAAAAAATAATAAATAGCATTTATTTAGAGTTTTAAGATCTGCAAGGTGTTTTACAATTGTTATCCCATTTTTTCCTCCAAATAATCATGGGAGGTAGGTACTACTACTATTATTCCCATTTTATAGATGAGATAATAGAGGAATATAGAGGTTAAGTGATTTGCCCAGGGTCACACAGCTAGTAGCTGTCTGAACAGGATTTGAACACAGATCTTTCTAACTCCAGGTCCAGCACTTGATTTACTGGACCCCCAGCTCCCTCTAGATTAAAAATAGAATTATAACTGACATTTAGCTACTAAGCTATCTTAAAGTGGTTTGAGAGGGATTATATGATGTAGAAAGAACATTAGATTGGAGTAAGCGGTCTAGGTTTAAAGCCTGGTTTTGCTAGCTACTAGTTTGATCTTGAGCAAGTCACTTAACCTCTGGACCCATTTCCTCATTTTTAAGTTCCTCCTAGCTTTAAATTTTGTGATCCTACAATATTCAGAGCTCCTGAAGGAACAGTATAAGTGGTTCTTTTGCCTACTGAAGTCATTTGACTATGGTATCAGTGGTTTTATTTTCAGGGATTTTAATAATGTTTAGTCTGCATGCTTGAAAGAGGCCCTGCTAGAAGAATATACACCAGATGGGACAGGGGAAAAATAACCCTCTAGCTCAAATTCAGTAACCAAGGAAATTTTGTTAAACAAGTAAGCTAATGATATTCTGAAAAGTCACACATGCGCACACACACACATGCACACACGTACCCCACTAGGATGTGTGCTTTGCATAAAGGTTTCTCACTTTTCTGCAATATCTTGTTAACTAGAATGGCTTGCTTCTTCATTCCAGAGACAATGTTTTAGAGTGGAAAGACTCCCATGCAAGAAGAGA
Organism: Gymnobelideus leadbeateri; assembly: GCA_011680675.1. NCBI lineage: Eukaryota > Metazoa > Chordata > Mammalia > Diprotodontia > Petauridae > Gymnobelideus > Gymnobelideus leadbeateri. The sequence continues at coordinate 370,887 of WOXC01010118.1, read as the reverse complement.
CGCTCTCCATTGAAACAACCAAGAAGTGTTTCAAGGTTCCAAGTAGGAAGGTGTCTGCTAAGTGATGATGGATAGTTAGTTTCTCTGCTACCTAGGTGATTCAGAGGGTTGGATTGGAGTCAGAAAGATCTGAGTTTGAATTTGACATTACACATTTCCTAGCTGCTTAACCCTGGTTGAGTCACTTTATTTTTTTCAGCCTCTTCCTGGTTCAGGTTCTCATCATCTCTCCCTGGAACTATTGCAGTTACCTCCTATTTGTTCTTATTAAAGTCATTCAAGTCTTTATACCACCCTGGCATAGCTACCAAAGCAGCTGTACCAGAGTACTAAAGTATTTTCCTAAAGCACAGATCTGACCATGTTACTACTGTGCTTAATGACCTCCACTAGCTCCCAATTTCTCTTGGATTCAATACAAACTGCTTTGCTGTTAGGCATGTGAAGTTCTTTAAAATATGGCTCCAACCTAACTTTTCAGCCTCATTATATACAATTCCAATCAATTAAACAACAAGCATTTACTTCATGCTTATGATGGACTAACCTCCTTTCACTCTATGGTACAACCAAAATGGCCACCTTGCTACTGGCCTCCTTTGTTATATACATGGCACACTTATTTCCTTTGCTCAAGCTATCCTCATACCAGTAATGCCTTCCCTTCTAACCACCCTCTTAGAATCCCACTTTCCTTCAGAGCTTGGTACAAGTGCTTCCTCCTAGATGAGTCCTTTCCTGACCCTGTGCCCCCCAGGTTTTTGGGGTCTCCTGCCTAATAGTACCTTATACTTATTTTGTATTTTAGTTATACACATGTTGTCTCTCCTTGTAGAATGTAAGTTCCCTAAGGGCAGGGGTAATTTCATTAGTGTCTTTCTGTCCCAAGTACCTAACCTGGCTTATAGTAAACACTTAATGAATACTTGTTGATTGATAGGACTTTGTTGAAACAAGCATGACCCTCATGAAATGCCCTTGTAGTCTCATACAGAAAAAGCAGGATGATGGTACCTTTTGGTAATCTGATTTTCAGGACTAAGAGAAAAAAGAATGGCATCCCAGGATTCTAATAGAATTGATGGCCGAGTCTCACTCAGGGATCTTTGAAAAATCACAAACAACAGGAAAGGTGCCACAACATTTCAGAAGACCAAAGATTGCCCTAATTTGCAAAAAAAGGAAGAGAATAAAATGGGCAAATTATAGGCTGGTGAATTTGAATTTGACCACAGGCAAAATTCTAGCATGTATTATTAAAAGGAATAGTGTGTGATCATTTAGAATGAGAAGCAGTGATCACTAAAAGCCAGCATGGTTTCATTAAGTGCAAATTATACCAGACTAAGTTCATTTCCATTTTTAAAATAAGTTATTCAAGTGTTAAATCAGGCAGATGTTTGATACAATGTACCTGAAATTCAGGTAAAGTCTGCACCAAAGTCTTTAGTGTTCTAATTGTGTTCAAGATGGAGAGCTGTGGGGTAAATAATAGAGTTAGCTGAATTCAAAACTGATTGAATGATCTGACCAAAAGGTCAGGTGTTAATGGATTGATTTTTAACAGGAAGGTAGTGCTTTATTAGAGTGGCCCAGAAATCTTTCATTGTTCTAGTTATTCAATATATTTTTCTGTGTCTTGGATGAAGGTATAGAAAGTATGCTTATCAAATTTGCAGATGACTCAAAACTGGGAGGGAAAACTAATATATTGGATGATAAAGTAAATATTCAATTGGATCTTGACAAATTAAATTGATTAGCCAATTTTAATATGATGTAACAATGCACACAGATACATATACACATATATATTTAATATGAAGGTTGAATATTCAACAGATAGGCCCAAATTTCATGTAAAATTTGAATTTCTACATTATTGAAGTTTCCCCACATCTCCTGACTCCAGGGTTGGTGCTTTATTTACTGCGCCACCTAGCCACCCCATCCCCATATCTCAAAAATTATTTGAAAACCCACAAACCTTAACCAATAAATTAAACTATATAGCTACAGGTTTTAAAGGTAAGTTGCTCTTTCTTGCTGACCAAATAGTGTATTTTAGACCGCAAATCCCTAAAGGATATGAATTATATGTTTTCCACGTCGTTTAATATCCTTCAAAGCAACAATGGGACATTGCACCCAGCAGATGTAAATGCAAATTAACTTATGATGATGAAACCTCTTGACATCTTGCTTCAAAATTGTTCTTGTATAAATTACATTTACATATACAAAGAAATTATTATAGCTTGATAGGCTTAGACTTGTAAGGGACTAAAGGCTATTTAGGCCCACACTTTGGCTTTATAGATCATGAACCTCAGTTTAAAGAATTTGCCCAAGGTCACATAGGCAATAAGTGACAGAGGCAGGATGTGAATTGAAGTTCTCTAATTCCAAAGCCAACAGTCTTTCCATTATATCACACTATCTATATCTATATTTTATCTCTATTCATATCCATATCTATATGTCAGCTATATTTATATCCATATCATTTCTATCTAGATATCTATATTTATGTTTATATCCACAGCCACATCCCTATGTATATCTATATCCATGTCTATAGACATATCTCTTTCCATATCTATAGCTAAGTCTATCATCTCCATACACATATATGTACATATGTATAATCACATATAATACATACCCACATATTACATTATATGTATACATGTGTATATAAATATATATGTGTATATTTAGCACAAAGAAAAAAAGGTCAAGTAATGTTAAGAGAAGGGTTTAAGTTACCTCATCTCATTTATTCCTGGTACATTTATCAGGTCAGAACACATTTGGATCATTTATAAATTGTGAACAAGGCCTGAATACCTTCCTAGGAATGATGAGAAACCTATTCAGATTGACTAAGGGATTTGTTCATGCTTTTGGGTCTCACATAACTTGCTTATTAGACATCTCAAAGTGGATAAACATTCAGTAGATTCAAACTTAGTTTATTATCTTTGCCCCTATTAAATCTTCCCATTTGCTGAACCAAAACTATTGGGGATGCCACCATCCTCTTTATCACCAGACTTACCATCCACTACTTCTTGCTCACACGCACTTCACATACCCAATCTGTTACCAAGTCTTCTTGTTTTGACCGTTACAACATCTCTCATATGCTTCCTTTTTTCTCTACTACACAGCTTGCCACCCTAGTGTAGACCTTCGTCACCTCATGTGTGGACTACTGCAATAATCTGCTGGCTCTTCTCCCTGCTTCATCTCATGTTTTTTCCCACAATAGTACATTGCTCACTTAGCTGTCAAAGTGATTTTTTTTTAATTTTTTTTTTAAAGCAATTGGGGTTAAGTAACTTGCTCAAGGTTACACGGCTAGTCATTATTTATGTGTGGGTGCTCATTATCTGAGGCCGGATCTGATCTCGGGTCATCCCAACTCCGAGGCCAGCGCTCTTACTCACTGCGCCGCCTAGCTGCCCCTTTAAGGCAAATGGGGTTAAGTAACTTGCCCAAGGTTACACGGCTAGGTTTTTTTTTTTTTTGTTTGTTTTGTACGGATTAAGTGTCGGAGGCCGGCTCCGAACTCAGGTCCTTCTGATTCCAGGGCCGGCACTCTATTCAAAGTGATTTTTTTTTTTTAAAGCACAGAGGGAACCTGACCATTTCTTCCTGTCTTCTCCCTCTCCATCCATCTTCTCCACACCGCCCCCCCCCCAAGCTTAGTAGTGGGGGAAGGGGAGAAAGAAAAGGTGAATGTGGGATCCAGAAAGCAGGAAATTGAGAATCAAACTAAGGCTCCAAACATAGGAAAGTTATTTATAGTGGGGCTCAGGATTTGGTTCTTATATTGTTATAGAGAGGTCAATTTGCAGCAATTCAACAGCATACTACTATAGATAAACTAGTTAAAACAAACAAACAAGGTAGAAGCAAGAAAACTCCCTGTGTTCCCCCCATAATGACCTAAAATACCTATAAAATATGACTCTAAACAAACTTTAGGGCTACAGAACCCACAAAGTGACAAAGAAAAACAAATCTCCAATTGAAGGCAGCCCAGCAGGCAGGCAGGAAGGGTCCATCGCAGCATGCTGGGAGCAGCACCCAGCCCCATGTGTGCCCGTGGTTTTAGCCCCAGGGTACCCTGACCAGCCCTGGCTAGAGTGACTTTGGGAGAGTGTATCACCAGCAGCTGTGTTGGTTTCTAGAATTATCAACCCATAAATGCCAAAGACAAAGTGAGAGGTCAGTGTGGACTTTGCAGGAACAGGAGGTCCAGGGGTGCAGTCTGGCCTCTGCCTCCTACCCCCCCTCCCCCCCCGCCCCGAGGGAGAAGTGGCTGAGGTGTGGTGGCCGCCATGGTGTGACTACTTCAAAGCTCCTGGCCTGCAGATTGTAGGGGGACCAAGCAACCATCCTGAGGGTAATCACTCTTTTTTAACCTGCTTGTATCTGGATCACTGTCTAGGGTGGAGGTCCTGGGATGTGTAACCAGGTGCCAGAGCTGGTGGAGTCTTCAGAGAGGGCAGCCAACTAATAGCTCTGGCAGCTGTGAAAACCCCAGCAATTTGAGACAAAGCTCTCCTCACTGGAAGCAGAGTTCTACTGTGACAAAAAGCTCAAAAGTCAAGTAATTGAGTGACAACATGAGCAAGCAAAAGAAGCAAAGCAAGCACAGCAATCCAACTTTAGATTCCTTTTTTGGGGACAAAAAAGCATGGAACAGGAGGAAGACAATGAAGTTAGAACTCCTGTACCAAAAGCTTCCAAGAAAAATATGAACTAGTTACAGGCCATAGAGGGTCTTAAGAAAGATTTTGAAAACCAAATAAGAGAAGATGAGGAAAAATTGGGAATACAAATGAGAACAATGCAAGAAAATCATGAAAAGAGAGTCAACAACCTGACTGAAGAAAATAACACCTTAAAAATAGACTAACTCAAATGGCAAAAGAGGCTCAAAAAGCCAAAGAGGAGAAGAATGCCTTAAAAAGTCAAATTTGCCTGATGGAGAAAGAATCTCAAAAGTTCACTGAAGAGAATCATACCTTCAGAATTAGACTGTAGCAATTGGAAGCTAGTGACTTCATGAGAAATCAAGGTATTATTAAACAGATCCAAACAAATGAAAAAATAGAAGGCAATGTGAAATATCTTATTGGGAAAACCACTGACCTAGAAAATAGATCCAAGAGAGATAATTTAAAAATTATTGGACTACCTGAAAGCCATGATCAAAAAAAGAACCTAGAAATCATCTTCAAGAAATTCTCAAGGAAAAATGCCCTGATGTTTTAGAAACAGAGGGCAAAATAGTGGTTGAAAGAATCTATCAATAACCTCCTCAAAAAAGATCCCAACATGAAAACTCCTAGGAATATTATAACCAGGTTCTGGAGTCCCTAGATCAAGGAGAAAATATTACAAGCAGCCAGGAAGAAACAATTTGAATATTGTGGAAACACAATCAGGATAGCACAAGATCTGGCAGCTTCTACACTGAGGGATCAAAGGGCTTGGAATATGATATTCTGGAGGTCAAAGGAGCTGGGATTAAAATCAAGAATTACCTACCCAGCAAAACTAAGTATGATGTTCCAGGAGAAAATATGGTCATTCAATGAAATAGAGGACTTTCAAGCATTCTTGATGAAAAAACCAGAGTTGAATAGAAAATTTGACATTCAGATACAAGAAGCAAGAGAAGCATGAGAAGGTAAACAGGGAAAAGAAATCATAAGGAACTTATCAAAGTTGAACTATTTACTTTCCTACATGGAAAAATGATAATTGTAACTTATAAAACTTTTCTCAGAATGGGAATAGTTGAAGGGAACATAAATGTATATCTATCTATCTATACATATGTATATCTATCTATCTATATATACATACATATATGTGTCTATATAGGAGAGTATATGGGCATATGAATACATATGTGAGTGTGTGTATATATGTGTACAGGTGTACATAGAGGGCATAGGACCAATTTAATAGGAAGGGATGATACTTAAAAGGTGAAATTGAGAGGTGAGAGAGAAATATAATGAGAGGAGATAGGGAGAGGCAGAATGGGGTAAATTATCTCATATAGAAGAGTTAAGGGAAAACTGTTACAATGGAGGGGAAGAACAGGAAGGCAAAAGGGAATGGGTCAACCTTACTCTCATTTAATTTGGCTTAGGGAGGAAATGACATACACACTAAATAGGGTATCTTACTTTACAGGAGAGTAGGGAAAAGGGAAAGAGAGGGGGGATAATGGAGGGGAGGACAGGTTGGGGGGAGGGCAGTTAGAAGCAAACACTTTTGAAAAGGGACAGGGTCAAAGTAGAGAATAGAACAAGTGGGGGTGGGATAGGATGGAGGAAAATATAGTCAAGTCTTTCACAATATATCCACTATGGAAATGTTTTGCATAGCTACACATGTACAGCCTATATTGAATTGCCTATCTTCCAGTAAGGATGGGTGATGAGGGAGGAAGGGAAAGCATCTGGAATTCAAAATTTTAAAATCAAATGTTTAAAAAATATATTATTTTTTACATGCAATTGGGAAATAAGATATACAGGCACTGGGGTATAGAGATCCATCTTGCCCTACCAAAAAGTTGGAGGGGGCATGGGGAGAGAGCAGATTGTGGGGAGGGGGTATACAGTGAGATCACTGTTCTGGGGTGGTGGGTAGGGGAAAGATGGGGAGAAAATTTTTAACTCAAAATCTTGTGGAAATGAATGATGTAAACTAAAAATAAACTTAAAATTAAACAAACAAACAAACAAACAAAATCAAATAATCCAGGGCAAACATTCAAGATGCATTTGTGAGTTGCAAATTTACATTCTCAGGTGTATGTTGACTGTAGGTTATTCTCATACCTATATGAGTCCTACCACTATTCAATGGTGCATGTTAGTGGTGGAACCTGGAGAAAGAAATTGTAATACCTGTTCATTCATTTGCCCATTGCTATTATACAATATGTCCATTCAGCTGATGTAAAAAACCATCAGTTGTTGGGGAAAAATGACCACATGGCTAAAAAAGGTAGCTTCTTATTGGTCTTGAAACAATCACCAAATATGTCCAGAGGCATTTACAAGCAAAACTTCTATACTCAAGAGATCAGTGATTTCAACATCAATCAATCAACACACATTCATTACACTTTCACTATGTGCCATGAATTACTATACTTAGTATAGTATAGTTTCCGCAAACTGCTTTGCTAGAAGAAAAAAAAGGAAAAATCTCCTGGTTTTCAGCCTCTTGCTAATAAATCTTTCTATACTGTTAATTTGGTTCTCAGATGGTGGGCACAGACTATATAGCAGAGCTTGTGCTCAAAATCCACCTAGCTTACAGGTATATGCCAGAGTTTGCACCTCACTGGCATAACTTTCAAGACCCTAGAGTCACTTCCATGTTCCAAGGAAGCACTGAGGCAGGACTTAAGTGGAAGATTTACAAACAAAATAAACATTTCAAATCAATCTTTCAAATTTTAAAATTGCAAATATTACAGACTGAAACAATTCCTCCTCCTCCCCCTCATCATCATCACTATGTAGGAATAGGATGAGGTGTATCTCATCCCTGTTTTTCTGTCTGCTCCTGGAGACATATGGAGGATGCTCTTAGTGAGCCTACAGCTATAAGCTGTCATCCTAATACTTTTATCCAACTACAAAGAGACACTATGCTATCCACTTGTGCAATAATCCACAGAACATTAAATATTAGAGATAATAGTGAGACATTTGTCCCAGGGTCTTTTCTATTTGCATCCTATAAGAGTATGAGAATGCAATTCTAATGACTCACATTTATATGCTACTTTAAGGTTTGTCAAACACTTTGCATACATTATCTTCTTTGATCCTCCCCAGAACCCTAGAATTATGTAAGTAGCATTGACTCTTCTTCACAGGTAAGGAAAATGAGACTCAGACAGATTAATTGACTTACCCAGGTTCACACAGTAATAAATGTCTTCTGAGGCAAGATTTGAACCTAGGTTTTCCTGACTTTCAGTTCAGTGCTCTATCTACTATTCTGTGTTAGTGTAAAATGACATGAAACTTGTTTTTAGCATCTTACAAACTGAGCTATTGCATCTAATATTTTTTGCAATTACAAAATATTTATTACTAATAAATAATCACATAGTTCAAGGATCATAATTTGGAGCTGGAGGAAACCTCAGAAGTCATCTTGTCTAGGCCCAGATGAGGAAATCAATGATCAGAGAAGTTCTGTGCCTTGCCTAAGATAACAAAGGTAGTAAGTGATAGGACCAAGATTTAAAACCGGGACTTCTTACTGGACAATACTTTTTCCACTGTACCACTCTCAATGTTAATTTTGGTATAAAATTAATTTTAAAATATATAATTTTAAAAATCAGTCTTGTGTTATTTGGAACCACTAGTTTTCTTTCTTTCTTTTTTTTTGTTTGGTGGTGGTAGGGAAATCCAGATCTGTGCCCTCCTAGATTACTGCTTTGTTGTGGGGGAGGGGCCGCATAATTCAATGAAACTATTAACTATGACATGTAAGGTTACTCAAGACAGGCAGATCATAGTAGAGAGTTCTAAATAGAGGTGATCCACTGGAGAAGGAAATGGCAAAGCATTCCAGGATCTTTGCCCAGAAAACCTCATGGACAGTATTAAAATGCTAAAAGACATGACACCAGAAGATGAGCCCCTCAGGTCGGAAGGTGTCCAAAACATTACTGGGGAAGAGCAGAGGACAACTACAAGTTCTTGTTGTTTGTCCTTTGTGCTCAACAAGGACCCAAGGACATCACAGAATTGGGGTCAAGGTACCATATTTTACTTGTCTCTTGAGGAACCTGGATGCAGGTCAAGAAGCAACAATTAGAGCTGAACATGGAACAACTGATCGATTTAAGATGGGAAATAGAATATGACACAGTACTTTATCGTCTCCTTATTTACTTAACTTATACGTAGAATACATCATGCAAAATGCCAGGCAGACAAATCAAAAGCTGGAATCCAGGTCAGCAGGAGAAATGCCAACAATCTCAGATATGCAGATAAGACTCTGACCGCAGAAAGAGAAGGAGAGCTAAGAAGCCTCTTGATTAGAGTGGAAGAGGAGAGCTCAAAAGCAGGTCTGACACTCAATGCAAAGCAAATGAACAAAAGGAAGATCATGGCACCTGGTCCCGCCACTTCCTGGCAAGTAGAGGGAGAAGAAATGGAAGCAGCGTCAGGTTTTATATTCTTGGGCTCAAAGATCACTGCAAATGGTGACTGCAGCCATGAAAATAAAAGATGCTTGCACCTCTGAAGGAAATCTATGGCAAATTTGGACAGCATACTAAAAAGAAGAGGCATCGCCTTGTTGCCAAGCTGCATATAATCAAAGCTGTAGTTTTTCCAGTACTGATGGACGGCTGTGAGAGTTGGACGATAGGGAAAGTTGTGCATCACAGAATTGAGGCTTTCAAATTGTGGTGCTGGAAAGGACTTTGAGAGTCCCTTGGACAGCAAAGAGATGAAATCAGTCAATATTTAAAGAAATTAATTCATATTACCCATTGGAAGGACAAATACTGAAGCTAAAACTTAAATGCTTTGGCCACATGATGATAAGGCAGGATTCACTGGAAAAGACCCTCATGTTGGGGATGATTGAAGGCAAAAGGAGCAGGGCTTAATGGAAGGGGAGACAGATCAATAGTATCATGGAAACAAACATGAGCTTGGATAGACTTTAGGAGATAGTGGAGGATAGAAGGGTCTGACATGCTATGGTCTTAGGGTCATGAAGAACCGGGCATGACTGAATGAATAAATAATCAGGTCCATGATTTCGGTTTTGTAGGTAATTCCCAGTGTGGAAATTCCCTCTCCCAATTCAGAATGGCATTTGTCTTTCATATAGTCTTTCTTAAAAATTTTTTTAAAATTTTTGGAGGGCAATTGGGGTTAAGTAACTTGCCCGAGGTCACATGGCTAGGTTTTTGTTTGTGTGTGCATTAAGTGTTTGAGGTCAGATCCAAACTCAGATCCTTCTGACTCCAGGGCTGACGCTCTACTCACTGTGCCACCTAGCCGCCCCCTTTCATATAGTCTTAGAGTCACCTGGGGCATCAAGGAGGTAAGTGACTTGCCCAGAGTTACATAGGTCTTATGGGTAGGGAACAGAACTCAAGCTTTGGTTTTTCAAGCTCCAAGTTTAGTCTTCTATCCATTATAAAGTACAATTTCTTGGTACCATTAGTGGTAGGCTTCATAAATAATTTAAAAAGGTTTTACTGAAAGGACTGGGTTTTAGGAAAGGGCTCTGATGCTGCAAAAACCTGCATTTGAATAGATTTAAACAAATAGTTGCAATTCAAATATGGCTTCTCAGTCTCTGACATCCCATACTTATTTCTTGTGATTTTGTTCTATCATCAGCTATATTTACATGAAGCCTAAGTTCAACTTTCTGACTCGTCACAAAAGTTTTGAGATTGACTGAAGAGCTGCTTGCAGTGCAAAGCCCATTCAGTAGAAAACTATTGAAAATGATTGCAAAGCATTTTGGAAAAATACAATCATAAGCAGTAGTAATAGGCAGCAAAGCTTTCCTGCACCATTAAACAACCCCCATTAATCGACACAGATTCCAGCTTCTCATTCCAAACAGCTCTGCTGAGCTTTATGAGACATTTCTGTTTCCCAATGTGAAGTCATTTGCTTGGGAACCATCATACCCATTTGTAAGTCAGGCATTATCAGAGTCCTTGGTTGTAGGCAAGTGGACAGAACATGATAGTGTACAAGAAATTCTGAAAACTAGGATGTTGAGCCATCACTAGAGGAAGGTAAATAGGGGTAAAAACCAAAATTCCATACTTTGGAGGCAGATGGAGCTTCCCTAGTGGCATGTAATGACTAAAGCAGTTACATGGGAAAAGTTAGAGACAGGTCACTGCAGTAAGATACAATTGACCAATATCATTCCTGTCATTAAGTCAATGTGATCAGGCCCTTACTCCATTTTTGCTTATGATTATTATGAAGTTTTTCTCCCCACCATGGTCTGGTAGGGAGAAATCATACCAATTTTGTTTAGATTTTACCTGCATAAAACTTGTTAATGGAAGGAAGGGGAACCTTTAAATATCTTTTCCTTAGTCCTCCATCCTTCTAGACTAGAGATTTAATTTTGCTCAGAAAATATTTATTAAAACCTCATTATGGGCATAGCATTATGCTAGGGCAGCAAGACAGTGGATATAAGGATGAAAAGCAATATATGAGGAAGGTATAACATTTGCAACATGTATGGAGAACAGCAAAGGGTACAGGGGCAGGAATCCTGGACCAAGTTCACTAGCTCCATTCTATGCCTCCAGTCTCACTCAGTGAAGCTCCAGGGTAATTTGTATGGAAGGAACAAAGGGAACAAGGATTTATTAAGTGCCTACTATGGCCTGCTGCCTCCATAGTCACACCCCCAGATGGGATTCACATATCAACCTTTTCCCTCACTGAAGTAAGTGCTTTACAAATATTATTTCATTCAATGCTCACAATAGCTCTGGGAGGAAGGTGCTAATATTCTTATCCCCACTTTACAATTGAGGAAACTGAGGCAGAGATTTAAGTGAGTTATCCAGGGTCACACACCTAGTAGGTATATAAGGTAGGGTTTGAATTCAGTTCTCCCTGACTTCAGGCCCAGTGCTCTATCAACTGTACCACTTAACCACCTCTAGTATGGCCCTAGCACTAACAGAAATGGATCAAATAGGAGTGGAGAATATTATATTTACCCTAACCCAAATATTAAGTAGGCCTGGGCATTTCCCATTGAGGGGCAAGGAGAATAGTCAAAAAGATAAATTTGTTGGATGGATGTGGTTAAGATCTGGATCACAAAAGACCTAAGGTAGCCCTGAGTTTATGGTCTGGCTCACCAAAGAAGAGTTAACAGTCCCGGGCAGGGCAGAAGCTGTATAAATTCTGCAGTTCAATGGATAAGCTGCAGATGGCGGTAGCAGTTTACCCGAAAAGCAGCAGATAGCGGATCATTGGAGAAAGGGGCCACCAGATGACATTAACGTCTCCTCTGGGTGTTCAGATGTCCAGCTGGGACACAACACTGGGAGCAGTCTGGGCTACAAGTATCCCACTAGTGCTATGGGAATCGGTGGGAAAGTGTGGTTGTGTGTAGGAGTTGTTCTTTTTTAAATTAGTCTGATATTCTGTTGGGTTAAATGCCTAAACTTTGAGTTAATATGTCCTTTGGTTTGGTCTGGTAAAAGTGAAACATTGCATGGGGGCTTGTGAGCTGCGGTTCTGAACAGATGCTGACTTCACCTGGTTCTAACTTCTACAGGGGCACGTAGAAGGGGGCAGGTCTAGGAGAGGTCCAGATAAAGTGCTAGAAGAAATTTGGGAGGAAGAAATCTATTTTATCTGGGAAGAACTTCATGGACAAGGTGGCAGGCATTTGAGGCAGTCATTGAAAGAAGAAATAGATTTCCAGAAGTGGAGATAAACGCACCAGGCATTATAGTGCATAGGCACTGACTTATGGGAAAGCAGAAAGGCAGAAGAGACCTGCATGAGGCTGGGAAACAGTTACTGGCTCTATTTCCCTGGCATGTAAGGTGTGTGAAAGAAAGAGAGGAGAGTGAAATAAGCCTAGAAATGTAAATTGGAGTTAGACTGCTGTTGTTATGGGGATGTAGAGTGTGTTCAGTTCAGACTAGTACCTCGGGTGTGAAGGCTGCCCAGCCCTTTTCAGGGCTGCTTCTCACCTTTGGTGTCTGCCTGATCCAACTAACTCACTTGTGGCTCCAAGAAGCTTTAGCATACTCCAGGGCCACACCCTGGCTAGCTGATTCAGCAGATGGGGCTAAACCAAGTTGAGGGTAACTAAGGGGTGTTAAACCCATTGGTGAGTTAGGGAGTGTTTACTCCAAGCATGTGAAGACTTCCCCTGATAGAATGGGTGGATGAGAACAATTTGTTCCAAGGCCACGAAGACCTCTGAAGTAGGCTCTGTGAAGCCCTTAGAGCTTGGTCAGGCATTGAAGATGCCAGGGTCATCCACTGCATCCTGAGCCATCAGTCATCTTGATTCTGTCCTGCCACTGGACTGTGATGAGTTGAGGAGAGAGTGAAGCTGGCAACTTCATGCAACTCTACCACACTTAAATCCAATCACGCACAAATCAAACCTTGGGTAAGTCACCTAACTTCTTAGTCTCTCAGTTTCTTCATCTGTAAAATGGAGATTAAAAAATACTTGTCTTAACTACTTCACAGGGTTGTTGGCATTGGTGTGCTGGCAAATGTTTAACATCTGGCTCTCTGAAAAAACAAATAAACAGGTGCTTACAACCCACTTTCAAGTGCAATCTACATTATCAATACTTCCTCTATCACTTTCTTAAGTCTGAACAATCAACAAAACAAGCCCCAATTTTGAAGTGCAAATGCTTGCACGAGAAAATTCAATAATTTATTCTTGCAAGTTTAGATAAACCAACTTTAGCACATTCCTACACCTCCCCTAGTTATTATACTTTGCATATATTAAAAGCTATATAATTGTGAGTTTTTATTAGTATCGTTGAATAGGGCTTTGTTATGTTAGCTTTTCATATCATATATTATGTCAACTTTTTTCTTCATATTTTAAGAAGAATGCTGGCAGAAGTTGGAAAAATATAGAACAAAATGATAAAAAGATAGAAAATTAAATTAAAAGGAAAAGCAAAAATAGTTGTTCCCTGGCTTAATGGATAATCTGCATTAAATAGAACTTTAAGGTTTACATAATGCTTTTTTCATAATGACTCTATTAGTTAGTATTATTAATTTAATTAGTCAATCAGTCAACATGCATTTACAAAGCAGTCACTATGTGTCAGGCAATGTGCCAAGTGCTTAGGATATAAAGAAATGAAAAAATTTGGTCCCTGTCTCGAAAGATCTAACAGGGAGGCAATGTGAAGATAAACTATGTATGTGTAAGATGTATACAGTGTAAATGGGAGCTGATGTGGAGGAAGGTGCTGCAATGGGAGTGGAGTGGGATGGAGGAGGAGAACTGGGAAAGACCTCCTGCAGGAGGTAAGATTTGAGCTGAACCTTCAAGAAAGTCACAGAAACCAGGAGGTGGAGGAGAGTGGGGAGAAGCTTCTAAGTACAGGGTGATGGACACTGAAAGGCTTGGAGCCTTGTGTGTGAGGACAGCAAATGGGCCATAGTAGCTGAGGGTGAGGAGAGGGGTAAAGGGTAGAAAGACCAGAAAGACATGAAAGAACCTAGTTAGGAAGGACCTAAGTAGTGCCAAGCACAGGATTTTACAGAAAAGGAAACTGAGTCTAAGAGAAGGTAAATGACAATGACCAAAGTCATACATATAGCTGGTAAATGATTGAACTAGGACTAAAACCCTTGTTCTCTGACTCCAAATGCTAATCCATTATACCATACTAAAAAAACACTGAAAAGAACTTTAATAATTTTTTGAGAAGAGGAAGAGTTATATTACGAGGGGATAATACTCAAATCACTTTTCGGTAGTCAGATGATAAAATTAATGAATGCAAATTTAAATGGTAACACAGAAGGTTTAGTTTAGATGCCAGGAAATGCTTCCTGGTAGTTGTTGTTCAGTAGTGTCTGACTTTTTGTGACCCTATGGGCCATAGCATGCCAGCCCCTTCTATCCTCCTCTATTTCCCAAAGTCCCCAGCTCATGTTTGTTGCTTCCAGGACACTATCTATCCATCTCATCCTCTGCTATCACCTTTTCCTTTTGCCTTCAATTTTTCCCAGTATTGGGGTCTTTTCCAGTGAATCCTGTCTTCTCATTATGTGGTTTAAGCATCAACTTCAGTATTTGACTTTCCAGTGAATAACCTGAATTAATTTCTTTAAATATTGACTTTTCCAGGGACTCTTAAAAGTCTTCTTCAGCACCACAATCTGAAAGTGTTGATCCTGTGGCACTCAGTTTTCCTTATAGTCTAAGTTCCATAGTCATACACTGCTACTGGAAAAGCCATAGTTCTGATTATACAGTCCTTTGTTGTCAAGGTGATGTCTTTGCTTTTTAGTATGTTGTCCTGGTAGTAAGAGGAATCAACCAGAAAGCCATCACAGAAGAGGTCTGGACCTTTCTCTTCTGTTTACCACCTGGTCTCTACCAGAGTAAGAGAGGCAAAGTGGCTCTCCTTCATATAATGGATTGAAAATTAATGGAAAAGTCTTGGAGGCCCCAGACCTAAGAAAGGATTGAATGTATCCATGAGTAACCTCTGAAACATGACTTCCATTTTGGTTATGTTTTATTATTTTCTGCTGTTATTGTTAAACATTTTACTGTTGTTTAAACTTAAGAAAAAATAGTGAGTGGATTTTTGTCCTTTTCTCTTTTCCTTGGGTGAACCTGGGCCTTGGTGGTTCCCTCTCCAACATCTCACCTGCCCCCAATCCTCACAAGAGTAGGAAAATGTCTACCTCTTAATGTAGTTTCTTTTGGTGGGCAAACCCAAGGCAGGGGAAGAAATCACAGCTAAAAATTAACATCAATAGAAGCAAAATGGGGGTGTATTTTAAAATATAAAAAAATTGCAGTTGTGGAAAAGAATCATGCATTTGCTGGATTTTTGTAGTTGCTTAGAGTCAAATTCTCCCTTCCCCCCCTTTTCAGCATATACCATGGCTACATTATGTTTCAGGGCTGAAAATAACACAAATTGAGTGTGTGCTTTTTGGAATCTGTGCAGTCTTCTCATACCTGCTTTTCCTAATTTTACTGCAAGCACACTAGGACAAAAGTCTGTTTGCTCTGCGGTGAAAATGGCTAACCAGCAAACACACTGTAATGGTGAGGATGGGCCTTTTGGATCCAAATGGCATTTTGTATATATCCTTCCCTGTAAGTTTGAGACTGTCAACCTTTAATATCTGTATTTTTGTTAGGTGTGAAGAAAAGGGCTCAGAAAATGTACCCTTGGACACATTGTTGAGTAGGGGTGCCCATCTCTTTCATTTAAGCATTTCATATTTCTATTAATTAGAAATTGAAGGTACATAGAAACATGAGGCAATTAGTGTAATGATAATAATAGTTAACATTTATATAATGCTTTAAGTTTTGCACAATGTGGGATGTCTGTAAAACCTTTGGAATTCTTAAAATAAAAGCTCTTTGTACATATGAAAGGTTTTCTTGGGGTGTGTGTGTGTGTGTGTGTGTGTGTGTGTGTGTGTGTGTGAGAGAGAGAGAGAGAGAGAGGCAGAGAGAGAGAGAGAGAGAGAGAGAGAGAGAGACAGAGAGAGACAGAGAGAGAGACAGAGAGAGAGACAGAGAGAGA
Organism: Gymnobelideus leadbeateri; assembly: GCA_011680675.1. NCBI lineage: Eukaryota > Metazoa > Chordata > Mammalia > Diprotodontia > Petauridae > Gymnobelideus > Gymnobelideus leadbeateri. The sequence continues at coordinate 354,524 of WOXC01010118.1, read as the reverse complement.
GAGACAGAGAGAGAGACAGAGAGAGACAGAGAGAGAGAGACAGAGAGAGTGAGAGAGAGAGACAGAGAGAGAGAGACGGAGAGAGAGAGAGAGTGAGAGAGAGAGAGAGAGAGAGAGAGAGAGAGAGAGAGAGAGAGTGAGTGTCAGACAGAGATAGAAAGAGACAGAAACAGAGAGATATGGATGGTGATGTGGCTATGCCTCTGATCCAAAGCTGACCATCCTGTTCGTTTCTTTTGGTGGGTGAACATGGAAAGAGCTGAAGAATATTTGGGATTAGAATTAGCTTGGGGAAAAGTAGGGGAGAATATGGGCAGAGAAAGGACAGACAGTGATCAATAGACAAAATGATCATCATCATGGAGGCAATTTACTTACTCCCCTGCAATTCTTTTCCTTTTATGAGTTGAATAGCCAGATTGAGCTTTTGGCACATGAGTAGGCTTATATGGCAATGGGAAGTGGGAGATGTAGCCAGAACAGAATGATCAATTAATCAATTAACATTTATTAAACATCTACTGTGTGCCGGGTACTGCCCTAAGTGCTAGGGATACAAAAGGAGGCAAAAGACAGTCCCTGCCCTCAAGGAGCTCACAGTCTAATGAGTGAGACAATATACAAACAGATAAATACAAACAAGCAATATATAGGATAAATGGGAAATAATTAACAGAAGGAAGGCACTAGAATTAAGAGGGTGGAAATCTAGGGGAATTCAAGAGGGTGGGAAAGGCTCTTTAACTGGGACTTAAAGGAAGTCAAGGAGGTGAGGGGACAGAACTGAGGAAAGAGGAAGAGAGTTCCAGGTATGGGGGACAGCCAGAGAAAGTTCCCAGAGTGGTCAGCTACAGAATGAACAACAAGAGGAGGAATGTGTCTTGTAACTGGTGGAGTTGAGGGCCTGAATTGTTCTCAGAGAAAATACAGAAACAAGTTGGGGTACCCAAGATTCTATAGGCACCTTAATGGATTGGATGCAACCTCTGGGAAGTTTGCCCATGAGTGGAATTGATACAGTGACTCCTCTGGCCTCTTTAGGACCAGGTGCGTTCTATTTCTCAGGGCTCTCTAGCACCCTTAGAGAATTGTCTTCAGGGTTCTCCATCTCTATCACTGGTTCAAGCTTCCACTGATTGTGTTCCTCCAATTTTGGGGGATCCAAGCATCCCAGGTACATTGAACTACCCATCAAACAGATTATCTTTTACAAAGGAACATTTACTTTAAAGGTATAATAAAAGCAAACATGCAGACATTTGCCCCCATCATCTGAGGAGGACAATCTCCCCTACCTACTTTGATGTCCAGCAAAGAGAAAAGGATTAGGTCAAGTCAGTTTCTATATATTATTTATTCCACTAGATTCCAACTCCAAAGCCTCCTCTGGTCTTATGTCTTGTGGCCTTGACTTTTCAGGATTTTCTTGTTGGGCTGTTTGCAACATCTAGGGTGTTATCAAAGGTTCCGCGCTCCCCAGGGATTGTGCTTCCAGGTCCTAGACTACAGTTTCTATACCTAGAAATGAAAAGGGCAGAAATAGACCAAAACTCTGAGGCCAATTCTTAAGGGCCATAGGGCCTAAGGGGAAGGGAAGGTGGCCTTTCTGCATTTAGCACACTGCTTGGTGTCCTAGCTGTGAGTGAGTAAATCCTTCACCCCTGGATTTCACTGGAAAGAGAGAGCAACTGCGCCTTGGTTAGGTAGATTTAAAGATGTAGGCAGTTTCAGCTCCATAGCCAATACAAGGAGACTGTTCCAAACCATGTGATAAGCAAATAAAGAATGTTCTCTCTCAGATGCAGGCCTCTGACATCCCGCACACAGTGCCTCTATTTTAGTTAATCTGGTCATGTACCAAAGCCCCATCATGGAATAAACTTGGGAAGACCCAACCAACTCTCTGTGGGAACACTGAGGGTTTCTGGTTTCCTTACAGACAAAGGAGGGAAGTTTGTATCTAAGCATTCAAATTGTGTTTCTTTGAATTCTTAAGTTGTCTATTCTGCAGAACAGAGGAAGTTAGGGACTTCCTGGTTTAGGAAGGGCAGTGGCCAACCTACTTGAAGTGCTTAATGCATTGATTTTACTCAATTTATTATTGTCATAGTCAAAGAATGAACGTGGTTATGGAATGCACCTTGGTTGTTAAATGACCTATAGTGGTTCTGTGTGGGATAACTTTTATTAATATTATTTAAGTGAACTCACCTGTTTTTCTTTGAGTTCTACATTTTCCTCGGATTGTAGCTTTTGGAGAGTTTTCCATCTGAGCTTTGCTGACTAAGTGTGTAACTGTTCAGTCATAAGGATCATGTTGTATCTGCTCAGTCCAAGTGGTTATTCCTTCAACCCAACACTAGAGGGAGCTCTGGCTCAACTGCCAAACTCCCTCTGACTCTTAGAAAGCTTACTACATCTTTCCCCTTGCTTTTATCTCTTTTGTGACTTTTACATTGGTTTCTGACTCTGGATTTCCACCATGCACCTATGTGGGTCCTCCTTACCCTCCTTTTCAAAGAGATTATAATCCAGTCATGGACAAACATCCTGAAGGGTCAATGTCTGCTTAGTCTGAATGGCTTTGGCATCTGGGGTTCTTGCATAGTCTCTTGCTCTCCTTGAGGGCTACTTAGTTCCTCATCTCTTAGACTATATGGAACATACATCCAAGTCCCCTCACTGCTGTGGAGGATAGTTGTTGCTGTGCTCTGATAACACTTCCTTTCTCATTACTGTATACATTTGAAGCTGGCCCTGAGCCCTGAGCCTTCTCATGTCCAGAAAATGCAACCTGGATATCACAGTCTTACAATGGGAGGACAGCCACAAGGCTACAGTAAACTTTTTCAGTGTCAATGACCATCTTCTTTCTGTGCTCTTTCACTTTGAAAAAGCCTTGAGTGTTAGCCCACATTTTTAACCATGCTCTGACGGTGGGTTCCTTCCCCACTCGGACACCAGAAGCAATATTTTTGTTAATTGACCATGGATTTGAGATACTTGAGATCATTGTCTCTGATAGGTGAACCTTCACCTTATCTTACCTGGAATTAGGCCTCCACCACCACTATCTCCATTTCTAAATCTTCACTCCAGCTTTTCTCTTCTCCCTGTCCCTGGGATCCAAGACTCTGATAGGTCAACTTTTACTTTATTTAGCTTGGAACCAGTTCACTCTTTCACCTCCCAGTAACATCAGATCATGCTGACACTAGTATAGCTTCTGATGCCTACTTCCCCTTCCCAGTCTGCCTCAACTATCATCTTCCCCTTTTAGAATGTAAGCTCCTTGAGTACAGGGACCATATTGCTTACTTGTATTTGTGTCCTCAACACTTAGGACTGGTGCATAGTAAGTGCATAATAAATGCCTTTTTCATTTATTCATTGGCCAATTTATATGTTTAGCAATAATGTATTAGAATTGTCTATTAATTGATACCAATGCCTACAGTTTCTCCCCTCTATTATCTATCCTTCACACAGCAAAATAATTTTTAAAGGGATAGACCTGAACATATCACTCTCCTGCTGAAAAAACCTTCAATAACTCCCTATTGTCTGCAGAATGAAATATAAACCTTTCAATCTAGCACACAAGGCTTGGCACAATCTGGATTCAACCTACATTTTCAGTCTTATTTCATATGACTTCCCTTCTTGCATACCATGTTTTAGTCAAATATTTGTTTTTACAACTCAATCTCCCCTTGTCTGACTCCATATGTCTGAACAAACTATTCCCCATGTTGAGAATATGCTACCTACTGATCTCCACCTTTCAGAATCTTTATCTTCCTTTGAGGCTCAGCTCACATACTATCTCTTCAGTGGAGCCTTCTCTGATTCCCTCATATGTTCCCAAAGTGGGCAATAGTGTCCCCTGGGGGGCCCTGGAACCTCCAACGGGGGCTGTAGTAGCCTCTGGTGCAATTGGGGGCATTGAATAAAAATAAGGGGGCAGTAGAAGTATAAGGAGAGAAGCAAATAAGAAAATTTTGAAAAACCATTCATACATGTTTCGTCTGTTCTGTAGCAGAGTGAAAATCATAGTGGTTATATATTATTTTCCAACTAAACACACAAAATGCAAATTATAACCAATCAGTGGTCAAGTCTGACGATAGATCTTAACAAGCAAGTGTTGGCAGGCAAGTGTGTCACACGTTGTTGGGAAGTCCAGCATGCATTGGCAGGAATATGTGTGTGTAATGACATGTTTACAGTATGATACCAAACGGTTACATGACACAATATTGCATCATCAAAATTTCAACACAGGAAAAAAACCCACTAGTTTACAATAAATTATTAAATTTAACATGTGTTATTTAAAAAAATATTTTTAAATGGTGCAAATTAAAAAAATCCTGTTAAAAGGTTAAAGAAAGTAGATTTCCAATGGGTCACTGAGTAATTTTTTTTTTTTTTTTTGCTTTTTGGAGGGGGGAAGGCAGGGCAATTGGGGTTAAGTGACTTGCCCAAGGTCACATGGCTAGTTTTGTGTTAAGTGTCTGAGGCCGGATTTGAACTCAGGTCCTCCTGAATCAAGGGCTGGAGCTCTATTCACTGTGCCACCTAGCCACCCCGAGTAATTTATTTTTTCAAAGGGGGTAGTAGGTCAAATAAGTTTGGGAACTTCTGCCTCAGATATTAATGTCTTGCTTTTCCCTTTTCAAACTATTATTTATCTATCTTGGTCTATGTATCTACTATCTATCTACCTATCTCTTATCTATCTACCATCTATTGAGTTCCCTCTATTTATTTATGTGTCTATGTATTTATCTACCATTTATCTACTATATCTATCTATATGTGTATCTATCGAGCTATCTTTGTCTCTGTCTATATATGTATTTACATATGTCTTTATCCATTTGTTCATTCACATACTGCCTGCCAAAAACAAGAACTTGAAGGCAAGGGCTATTTCATTTTTTGTCCTTCTATATCCATGCTTTCGTGTTGTAAATGCTTAATTAATGTCTGTTGTTTGATTGAATTGATTGCACCTAACGATATTGGTGAAAATAAGCATTTTTCTTCTTTTAATGTCTTAAGTAATTCATGCTCCATACCTTACAAGGGAATATGTGATTTCGCTGGCAGGAAGTCTGTGGTTCATCACTTGAGAAGTCCTAGGAAGTTGCCTGGGTCACATGGAGATTAAATGGTCTGTGCAGGGCTACTTTTACCAGCTAGTAAGGATCAAAGTTTGGAATCTGAACCCAGGCCTTTTCATCTCCAAGTCTAGCTCTCTTCACATTGCATTTGTACCTTAAACATATGAAAAAGAAAACCTCAAACCACACCTAAACAGACCACAGAATGTTTCCCTGTTAGTATAGAATGCTGGCCTATAGATTTGGCAAATCGTAACATTTAGTAATGATGTGTTGTTACTGATATATTACGATATATTGACATATATGACATTGATATGTGACACTCATGATAATATATTAACATTATATTACATATAGTGACATATTCCTGCTGTGTCAATAGTCTTTACTAACCAAGGATGACTGTAGCTACGGTGTATTTCTTGCTATACATACTGTGAGAGAAGAAGCAAAATTTACATTTTGACTGAATGCAAAAAGAGCAATATTTTGTTTCAGTGAACAGACTTTCCTGAAGCCCCATTGTCACTTTCGTACTCTGGTAGCAGCACTTTAGTTGCAAGGAATTCTTGTCACATTGAGCACACACCACCCAAAGGAACAGAAGTGCAAAGTGGGGTTTTCTGTTTCACTAAATAGCCACCATTTGACATCTGGCGGAAATAGCGATGGAGCACCCTTTCTTCTCTCCAGTTTACATCCATGAGATTCTAAAGTTGAAAAACTGCCCTGGTTGGGAAGGAAGTACATGAAAGAAACATTACTATTAGTCGTCCTTAGTTGTGAATGTCTGGAAATTTCACATCTAAAGTCTGTAGTTATTATAGGGTTTGGTGTGTGGGTGGCTGAAAATATGGTACTTGGCCTTTTGGTGCCAAACTTTCAGGCAGCATCAGCTGTCTTTATACAAAAGATGTGGCAGAATGTGTTGCCTTACTTTTAATATTCAGAATTGTTTGCCTTGCCAATGGAATGGTGTCTATGTGGATGATACTTTGGATCATATATATTCTGCTTTTCTCATGGAATCTTCAGTGTTGAAAATTCATTTAGGAACAGGGTAAAAGCATGTGGGTGGATGGAGGGGATCAATTACTAAAAGTTTATAAATGAGAAATTACTGCCCTGGGAGCCATTTTCCTCTCCCCACCTCACTCCATGTTTTGGGTGAAATAAAGGGCTTTCTTTTTCCTGGTTTAAATGATCTCTTTGATAATCTCTCATCTGCACATCTCCCTAGCCTGCAAATGTTGCTGGGGCAAAGAGGTTTTAAGGTCATTTTTCACAGAATGCAAGGCTATCCATTAGTTGACATTTCTTTTGTACACTGTTTTTGTTTTCGCCTTTCTTTGTATCCCTAGTGCTAGTATAGTGTCTGGCACATAATAAGGACTTAATAAATGACCGTTGACTCACTGACTGACACTGTAAGTGATTAAAGCTTAACAAAAGGGTTAGTTTATGAACTAATTAGTTTAGAAACCTCCTACTTTTGGCTGGCAGTCCCTAGAAACATTGAAGTCAAATGGCAATGACCCTGAACTGAGAATGAGGGTGGCTGGTTTCTCTCCTTGACTTCATTATCTGATTCATCATGTATTTTACTCTCTTCCTTCCTCCCTCCTTCCCTCTGTTTCTTTCTTTCTTTCTTCCTTGCTCCCTCACTTCCTTTCTTCCTTCTTTCCCCCATCCCTCTGTTCCTTCCTTCCTTCCTTCCTTCCTTCCTTCCTTCCTTCCTTCCTTCCTTCCTTCCTTCCTTCCTTCCTTCCTTCCTTCCTCTCTGCCTTGCTCCCTTCTTTCTCTTATTTCCCAACTACTAGTTTTAACCAACTGTCTTTTTCTGTCCTCTCTTAGTTTTTCCCTTTTATTTTTCCTCTCTACTCCTTTCTTTGAGTTTCCATCTATCTAATAAATGGCAGAAATACTACCAGCTTCCCAGTCTTCTCTCCAGGAGGCTGTGGTAACTAATGAAATGCCAAAAATGTCTCTGAAAATGTTTAAGTATAAGGATGATTTGTTTAGATTAAAATCAGGTGTGGCCCTACTTGGAGGCAGGAGACTGAACTAGATGTCCCCTTGTGTCCACTTTCTACATTTAAAGGTGTGAAATATAAAATATAAGAAGTTTCTTAGATTGAAGCAAAAAGCTAATGGAATCCTAGCAATGACTAAGGATCACAGCCCTTCGTTCTTCCCTTGCTAGTGTTTCTGAATCTCCTTTTTGTTTCCCTATTTAGAGAAGATGAACTAGTGACATTCTCATCAGGTTCTTTGAAAGGGTACTTTTTTTTTCTTTTTGGAAGGGGGAAGTCAGGGCAATTGGAGTTAAGTGACCTGCCCAAGGTCACATGGCTAGTGTTAAGTGTCTGAGGCTGAAAAGGGTGCTTTTCGAAGGGAAAAAAAATTCACTTGAGAAATGATGAAGTCTTTGTACATTAGCTGGATTGACTTAATGTGAATATCAAAGAGACTACCTGGGGTGATATAATTATAGGGATGGTCCAGGGAAGTGGTTTTCAACTTTTTTTTTCCACTCTGGATATCCTTCAGCACCCTGCAGTAAGGTTCATCAGCACTTAACACACTATCTGGCATGTAGTAGGAGCTCAATAAATGCTCATTTATTAATTGATTGATTAGCCCACATATATGGGGCAACTCTGGCTGACACTGAAAGATTTTGTTATACCCCAGAGTCCAAAGTCTTAAGAGCTCTCTAATTCAGTGTGGCAAAGGGACAGTCATGGATGGATCAAGGGCAGGAAGATCACATGAGTGGAGGGAGGCATAGCTAGCTCAGCCAAAGACAAGGAAGGAAGCAGAACCAGCAGTATAAGAAACTACCTCAAAGAATACTGGGTGAAGAAGGAGGACTGGATTCTACCTTTCACTCTGACCCTAACTTGCCATGTGATCTTGGACAAATCATTTACCTCTTTGAGCCTCAGTTTCTCCATTTGTCAACTGGGAATTCTAATTCCCGATTTGTCTACCTCAAGAGACTGTTGTGAGGGAAAATAAAAATGAAATAATTTCAAATAAAAATTGTAGGGCATTCATTTATTCATCTATCATCTATCTATCTATCTATCTATCTATCTATCTATCTATCTATCTATCTGTCTATCTGTCTATCTAATATGAATGCAAATTGATACACCATATATCTAGACTAATCTGTAGTAGAATGATTTGGTGTGCTTGGTAGCTGCACACAATGGGAAAAAAAGTCATGTGTCTTGGCTATGGAATCAGGTGGGCTGGTGCTTATGGCATATCTATTTCTATGTATTTCACATTCAGTTTTCTTTACTTCTAGTTCTCTGTTTACAAGTGCCCTGAAGGAGAATTAACATGTATTTTATTTTGTGCTTTTCACTGCTTTCACATTCATATAACACTCTAAGGTTTACGCCTCATAGCAGCATTGTGAGGCATCATTATTAGGAACGTTATTCTCCCCATTTTACAGACCAGAAAAATCAAGGCTCAGAGGTGAGGTTTGACTAATTCATGGCCAGAGCCAGGATTCAAACCCAGTGCTCCTGACTCTAAGAACAGGGTTCTATCACTTCTCACACTGCTAATGTAGTAATTACCATTTAGTTATTTCTGTTGTTGTGGGATGACACTGTGATTACTTTGTTTTTTTCAAGGTTAAAATTCTACAGTAGTCTTACAAGAATGGGAAGATGGATGGCTTTTACTTGCTTTTCTTTTAGAAGTTGCCAGTGATGTTAGTGGCATTTCTATTGGAGCTTTAAAGAATCACAGACTTTTAGAGTTAGAAGTGACCTTGTTGGCAATACCTCTAAATAATCCTTATTATAACACACCCCATAAAAGTTACCTTCCAGACTCTGTTGAAGATGTCCAATGAAAGGGAACTCACTAACTTCCAAAGCAATCATTTCACTTTTGGATAGCTCATTATTAGAAAGCTTTTCCTGACATCAAGTCTAAATTTCTTTTCTTCTTCCTTCCTTCCTTCCTTCCTTCCTTCCTTCCTTCCTTCCTTCCTTCCTTCCTTTCTTCCTTCCTCATTTATTTATTTACTTATTCATTCATTCATTTATTTATTATATTTTGCCCATTATTACTGGTTTTGCATTCTGTGGTCAAATATAACTTAATCCCTTTACTACATGGCAGCCCTTTAAATACTCAAAGGAAGGTATTTTGTCTCCTGTAAGTTCAGGATACTCACTTGGCTAGTGTCCTAGAGGCCTGGTTCCAGGTATGATAAGATGAAACCTTGCCTATCTCAATCCATGGACCTAGAGGTAGAATCCAAGTTTCTCGTGGGGTGGATATCATCAGATTGAAGGCCCCCTGAGCATGTACCTACGGCACATCTGGTAGATCTGTGACCTGGCAAGATAAGATGAAAGCTCATCTATGAGAGCCAGTAAACTCAGGAATGGAGTAAAAATTTCCAGAGTAGTGGAGATAGTCAGAAAACCAGTTCCACATACATTAATTGCACTATCATTCAGCCAAGTGTTTCTCAATCTTTTTTGATCAATAAAATTTATAGCCCTTGGCACAGTGACTAGTACATAGCTATATAAATGTTAGCTAGTATAGATATTATTGCATTGTGGTGAGTCTTACACACTGATCACTGCTCCAGAGTTAAGAAACAGCTACTGAAGAGTACCTGCTGTAGGTATGGGTTTACTGGGGTTTAGGGAGCCACTGTGAAAATTTCCTACGATGGATGCTGTAATGTCTGGGCTAGAATAGGTTATAACTTCCCTGAGGTCCCAACTATTGTAGAGTATTGGAAAGGAGAGGTGAGAAGGGGCACAGTGGAGAATTGCTTAAGAAGTTAGGGGATGGAATTGTGTTGGAGAAAATCTTATGATTGACTATGGGGGTGGATATGACCCATCTTCTCAGCACCCCTTTGGTTGATCAAAGTGTTAAGTCATACTCTGGAGTTATTTCTCAGCTCAGTTCCCACCTTGGAGAGCACTGGTTTAGTGAACATTTCTCTAACTTTTTGCAAGAACACTGGTTTAGTGAACATTTCTCTAACTTTTTGCAAGAACACAATGAGATTCTTTATCAAACATTTTATTAATATCTGGTGAAATAAATCCATAACATTTCCCTGATCTAGTAGTTTGATGACACTGTGAAAAGAGAATAAGAAAATTACTCTGTCACAATCTCTTCTTGTGGATGCTATGCTGTTTTTTTGAGATCAATACTTCCTTTCTTGATGTGTTTTATATGTATATGCATATGCACACACATATAATTACAATGAATATATATACAATACATATAACATATACATACATACATACATATATATATATATATGTATGTATTGTTACTGTTGTTCATTTGTTTCAGCCATATCCAACTCTTTGTGACCCTTTGTAGCAACAACCACACTGGTATACCCAGAATGGCTTTTAGCACAGGTTCTTAGATCTGCTTTACTAGGAAAGATAGCTATAAAAGTGTTCAACAATATTTTTTAATTACATTCATTAGTTCAAGGGAAAAGTCAGCACCTTGAACTTCAGAGAAAATGCAAACAGAGAAAATACAAGCACAGGAATAAAGACCAACAGACAGGGCTTCTGTCTGAGAAATTAGCACAGATCAATAGACAGATCCAACTGTCTGACCAAAGCAATACATAAATAGTTACTGGAGAAAGAAGCATTAACATCCAGGTTTTTCAAAGTCAGAGGGCTCCTTAACCACTACCCAGAGTTTCATCTGATCAAATCATAAGAACAGTCTTCCAATGAGAGAGCCCCAAAGCAAAATGCTAACCTTAGAGTATCTATATCTGTATCTATTCCTTTTTTAGAGCCAGAGGGCATCACAACTCTCACAACTCAGTACCTAATTAGAAATTAACAAAAGCTGTGAAAGCCTTCCTACAAGCAAGCCTCCCCTAAGCAAGCCTCCCTTAATGGGCTCCACTTAAGGCCTATTAATGGGTGGGGAAGATCTTAAATCCCATTAATATTACACACCATTTGGGGTTTTCTTGTACTTTTCCTTCTCTTACTCATTTAACAGACAAGGAACTGAAGCAAACCAGGTGACTTGCCCAGGGTCACACAGCTAATAACTATCTGAGACCAGATTTGAACTCAGGAAGATGAGTCTTCCTGATTCCAGGCCTGGCATTTTATCCACTGCACCACTTAGCTGCCATATATATATGTATGTGTATACACATATACATAAATATATATGTGTGCGTATTTATGTATGGGTATACATATACACAAACACACATAAGAATATGCAGACACATAACTATGTATCTGTGCATATATTTATGTATGTACACACACACACACACATACACATACACACTCACACGAAGATTGAGTCTCCCTATTTTGTCCTGGTTGGAAGTACAGTGGCTACTCAAGAGTCTGATCTTATTACTAATTGGCATAGGAGTTTTGACTAGTTCCATTTCTGATGTATGTGAGGTTGCTCTTCTTTTGATACCCTGGTGGTCCTCACTCCCAAGGGTTCACCATATTAATACTGAACTTAGTGTAGATACCCAATCAGTTTTGGCTCACTGCAACTCCGAACTCCTTAACTCAAGAGATCTCAGCTATAACCTCTCTAGCAACTGGCATTGCAGACATGCTTAATTATTTCTTTAATAACACATTTTAGACATTACTTGAATTCCCACTGACCTATAATTTGCACTTTCTATTTCCTTTTTTAAAACCAGGACTGATGACATTTATCATTATCCACCTTTGTGCTGCTTTTTCTATTTTCCATATTTTTTCAAATGTAACTGATAGAAGCTCAATCATCACATCTGCCAGTGCAGAAGGAAGTTCATCTGCCTTCATTGTGGCTAGGTGCTCTTATTCTCACTTTATCTTGTTTATCAGTTTCTTATTAGTTTTTGTTCTCTGCTTTCCCATCCAAGGCCATCTTCTCTAGCAGAAAAAATAGAAACAAAATGAAAATCAAGCAGTTCTTTCTTCTCTCTGTCATAAATTATGATCACCCACCCTATGTACTCTGGGCATCATGAGCCCTATAACTTCTTTATTCTCCCCTTCTTGCCTTGGCTCCTTCTGAGCTTCAATTTTTCTGATATTATTCTTAGAGAACTACATGATTCTTTTGCATTCATCCTTGGTTGTCTATTCTTTCTACCATCTAAAGCACATTATTCACAAATAGAACCTAAGTTGGTAGGAGAATTTGTGAACTGATATTAGTCTTTTCATACAACTCTCATCCCATTCCATTTCCCACTGGAATTGTTTCCTTTGGTGTCTTCGGACACTTCATTCTTGAGAATTTCCCATTCCACTTGGGTTAATTTCTCTAGTAGAATTTTAGTCTTTTGTGTCTTACAGATACTTATTATGAACTCTGTGAAATCTGTTCTCCCCCATCTAGGATGCATGCCAGACTATGTCTAGCTTTCCCCTCTTTTTAGAGAGAGTGTTCATTTCCACACAAGGTGCTCACACAAGGTTCCCCACAATCCTAACCCCAACAACCAGCTTCTCCCTTGTTGTTGAGAACCAGATCGAGTATAAAAATTTTCCCTTGTTGGTTATTTGACCTTTTGAAGAATGGCATTAAGGCAAGTCAATTAGCTATTGTGCTTTTGGCAGAGGGAGCTCAAGCAGAAGGATGTGTGGATCACTGAAGTCCTTAATCATTACTATATTAGGTCTTTGTACCATTCTTTTAATCTTTCTCCCCAAACTTATCGATTTAAAGGAGGAAGAAATGTTTGGATCATCTTATTTTGCCCCCTCATTTTCCAGATGAATAAACTGAGGCCCAGAGAAATTAAGTGACTTAGTCACACAAATCATAAGTAGTATGGCTGGGTTTTAAACCTAGGTCCTTTGACTCAAAACCTAGCATTTAAAAAAAACCAACAGCTTTATTTTGCTGCTTTTTCTCTTTCCATTACACAATGTGGTTTCTTATGAATTTATTTTCTCTTTTTGTGTGATCTATAGAACACTCTGAGGACAAAATTGTTTCTTCCTCCATTGACCTTCACTCACATGCTTTCTGCTGTGCTCCCTCTCTCTGCTCCCTGTTTTCCTTAAATGAATATATCTCCTTAATATACAAAGTCACCAATCACACGCCATCCCAATTTGTACCTATCCTATTTCTTGACAAAGGTCTATCTACCCAATCATATTCCAATAATCTTTTTTTCCTTTTTATTCTTTATTATAAGGATAGCTATCTGGAAGGACTGAAAGATACCTTGGAGAATGAAAGTGATACAAAAACAAAATTTATCGCTGAAATTTTAAAATGTTCTTATCAGGTATAAGTCACCTGTGATTTTTTTAAAAAGAAGAAATGAGGGAATTATTTCTACTGAGTCACTGTAATATATTTGGGATCAATTTTTCCTCCTTATATTAGGGTCTCTACTCCCTCTTGCCCTAAACTCTGGGCATTTGTGTATTACCACCTGAGGCTCTTTTTCTTAGATTCAGTCACTTAGGAACTTCTGAGTGTATTTTTTCTTTGTAGTTGTTCTCTGTAGTATGTCTAGCTTGGTGACTATACACAGGCAGTTTTCATCTCCAATTCTTCTTAAATTTAAAATTCTTTTACTTTGGTTTATGAAGCACTAGATGAATGCATTTTTATTAACTTTTGTTAGATGTACTCCATCCTTGGCCATAAACTGTCATTTTCATACTAAATATAGTAATGATTGGGGATTCAGTTATCCGGACATCCTTCTGCTTGAGCTCCTTCTGCCAAAAGCACAATAGATTGTGGCACAGAAATCCAAATCTCGTTCCTAGATAAGATCTTTTAGTCAATTGTTTCTTCCTAAATCAGTTTTCCTCTTTTGTGTCCATTGCTTCTGGTGGGCAGCAGTGATGGAAAAACACAAAACCCCCAATGGTCTGGTAGCTCCCCATGTCTATAATTCTTACCCTCTTCATCTCTGCCTCTTGGCTTACATAGTTTGCTTCAAGTCCCAGCTAAAGTCCCAGTCCTTTCATATGTCTTCCCTCTGCGATCCTCTCCAGTTTATCCTATATCTATCTTGTTTGTACTTAGTTGTTGAATATTTTCTTCCCCACTGGACTGTGAGCTCCTTGAGAGCAGAGATTGACTTTTGCTTTTCTTTGCATCCCCAGTCCTTAGCACTGTGCCTGGCACAGGATAGGTACCAGTTAATAATAAAATAATAAAAATAAAAATAATGTACATTTGACCCTTTAGCTTATTGCCCAAGACTTATAAACTTTTGCTTTACTAGATTCCTTCCAAGAGTATCATTTGTATCCACATGAATCTCTTTGAACATAGACAACAGACATTTATTCAGAAATACAAATACTGCCCATTCAATGAAAGTCACTACAGAATTTTCTTGCTCAACACAATATTTCAAACTGTCTTTTCAGTAATATACTTTTTTAATTCACAAGAGGGCACAAAAGAACCTTTCTCATGCCTCTCCTTAAAAGCAAAGGTGATTTGTACCTGCTGAGAACATTGAACAATTTTATCGACATCTTTGGTTTTTGCATCACCTTCATTCGACAATGTATCCCTCTTCCCTCCTAAAGAGTCATTTTTATATCACTATTCAGTTATTTTCAGTCATGTCTGATTCTTTATGATCCCGTTTGGGGTTTTCTTGGCAGAGATATGGGAGAGGTTTGCATTTCCTTCTCCAGCTCATTTTACAGATGAGAAAACTGAGGCAAATAGGGTTAAGTGATTTGCCCAGGGTCACCCAGCTTGTAAATTCTGAAGCTAGATTTGAACTTAGGAAGAGGTCTTCCTGACTTCAGACCTGGCACACTATCCACTGTGCCACCTAGCTGCCCTATCTATGTTAAAAAGATATTATAAAGAGTGGAGAAAAACATTCAGTAAAACTAACCAACATATTGGAAAGGCCTGTCATTATATGCAGTGTTGCATGCACATAGTCCTCAAACTCTGCAAAGAGGCAAGGGAAAATACCTTCTCGTATTTGTAAAGGGCTTAGCACAGTGTCAGGCCCACACAGGGTACTTAATAAATGCTTATTCCCTTCTCTTTCCCTTGCCTCCCTTCTTTGGGACAGCATCATAATTTTGCAGTATCCAGGTTTCATTGCTGCTGTTTTCATTTATTATGTTGAAGTCCTTGTGTACGTTATTGACTTTGTTCTGCTTACTTCATTTTGCCTCAGTTCATGTAAGTCTTCCTGTTCTTCTCTGTCTCTCTACCTCCCCTTGAGGCCTTGAAGATAGAGTGCAGCACATTTTGTTCTTCCTATTGGCAATATCTTCAAATAGTCTAGCAAGGAAAATTTTTCTATAGCTATATAGGAAAAAAAAACTGGAGAGAGAAACATTAAGAAACAGAGCCAAAGAGAGAATATTTTCCTTGAAGAAAACATCCTGTGAATTTTAAAATTTAGAAAAGGATCATTTTTTTTCCCCAGAAGAAACTGTTCTTTATTTCTCTCTGTAGCAAAGCATATTGCTGCTTAACCAGAGCTTTCATAAACTTCAAGTGGGCCATTTAAACAGCTTTACCGCTGGTTAATGTCCTGGATTGTGCTCACTCTTTCTACAATACCTAGCTAGTGTTTTGTTTTTATTAGAAATTCACCTCTCCTTGTCTACTGAGGGGGAAAAAAAAAGAAATTATACCACAGAGCCCTGCTGTGAGCCCATAAAATGGCAGAGTTTCCTGAAGAAGACTGGCCTGAAACGGAAACCTCTGGCTGCCTGTGCTGTAATGAAATGCATGACTACAGGAGATAATAATAATTGCGGCAATAGCTCGTTACAGCTCCCAGATGATTTGGTGCTGTCAGGAGTGCACTGTCCTCTGACATCCCAAGAGGCTAGCAGCACCACTGACTGCAGCCCCTGATTGGTGCAGTGAAATATTGCTGGCAAAAATTAAAAGGTCCCAGTGTCAAAATAATTCATGATATGCATATCTTCCATTCTGATGAAATGGCTGATATCCAGATTAGCAAGATAATAAAACTGATCAGGCTACAGTTAAACAATTTAAGTTGGAGAGCTGTTCATTTTGTAGGTGTCACTTGTCAGATCAAGGGGTCAGAGCAGAATGAAAGCCTCTCCCCGGTAACCTTCCGATGGTGAGGATCGGGAATGTTCTTCATGATTTGTCCAAAGTTTTCATCACTGCGCTGCCTCCTAGCATTACCACAGCAGGCTGTATTCTGACATTCAAATCCCGGGAATGACAGGTTATTAGGAGAAGAGAACGGGCTGCACATACATTAAGCACCATATCTCTGACCTGTAATTTGAACTGATAGTGATATTGTAATTGAGTGAGTTTAAAAAAAAGGCCGAGGAGGGGGACACAGAGAGTCTTTATTAAAACCTGGGGAAGAGAGAAGAACGTTTCCCCCCCCAGCCGATTTGTGTGTTTATAAAATAAGCTTTTCGGTGATGATTTATTTTCCATTTCTAAAAGGCTGAGCAGTGTGCATGGTGTTTATTTGGGATAACAGTTATTTAGCTGAGATAACAAAGCCTTCCCTCAGCCTTCTCTCCACATGCTGAGCCTGCACAGATCAAAAGAGATTTGTCCCACGAAGGAATCTACGGTTCTAAATAAAGGAGCTTAAAAAAAAACAAAACAAAAAAATCCCAACACACCAACATTCCTGATAAAACAGACCAGTAGAATAGCCCAAGGCTAGTTCTGTGGCCAGTAGTGTTGGGCTCCCACCCTCCTCTTTTCCATGATAGCCACCTGGGCCCAGTGGAGAAAGCTGATGCTGGGGGAGTCCTCTGTTCTTGGAACCATGGACTTCATTGTGGGCCAATGTCATGTCATGTATCTTTTGGACATAACACACATTTAATGTGGTTAATGTGTCTTCAAATGATTCCTTTCTGGCTTTTCGAATTATAAGCCAGCCTGTGAGATCATGGCAGAATGAAGGACATGGGGCAAGAGAACTGGGAATTTGAATTCACTCTAAGGGATGAGATACCATATCTCCCAAGTTTTTTCCTTTCTTCCCCTCAATTACTGTGAAAGGGAGCTCTCATTCTCTGGGATCTCTGAAGAAGCTTGGTATGTTCCTTTGTAGAGAAGTCATATGCTTTGATTTTTTTTTTTTTTTTTGCTTTTTGGAGGGCAGTTGGGCTTAAGTGACTTGCCCAAGGTCACACTGCTAGTTTTTGTGTTAAGTGTCTGCAGCTGAATTTGAACTCAGGTCCTCCTGACTCCAGGGCTGGTGCTCTATTCACTGCGCCATAGACTTTGTGACTGACAGCCTAGAGGGATGAATTATCAGGTGTTCAGGAAAGTAGAGGCATTTAGGAGAGAAGAGCTGTATCTCTAGAGTCCATAGCCTTGGGTTCTAGCCTTTCTTCTACCATTAAGTTACTGTGGTCTCACTAGTCAAAGGTTCATTGATTTAGAGTTGGAAGTAACCTGAGAGGCTACTGACGCCCCCTTATTTTACATATGAGGAGACAGAATCACAGAGATGTTGTGACTTGCTTAAGGTTAGTCACATGGATGGGATATGAACCCATGTCTTCCTGACTGTCCAGTGTTATATCCAGCAGTTCAGTTTTCAAATAAGGACAAGACTTGCTAACTCTACCTCAAAAAGTTGTTGAGAGACTCAGGTGAAAAACAGAGAGAATCATGTGCAAAAACATATGAGGAATAACTTTGAGAAATAAAATATTTGTCACAATACAAGGAATTATTTTTGTCTTCTAAAATGCTTCACATAGTCATTTTACTTCTTTTGAGGCCCTTCTTTTGCAAAGGACAAATGGAGTGAGATGTAGTAGCTCTGAGAAGTTATGTTATAACTAGAAAAATCACTTCAAAATTTTTGCTAATCATTAGCATTTTTCTTTCATTTCATTTAATTTTTTTTATCTTCACAACTCCTATGTCAAACTGCACATGCAGAACTTTTATTAACATAATTGTGTGTTATTACTTGCTCCATTTTATAGGTGGTGAAACTGAGGAAGAAATCATAAAGAGCCTGTTTAATGCCCCCAAATGAGTTGAAGATGAAAGATAATCACCCCATCGAGTTTTCAGTTATAAATCATGTAACCCATGCCTCAAACTTAGGGTGAACAGATGTTGTTTAGCTCAGGGATATAAATATTAACTATTATTATTAATTATTTTGTGTCCAGGACCTTTAGCATCCATGCAAGCATTCAGGCTAACAAGATGTCAAATATAGGAGAGGCTTTATTTATTTTTCAACATTCTCTTCCATAAGATTTTGAGTTAAAAATTTTCTCTCTCTCCCTCCCTCTCCCCACCCCATGATGGTGTGCAATCTGATATAGACTCTACATATACATTGATATTAAACATATTTTCACATGAGTCATGTTGTAAAGAAAAATTAGAACCAATGGGAGGAACCACAAGAAAGAAGAAACAAACAAACAAACAAGGGAGCAAATAGTATGCTTTGATCTGCATTCAGATTCCATAGCTCTTTTTCTGGATGTGGATGGCATTTTCCATTATGAGTCTTTTGGAGTTGTCTTAGATCGTTGCATTGCTAAAAAGAGGTAAGTCTATCAAAGTTATTGATTGTACAATGATGCTGTTACTCTGTACAACGTTCTCCTAGTTCTGCTCACTTCACTTAGAATCGATTCATGTAATGTCTTTCCAGGTTTTTCTGAAGTCTGCCCGCTCATCATTTCTTATAGAAAAATAGTATTCATTATATTCGTATTCCACAACTTGTTCAGCTATTCCCCAATTGACAGGCATCACCTCAATTTCCAATTCTTTTCTACCATAAAAAGAGCTGCTATAAATATTTTTGTGCATGTGGGTGAGAGGCTTTATTTAACTTGACAGGAAACACAAAGGACTCATACTGAACTCATAACAGTTAAGAAAAGTTCTTTTGTCTTCCTAGTGGGCCTTCATTTTCTCTAGTGACCTGCATTGTCCTGCACACATACCCTACCTTGGGGAAGCAAAAGGTAAACATTGGGGTTGCCAGGTAGCCAGTATTATGCAATGAAAAAGTGCTGACCTTGGAGTCATATGACCTAATCCTGTCCCTGTTAATATTCAAATGACTTTGAACCAGTGTCTTAACATCTCTGGATCTTAGTTTACTCATCTGTAATATGTGGGAGTTGGATGAAAAGTCCTTACAGCTTTAGATTTACTTTTTGTGATTAGATTGTGTCTAACATCACTTTCATTTCTAAGCTTCCATGATACAGAATAGTACAAATTGAATATCTAAGCCTTGAGTGGCCACAGAAGAAAGAATGATTAATATGAAAATGAGGCTAATTGGAGAAGAACTTATTTTTTAAAAACTCATATATGTATATATATATATATGTGTATATATATATTTGGGGTAGTAGAATGGAGCCAAGAGCAAGAAATGCTATGGGCAAACATTTTGAGTCAATTATGCTTGTAATTCACCCATAAATATAAATTTTCGTGAAAATCTTTCCAAAGAAGAAATATTATTTAATATTATAGTATAATTAAATTGAAGAGAAAGTTGTACTGGGGGCACATAAGAGGAGGCTAAAGAAGGTTCCACACAGTGTTTTGGGGATGTTGGCTAAGATGGTTTGGGTCTAATACTACCTAGCTTGTATGACATAGTTTCAAGGTCCCTTAATCAAATACAAAGTAATCATGGTTTCTCAACAATTCCTGACCTGAGGATAATTTCCAGATACTTGAACTTAAACCAACCAAGGGTCCAATAATTACCGATCCTGGTTTGTTTATGAATTTCACCTAAGTGTATGCTACTGGTAACACAGATATGGTTCGAGGGAACAACTGATAACTCTAACAAAAATTCTCTTGATGAATAAAATACTTTGTTGGTTGATAGATTATTTTGAATCTATGAAACCTCTCTATAACAGTAATACCTTTATGTAATAATTTGCCATTTTCACCACTAAGACTATAATTTGTGCTCCATTTCCCCCCTACATCTTGCTACAAGGATATAGGACAATTTGAGGTGTCAGTAGGAATATATTAACGTAACCCTCCTCTTAGAGTACCACAAAAGATGTGGAATAGAGTAAGGGTAGACAGGTAGAGTTATTTGCAGTTGATCTTAACTTTTCTTAAGCAACTAGTGGCTTAAATTCATCTATAATCTTGACCTTGATTCTCATGTTCACCCCCACCTTAGGAAAAAAGTATTTGTGTGTTTGAAAGGGGGAGGCCAGCTACTTTGTCTTTGGTGGAAGTTGGAGCCAGAACAGTATTCTAGTTGCTAAATTCTCTGATTCTTCCTGGTACTGGATTTAAATTCAACCTATTCTGTTGAGAACATGCCCTCCAAAATAATAAAAATATGCAAAATGGAATCCTTCAAGACTTTGTTTTGGTGCATTCTACAAATTTAAATAACATTGTGTGTGTGTGTGCATATGCATTTGAGTGTGAGTGTGAGTGTGTGTGTGTGTGTGTGTGTGTGTGTGTGTATAAGATAAGCTGTGAGAAAAAAATGTAATTGACTAATAGTACAACACACACGCCATGGTTGAGACCACTTGATTGGTAGGTTTCAGAAGGAGGAGTGGTTAATCTCATTGCCATTGGTTCCGGGTGAGCTGACACCATCAAGCTTCAACTCGCTTGAATTTATGTACTCTACTATTTACTTAGGGTTCATTATGATGCCCAGAGACTTGAAAATGAACAACAAAGAAAGAATTGGAGGTGATCAGCTTTCTTCATATTTCATGTTGACAGTATAAGGTGGCAAAACACCTATTGAAATAACTTGTAAGAAGAATGTGGCAGTAACAATAATGTGTTTATAAGAAAAGTCTGTAATGTCATTTTGTGAAAATACAGAAAATCTTTTTTATTTCCCAAATTATACTGTTTACTAATAACTATTATTTTCCCTCAAGATCTTATTTTCCTCAAAGGTAAGATGAGTCTAGAGTAGAGCAGCGGCTCTTAACCTAGGGTCTGTAAACTTGTTTTTCCAAATATTTTAATACTTGTATTTGAATACATTTCCTTTGTGATTTGTTTATTTTATTTCGTGCATTTACAAACATCATTCTAAGAAGAGGTCCTTCTGTAGGCTTCATCAGACTGTCAAAACTATCCATCACACACACACACACACACACACACACACACACACACACACACACACACACACACACACACTAACTGATCTTTAAAGTGAAGTCCTGATCTAGAGCCTATGAACAACCAAAATTCAACAAATATATAAAGCGCTTAAGCCATTAGGAAAATCTTTAATGCATTTAAGTATTTGTGTTAGATTAGGAGTTCTTGCATTGTATTAGAATGATAA
The DNA here is from genome assembly GCA_011680675.1 of Gymnobelideus leadbeateri. Taxonomy (NCBI): domain Eukaryota; kingdom Metazoa; phylum Chordata; class Mammalia; order Diprotodontia; family Petauridae; genus Gymnobelideus; species Gymnobelideus leadbeateri. Next base: position 333,044 of record WOXC01010118.1, on the reverse strand, counting down.
AATAGGATGGAAAATGAGACAGTCAAAATAGTAATATCATATCGATTTCAAAATTTAATCCAAAGAATTTGAATTTTCCAGACTAGAAAAGTCAAACTGGAAACCAAACCATAGAGATTCTAGACCAAATCATACACTCTCAGAAGGAATCTCAAAGGTCATCTAGTTGAACTTGAATCTGAACAAGGGTCCCTTCTACATTATACTGACAAATGGACATCTATCCTTTGCACAAAATTCTCTGGTAACAAGCAGCTCTATTGCCTCTCCAGGTTGTCCATTTAATTTCTGGAGACCTGATTGCTAAGCAAGTTCTCCTTAGGTCAAGCTCAAATCTGTGTCTTGCTGACCTCAACCTATTGTTCCTTATTCTGACTCTTGGAGCCAACAAGAAAAAATTCAACTCACCTTCCAGATTGCAGTCTTTCAAAAATGTACAAATAGATGTGAGTTCCTTTCTAAGTCTTCTCTTCCTAAGCTAACCATCCCCACCTCTTGGTGGCAACAGTGGATAGAGTGCCAGTCTTAGAGTCAGAAAGACCTGAGTTCAAATCAGATCTCAAACACTTACTAGCTCTATGACTCCAGGCAATTCACTTAATTCTGTTTGCTTCAGTTTCCCCATCTGTAAAATGAGCTAGAGAGGGAAATGGAAAAACCAGTCTGATATCTTTGCCAAGAAAACCTCAAATGGGGTCATGAAGAGTCAGACATGACTGAACAACAAAATCTCTTTTAATGAGTCCTTATAGGACATTGTCTCTAAGTCCTTCACCATTCTAGTCACCCTTTTATGGGTGTTCTAGGGTTTATCAATGTCCTACTTAAACTGCAAGACCAAGAACTGAACATAGTAAAGAGTAAAGTGAGACTATGCCATTCCTTGTTCAGTGACTGTGACTCTCTTACAATAATTGGATTATAGATTTAGAGATGAAAGGAAGCCTGTAATGTAGCCTATCATTGGGCATACTTTTTTGGCTTCCTTATTATACTGTCAAATCACATAGTAGTTGTATCGCACTAAGATCCCCTTCCTCAATTCCTGATGTTTTTCAGATGAACTGTATAGCAACACCTCTTCCATGTTGAACTTGTGAGGTTGGCATTTTGAACCTAGTTATAGAGTGGTGCATGAATTATTTGGGACAAGCAATAATTTTGATATGATTTCATTTTGTGACAGCACTGAAATTTGCTTCTGCTAATACTCAGCTGAATCAAAACATCTGAACTTGACTAGATGACACTAGAATGAAGTGGTTTCTTTACCTTTAATTAATCCTTTATTGGTTGATCATTGAGTTCTTGTCACAAACACACATCATTGCCCTCTTTTGTTGTGTCTTTAGTAATATGGCTTTTAAGAATAGATATTTCTCCATGAAAATGTGCAAAAAATTGTAGTTCTTAAAGAACACACTTCAACGACTGTTAGAGATATTGTAATGGGCATTATTGTGGGGAAGTCAAGCATTTCAAGGATAATTAAAGCTGCACAATGAGCCAGGACCAATTGAATGAAGCAGAAAGGAAAGTATGGTTGAAAATGAAAAATAATATTAAGAACTGATAAACTATTGTTGCAAAAATAGCTGAATTAATCCTCATAAAATAAGAAATGACCTTCATAGAGATCTGGTCGCTGAAGGTGGAAGATTGGTATTGATTCCCTTACAGGTCAGTGTAGACTTCTTGGAGCTTGAAGAATAGACAGAAGACCATTAAAAACAGCTACTAGTAATTGTTATTTAGAAGAAATACTTGTCATGGGCAAGATTGTACAAATATTGGCATACTAAAAGTTAGAGTAAGGTAATTTTTACTGATGAAATCCACAAGGACATACTAAGACCACTGTGAATAGTTCAGGTAAGCCTGTAAGATCCAGACAGCTACATCAGACCATAAAACATCTACCCAACAATGTTTTAGGGATATTTTTAGCTTCCAGTGAGAGATCCTATAATTCTTGTCATCATTAAGGGAAAAAATGAACTCTAATACTCTAATAAATATATTGATATACAGAAAAAGAGAATTTTTTTATAAATTATAGAAATTCCAAAATGGAGATTAAATGCCATACTGTGACACACATCATGAAAGATCATATATCTATTCAATTATATTTTATCTCATTAGATTTGGTCAAATGCTCTGACAAGATCTTTTTTGATTCTGACTGTTATCCAGTGTGTTAACCATTTCTCTCAGTTTTGAGTCATGATTAACTCAAATTCTAAGATGTTTTAAGGTTTGCAAGATATTTTTTTCATGATGATCTTAGAATATAGGTACAATTTAGGCACCTGCAGATTTGTTAAGTATGTCAGTATGTCATCTGTGCTTTCAACCAATTCACTGACAAAATATTAAGCAGCACAGAGTGAAGCACATATTGCTGGGATACTGTTTGCTGGGATACTGTTGGGCACTTTCTAAGCTGACATTGAACCATACTGGTTACTTGTGTGTTTGGCTATTAAACCAGTTCAACATCCACCCATGTCATCATTTAGCCCCATCCTCTCTACATTTTCCACAAGGAAAACAAGAAAGATTTTGTCAAATGTTTTGCTAAGATCCAGAGATTATCTATAGCACTCTCCCCATATATTGTGAAATAGCTTGTCAAGTAAGGGAAGTGAGGTTGGTCTGGTGTGACCTTCTTGACAAAACCACACGGGGCCTTTGTATTAATAGTCTTCTTCTCCTCCTCTTCCTTCTTCTTCTGGAATTCATTAACCATTATTTCAATGATATGTTCTAGACTTTTCCAGGGAGCCAAAGTTAAGATTGTTGGTCTAAGTCAAGTTTGCTAACCTCACTTTATTCTTTGTTTCTTAGAACAGCACATATGTTTTTCTGGAATTTGCTGTCAATGCTTTAATTCTCTATGGCATTTCTATCATCACTGACCACTATCGACTCAGCTCTTGCATCTACCTGACTTTTTTCTTTTGCTCAGCAGCATTGTATTATGATAAAAGTATTGGAGTTGAACTCAAAAGAAATCTGGGTTTAAATTCAGCTCCTGACACTTACTGGTTGTATGAACATAGGCAGATAGCTTTAAATCTCTAAGTGTTAGTTTTCTCAGTTGTGATACTTGCTTTTCTACCACACAAATTCTGATTGGTTGGTCACTTGGGTGACACTGTATTTCCTATTTTAGCAATGTTTTTCCTTGTTAGAGAGAATTAGGATAAGAATAGAAGTTTTCTTAGTTGCTTCCACTGAATTGGATGGATAAAATTATTATTAAGACAAGTTAAGAAATTACTAGATTCTCTGTTATTGGTAGAGAGAAAACTCCAGGAAATGCCTCAATAATTGAAATTGTACACCACCCTTATATCATACACCCATTCATGCCAGGTATGTGATCTGTCTTCTGAACACTTCATCTACTTCCTCTTTCTGTCCAGGTGTCCTGTAGTATACTAATGAGACAATATTTCTTTCTTTCTCTCTCTCTCTCTCTTTCTTTCTTTCTTTCTTTCTTTCTTTCTTTCTTTCTTTCTTTCTTTCTTTCTTTCTTTCTTTCTTCTTTCTTTCTTTCTTCCTTTATCTTGCTCAAATGTCCTCCACCATGATTCTCCACACTGGTTCCTAGATTTTCTCCCATGAATATACCATTTTGATATATAATATACTGTTCCAGAACCACTGTATTCCTGTCATAGGTCCCATTTCACCAAGACTCAGAAATACTTAGGAAGTCAAATTTTTCCTCCTCATGTTTTCTTAAAAATCTTGACTTTTTGTACAATCTTGCCTAATAGTTTTAATTGTTTTGTTGTTCTTGTTGTCATCAATGCTGTATCATTTGCTATCTCTTACTACACATAAAACATTTGTTCTTTTGTTTTAGCCACGGAGATTGCTCCTGTGATTTTATTGACACAGGAAACTCCTGGTTAAGGAAATAACTTATGCCAATGCAAACCATCACCTTCTCTGCAACTTATTACCTTAGAGAGTTGTTTACAGCACTGAGAAGTGACTTGTCCATGGCCACACAATAAGTATATGTCAGAGATTGTACTTGAATTCAGGTCTTTTTGGCTTTGAGGAAATCATCCACTGCACCAAAATTCTTCCTTCCAACTGTTATGGGAATGGGAATTTAAGATCTTCCCTGCCCCTAGGCCCTTTGATAGGCTTATGTGACTCTGAGAACCTTCCTTGATTTGAAAATATACTCTGCCCCCTAATAGGCTTAATGTGGTCACCTGGACCCCATGGCAGGAGGCTTGTTTTTCAGGAATGCCCACACCTTGATACTTTGTGATTGGGCAGTGGGTCAAAAGGGTTGTGACATTCTCTGAGCCAGTAGAAGGCTATATATATATACCCTGATGTGAGGCTTTGCTTTGGGGCTCACTTTGGGAAGAGTTGTATGATTGGACCAGATGAGACTCTGGGCAGCCATTGAGCCCCCCGGCTTTGAAAGCCAAGATGTTGGTGCTTTCCCCTTTGGTAACTGTGACTAGGTATGGATGTAATGGTCAGACAGTTGGAAGCCTGTCTGCTTGTCTGTTTCTCTGTCTGCTTGCAACTTCTGCTTATAACTTGTTTGTATTCTCTGAAGTTCAAGGTGCTGACCTTTTCCCCCAGAACTAGGTAAATGACATATGTTTGATTAAAGCAAGATTGTTTACCCATTTTGAGTTGCTTTCCTTTAGAAAAGCAGATCTAAGAACTTGTGTTGGCAGCCACCCTGGGTATGCTGGGGTCCTTGCTGCTACACCAACAAAACTGTGAAATAGGTAGTTTAGCTATTATAATCACTGTCATTTTAAAGATGAAGTAACTTGAGTTTCAGTCAGTCAGTCAATTAGCATTTATTAAGTGCCTTTTTTATACTTGGTCTTGTGGTAAACTCTGAGTATACAAAGAGTGACAAAAGACAGTCCCTGATCTCAAGGAATTTACAGTCTAATGGGGAAGACAACATGTAAAAAGACCCCACTTACAAATAAGATATATACAAAATAAATTGGGGAGCTTCAGGGAGAAAACATGAAGATTAAGGAGGACAAGTGAAAGCTTCTTGTGGAAAGTGGGACTTTAGCTGGAACTTGAAGGAAGCCAGAGAAGCCAGGAGACAGAGATGGGGAGGAAGAACATCCCAGGTACAGGGAACAGCCAGTGAAAGTGAACTGTCAGTAGATGGAGTATCTTATTTGAGGGAAAGCAAGGAAACCAGTGTTACCAGATTGCAGAGTATGTGGAAGAAAGTAAGGTGTCAGAAGACTGGAAGAGGGAAGAAGAGAGAGAAAACAGAGTATGTGACTTACCCAGAACCTCATCATTGCTAAGGACTGGAATTAGCATGAATAGGAATCAAAGTGTTAGAAATTAAGGTCCAGAGAAAGCAAGCAAGAAGTATAAGACCAGACTCCCCCTGACAAGTGGAATCTAGAGAACAGGAACGATAATGGGAGCCAAGAAATCAGAATGAGGAGGAATCATTGTTCAGGACCCATGCTACAGAAATTCTGATAGACTAATTTCTACACCTGGCATTTCATAAACATGCTTTACTGAAAAGAACACTAGATTTCTAGGTCTAATCCTTGACCCTGCTACTGATACCTATGTGATCTTGAACAAATCATTTCACTTTTGGGGGGACCCTAGCTTCCTTTTCTGTATTGGAATTCTTGTGTCAGAGATGATCTCATCAAAAAAGGGCTGAGTAGATTTCAGTGGATTTTTTTTGCCCTTTTAACTGATAGTCATTACTCAATAAATCTGAGAAAATGGATATTTTGGAAAAGGTTACTCTTAGTCTAACTCTTTACTCACAGGCACATAGTTTATCTTATCAAGGAAGGAAAGAAACATTTATTAAGCACCTACTATATGCTAGGCATTTTACAAATATTGGTTTTATTTGATCCTCACAACAACCTTGGGACATAGGTGCTAGTAGTACCCCTATTTTACAATTAAGGGAACTGAGGCAAACAAAAGTTAAATGATTTCTCATACAGGTAGTAAGGTGTCTGAGGCTGGCTTTGAACTCAGGGTTTCCTGACTATAGGCCCCAAAGGTCTATCTACTGAGACAGCCCTAGCTGTCTCTATGATTAAAGAAGAAAATTTTTAAGAAAAGGAGGAAAACACAGTGGAAATCCCCTAATAAGCAAACATTAGTCTGAAAATATATGTAAATTTCTAGAACCACACATCCCTAATATGAGGGATAGTCTAGCAGAGGTCTTCTCCTTCTCAGTCTTGTCTTGGCCTTTGGTTCTCCACCTGTTTAAGACAGAGGACAGTGTGATATTTGATTCACTCTCCAGCTCCCAGTCATTCTTTATGATGCACTAAGCCTTCACTTCTCTAAAATAAACAACACCAGCTCCTTCAACTGATCTCTAAACCTTTTGTGATGCTGATTGACTTCTGGGGGTTCTCTAGCTACAGAGAATACAGGGGAAGGTAGATCATCTATAGTGTCACTAACCAGTCCAACAGTTTCTGAAGTGAGGCCAAGACAAGGATCATCTTTTTGTGGCTTCTTCCTCCGGGGAGATAAAAGCAAAATCCTTCCAAAGCCATCTCTTCTCCCCGGCTGCTTTTTCTTCTCCCCCTTTTTCAATCTCTTCCAGTTGCCAGCACTACTCATTACCAGGCATTACTCTGGGGGCTGACACACTTTATTTCTCCCACTTTCTCAAATGTGAGAAGAAGGAGAAAGGAGAGACCATCTTCACTTTTGCCATATATAAAATGAAGAGGATGGAGGACTCTATCCCCCAAAGAACAAAGATGTAGAGTCTGAAGGCAATTCCAAAAGGGTGCTCAAATAATTTTTGAGCAAAGCATTATTGGAATAAATACATAGCCTATAAAGGGGAAAACATTGACCTTGACAGGGAAAACATTATTTGGAAACATAAAAGTTTATGTTTAAATGTTAAAACATTTAAATATTTAAGTCAGTTGCATTACTTGATAATCACACATTGTTTTTGCAAAAATGCTCAAAAGTATAAGTGTGATGTATTAAAAAGAGCTTCAGATTTGTAGTGATAAGACGTAGGTTTCACTACCATCCTCGCCACTCACTAGCTATGTGGCCTACATGGGACCCTTTCCTGATCTCTTTCCTATTAGTACCTGCCTTCCAAAATTATCTCGTCTGTCTGTCCATCCATCTATCCTTCTATCCTTCTATCTATCTATCTATCTATCTATCTATCTATCTATCTATCTATGTATCTATCTCCCTATTACATATATACAACATATAAATTATATAACATAAATATGTAAGTATGCATAATATAAATATGTCAATAATTGGTCATAATATATTAATAATTATATTGCAATATATGTATAACATATATACTTACATATACTTGTAAACATAATGTCCTTCTCTAACATATAAGCTATTCGAGGGCAAGAACTGTTTCATTTTTATTTGTATGTTTCCCAAACCTAGCCCACTTCCTGGTACATAGCAGGCTCTTAATAAATGCTTGTCCATTGATTGATTGATAGATGATAAGCAAGTAATTTTTTATTTCTTGGTTTCAGTTTCCTCATCTGCAAAATGAAGGGGTTGGATTAGATGTCCCTTTCAGCTTACTAAATCTTTGAAAAAAACAACTTCACCGTTAATCCTGTGTGTGACCAATGTCATCCTTGCTGTGGGAATGACTTATAGCTCTACCATTATCTCAGGGACTAATGTCCTGTGGGGGCAGAAAGACAGTAGAGATAATGGAGTTCCAAACGTGAGACACACTTCACCAATCGGAAAAGACCTTAAGCTGCAGTTGTTGATCTGTATCCCGTGGGGTTTCCCCTGTCTCTTTTTGAAGGGGAGAAGGGGAAAGCTCATTTAGCTGGAGTGTGAGATTAGTTAGACTTATTTGTCATTTTAAGTATATCAAGATTTTTTAGCCATCTCTAGGTTATTGTTCTTTTCATAAATGGTGTACATGAATGAGTGTGTGTGTGTGTGTGTGTGTGTGTGTGTGTGTGTGTGTGTGTGTGTGTGTGTGTTTGTAGGAGGGGGGGGTTAGTTGTCTGTTTCCATCTAAAAGATGCATTTCGTGGATTTCAATGGCTGAGCAAACCCACCATGGGTCATTTTCCTCCTACATGAGACTTATGTATCTGTCTACCCACTCCTAATTTTTCATTAGAACGTAATGATGGCCAGAGGAAAGGGGGGTTTGATATGTGATCTATTTCATTGTGTTCTTATGGTAAGGGTAAGATCTAAAGTGGGAGAGAGCTTCACTAATTTTTTTGGCACAGTAATTTATTCTGCAGTATTTAAATGTTGTAATTTTCACACTGAGGCACACGCTGCCACATCTATCTTCCCCTGGACCAGTCTGTCTTGCTCTTTCCTTTTCATCTGTTTTGTTTTTGCATTTTTTTTTTCATAAATTCGACAGATGGCCTCTTGATGAATCCTTGATAATACTGTCATGTAAAGCAGCTAAGACTAGAAATCATCTCGCTACAATTTTTCATTGCAAAGAGAAAATTGAACAGAGACAAACATCACTACGTCCATAACAACAGCGACAAAATACCTACTTCATGTAAATAAAGAGGACAAGCTTGCCTCATAATACTGAAACACAAATGCCAGCATCCTTTTAAAGCCCTTTGAATATTTTATGCTGCATTTTGTTCCTCTTTCGAGCCTTGGGTTTGTTTAGGATTTTGTTGATGATTTTTGTTTCCTATTCAGAATGATAGGTTTTAAAAATATTATTATTTTTTACAGGCTCTTTTCCATGCCCTCCCCCTCTCCCCCTTTAGGTCTTTATAATTGTGGATCAGGTGAAGTTTGCTTCCCCTCATTTCAAGGTCATGCACCAGTAGGACCATTTTCCTGACTCAGAGGGCACGTAATTTCACAGCCGTGTACTCCTCATTAATCCACCCTGAGTGGGTGCTCAGGAAGTTCCAGATCACAGATTTGTTTTTGTCTTGTTCTCTGACTCAATGCTTCACAAAAGGATTAGATTAACCCCTTTTGATTGTATTTATATCTTACTGCATCATGTTAGAAATAAAGTGATTTCTCCTTTTCTCCCTCCCCTCCCTCCCCCTTTCACTTTGTGTCCCCACACCATTCAAATATATATGTGTGTATATATACATATATACATGCATGCATATGCATATATGCATGTGTATGCACACGTGTGTATATGTATGTACACACATATACACAGACACATATAAACAAATAGGTTGTGGTTGGTTAAAGAAAGGCAGGAGGGATTGTTCATTTGCCTGCTGGTAATTCTAGCTCTCCTTTTTGCCTGTTTTTCTCCCATCTCTGTTTCAGAGGATTGTCTATTCACACCCCACAATTGCCACTCAGATGAAAACTCATTGCAATCCAATGGGCCTGAACTGGAACTCATATGGGTTTGAAATGTTGTGGTACCAAAAAATTAGAATGACTGAGAAACAGGGAATAATTGTTTTGTTTTGCTTCCTGCTGAGGCCCTCCAGGCAACGACTTAGTCTTTTGAGCAGTGAATCAACTTCATCTTTTCTCTTTCTTCTCTTTCCCTTGTTTCTAGCCCTGAACACCCCTCATTCTCTAAAAGGTACTGAATAGGTTTGTATGGTGCTTTTGAAGTCCTTCTACCTAGACCTTAACAGCTACTGAGGAAAACAAGAAAGGAGTAGAAAGAAACACCAGGCTCCCTATTTTCCATCTATTTCTAGCACCCTGGTGGTTGATTTGAAACAGATGACCCCAAGCTCAAGTTTATACGTTCATACACTAGGATTAGAAGCATCTACAAGGTGGGAGACAATACAGTGTGATGTGATGTGAAGAATTATAGTATTAGAGCCAAAGGATTAGGCTCAAGTCTACTGTGTGACTTTTGGGCAAGACCCTTTATCTATTTAAGCCTCAATTTCTTCATCTGTAAAATGGGGATAATGATATGTGTACAGCTAACCTCATAAGGGTTCTTGTGAAGAGATAATGAGATTTTGTATGTTATTTCTATATAAACAAGAGTTCCTACAGTGTAATAGTGTAAGATACTCCCACCCACCCCCATTCGTCTGTTTTTTATTCTTTTTGCAAACTGCACCAATAAAAATTCCAAAGCTTGCCATAAGGACCTGGTAGAGAAAGAATTTTTGGCATTAGTTGATCTACCTGGACTCAAATTCAGCCTCTGCTGCTTATTAGATGTATGAGCTTGGGTAAGTCAGTTGACCTCTTTGGGCCTCAGTTTACTCATCTGTAGAATGAGGAGGTTGGACTAGACCTTTTGTGTCACGGAACTCTTTGATGGTGTGCTAAAGCCTATGGATCCCTTCTTGAAGCATAAATGTATCAATGTATAAAATGAAATATAATAGGTCACAAAGGAGACCACTTATGTTGAAATAGAAATGTGATTTTTTCCCTATCCAATATCTAAGGCGCTTTAAAATCTGTCCATGTACCCTATGTTAAGAAATCCTGTACTAAATACTCTATAGCTCTTTTGTAGTTCTAAATCTAATTTAAAATGATTCATTTTCTGTACCTTTGCCTTCCCTTTCACTCTGGCTTACCCCAATATCTTTCTTGACTAATTAGGGAATCTTTCCCAAATCTGTTTTAAGAGAACTAGGGATTAACATTTCGAAGCCTGATGGGCAGGGACTGTATTGAATTCCATACTGGGTTCAGGGTTTGCATAAAGTCTTCGGAGAGGGGAGATAACTGATCAAAAAGAGGTCACATGACCAGCTGGCTTGGGAGAAGCCAGTGGGTGCGATAAGGTATGAAATCTGCTATCATTTTATAGGCTTGGGTTTACAAAGTCTAAACCAGGGGTGGGCAACCTAAGGCCTTGAGGCCACATATGGCCTTTTAGATCCTTGGGTATGGCTTTTTGATTGAGTCCAAGTTTTACAGAACAAACCCTTTTATTAAGAGGATTTGTTCTGTGAAGTTTGGATTCAGTCAAAGGACCACACTTGAGGACCTAGAAAGGCACATGTGACCTTGAGGCTGCAGATTCCCTACCCTTGGTCTAAGCTTACAAGCTCTTTTTCTGTAATTAGGTTATATTGCCACTAGGTGATAATGTTAACTTGGTGATGGTGATACCTTGGCCTTTTGGGACCAACACAGTATGGTGCCCCCCATCTCCTTTTTTGCATCTGATGGTAGCACATGGCTTCTTGCAAATTTGAACAATCATCAGTTTGAAACCAGTGGGTGAGATGCTAAAAGTAGATGGAACCTGTGGATTTGGAATTCACATATCCACTCCACTGCTGGTTTTCTTTGGCAAACCAATTAATCTCTCTATCCCTTTGTCTATTTTAATTTGTCAATTGTGTCAGTAATACTGATTTTCCCACATAGGAATGCTGAAACAAATAACTTCTAAAAATGACACTCCCTTATCTTCCCCATTCCCCTGCCAAATACCAATTCTAAATAACTGGGCCTATGTTATTGTGATCACCCTTCCCTCATGTGGAAATGCATTTGGCATGTAGAAAACAGTCATGTTCCATGTTATAATAGGGGAACTAGTTTGGTTTGTTGGCTAACTGAATTTCTATTGGGGAATTCATGTCTTATTTGAAGAAGTTGTCTCTTGTGGTTCTGTCTTCCTTTGAGATTTGTCTGCTGTTCTTGTTTAGGGAGTCTAGGAACATATATAGGAAGTGTTTCCCTGGTACAGGGTATATATTAAATTTTGATTATTTCCATTTTCAGGAAATTTTTCTTCATTATCTCAATTCTTTGGTGGTGACATCTATTCCATATACGCATACATATATGCAGGTACACACATAAATACATGTATATACATACATATGCATACACACATATGTACACAAACAATTCCTGACTAGGATGTCATGCGTTGGAGAGACTTTTTTTTTACCCAGTCCCTATTTTTTTCTCCTTTTCTTTAAACTCCTAGATAAGTTTCCCAGGAAAGTGCTCAGTGGGTTTTCCAGGGGAAAATCAAGAATGCCCATTTTGTGTGGCATTTCCAAGAGAGGCAGAGGCATCAGCTGTTTGCAGTGGTCCCTTTGGGGCCACAAAAATCAAATGACAATATCTCTGATATGGACAAGACCAGTGCTTCAATTATTCAGGAAGAATCAGTTAGGAAAAGAAAGCAATGTGCCAGAGTTGACTGGACACAGGATCAGGAGTGAGAAACCCCACATTTAATCCCTGTTCTACCTCCAATTTATTATACAACATTCGGCAAGTCACTTAACATTTCTATGTCTATTACCTCAGTTGCAAAATAACCATGTGGTGGAGAATATGGAAAATGGAAACCATTCTTAAAGTATCCCCTTAATCCTCTACCTGTTCACATTTATTCAGTTCAGACAAACTCTATTGGATTATAGGGCTTTGAACTAAAATGAGTCAGTTAATCAACAAGGATTTAAGTGTTTACTATGTACAAAGTACCCCGCCCCCTGAGGTTGTGGGGACACAGAGACAAAAAGGTAAAACCATTTCTTTCTTCAAGGAGTTTATATTCTATGGGGGAGGGTGAACAACTCGTACAGATATAAGTAAAAAGAAATAAATACAAAATCATTTTTGGGGAGGACAGTCTCTAGTAGCTTGGAGGATTAAGAAAGGCTTGATGTAAGAGGGGTATCACTTGAACTGAAGGTTGAAGGAAGCTAAGTATTTCAAGAGGTAGAGATAGGAAGGAGGGTGTCAGGAAGAGAAAACAGTCTGTGTAAAGGCATGGGGATTAGAGATTGTTGTGTATGAAGAAAAGAAAGGAGGGCATTTGGGAGGATAGAGCTCATTAAGGGGAGTTTTATGTAATAAACCTGGAAAGGTAGGTCAGAGCCAGACTGTGAAGGGCTTTGAGTGCCAAAGTAAGGAATTTGCATTTCATCCTACAAGCAGCAGGGAGTCCCTGACACTTTTTTGGTCAGAGGGTGCCATGGTCAGATCTGTGGTTTAAGGATATCACTTATGCAGCTATGCAGAGAATGGGTTGCAGAAGGGAGAGACTTAAGATGGGGAGGCCAATAATGTCAAATACTGCTGAGAAGTCCAAGGAATGAGGACTGAGAAATTCACTTAGCCCGACTTCCTCATTTTACTCATAAAGAATTCAAGAATATTTTGAATACTCAGAGACACAAAATAGCTTACTTGAGTTCATGCAGGTTAGTAAGTTGTAGGACTGGAATTCAAAGCCATATCTACTTAAAAAATTAAAAAAATTTTTTTTAGATCATTATAGTTTCCTCCAATATTCCTCCTTTTCCTCCCAGAGAACCATCCCATATAGCAAGCAATATTTTTTAAAGATCAAAAACGTAAAAGAAAAGGAAAAAAAAACCTCTCCCAGGTTAATTGATCGATACATTAAAAAACAAAGAGCTGGACCTCCCATGTCTGCAAAAGGGTGGAGTGGAAGTATCTTTATATCTCTTCTTTTGAATCATGCTTATTCTTTGTAATTTTGCAGCATTCACTTTTGATTTTTTACGTAGTTGTTCTTTTTGTTTACATTTTTGTAGTCATGTATATTGCCAAACCTAGGACTCTTTTTACTATACCAAATGAAATAATAATTGTAAAATGCTTAGTACAGTGCCTGGCACATAGTAAGCTCTATATAAATGTTAGTTGTTGCTATTTTATTATTGTTATTACCACGGAAATTCTCTTTCTTATTCTGTCTCTTCTCTAAACCATTTCCTCCACTGATCTGGAATTTTTACCTCTTCCATGGGAGGCAAATCTTAACTTTCATTACCTTCATGTTCCCTCTGAAATGATAAATCAGCTTGAAAACCTAGTTACCTCCATCAGCCCAGAAGATGAAATCTGCATAGTCTGAAACTATCCATAATGAAACTCTACAGGGCGGCTAGGTGGTGCAGTTAATAGAGCAGGCCCTGGAGTCAGGAGGACCTGAGTTCAAATCCAGCCTCAGACACTTAATACACACACACACACACACACACACACACACACACGCACGCACACGCACACGCACACACACACACAGAGAAAACTAGCTGTGTGACCTCGGTCAAGTCACTTAACCCCAATTGCCCTGCCTTCCCCCTCCAAAAAAAAAGAAAAAGAAAACAAAAGAAAACAAAAAACAATGCAAGTGTCAACCTAATTGGGACCCTTCTCACCTCTTGGGGCGACTAGGTGGTGCAGTGAATAGAGCACTGGCCCTGGAGTCAGGAGGACCTGAGCTCAAATCCAACCTCAGACATTTGTCACACTTACTAGCTGTGTGACTTTGGGTAAGTCACTTAACTCCAATTGTCCCCCAAAAAGCAAAAAAAAAAGAAACTCTACAGCTTACTGGTCTTGTATGTAACCACACAGACCAGGTTCTAGTGCCCTTACCACTTATATCAAGTCAAGATATAACGGTCATCATCTCCCATCTCTCTTCCACAATGATGGATGACCAAGGTAAGTTCTTCCACATAACACCTGGGCCTTGGTGGCTGTAGAACTCCCCTGCCCCTTGCTTCTGTGTCAAGAGATGTATCAGTTTATCTATTCATCCCTACTCTGTTAGGGGGCTATAACATGGATCGAATAAAACAAGAGGGATCTTTTCCCCCTTCAAATTCTAATCCTATTATATCTATCCATATCACAAATATCTTTTCACTCAGTAATAATCACTTCTCTTCCAGACTTGCATCTTATCATTTTTTATAGTGCATATGCTCTTGAAATTATTTTAGAAATATAAATTGGCAGGATAATAATAATAATTAACATTATAATTTTTTATATTTATATGGTGCTTTTCAGTTTTTAAGTTATTTTTCTCACAATAATTACAGGCCATAGGTAGAACAAGCACTATCCCATTTTACAGATGAGGAAACTGAGTCTCAGAGGAATTAAGTGACTTTCTCCTCACATTCTGCATTTCAACCAAATTGGTTGACATGCTATTCCCTACTACATGTCACCTCCTGCCTTTGGGGCATTGTATAAGCTATTCCTCAAGCCTAGACTATTCTCCCTTTCCATATCAGCCTCTTAGAATTTCTAGTTCCCATCAAGGCTCAGCTAATGTACCATTTCCCACATGTAAGTTTTCCTGGTATATCCAATTACTAACATTTCCCTCTCCCTGAAATTACTTTAAATTTATCTAGGTATACTTTGCATTTCCCTGCCCTCCAAAGTAAACTCCTTGAGATCAGGGACTATTTTCATTTTTTTATCTCTTGTGCCTAGGACAGTGCCTGGCACATAACATATACTATATATAATTATACCACACATATACACACATTCACATGTATGTTTAGGTATATATGTACATATATGCATGCATGTATATATACATTACATGTGTGTATATACACATATATAAATTGAAAGGTCACATGACTAAATAGTGTGAAAGGTAGGGATGGGGAATCATGGGAAGTATTACCATGGTTAGCTCATGTATTACATTACCAGTCAATCAGTCAGCAAGCATTTATTCAGTGCTTACTATGTTTCAGGCACTCTGCCCTGGAGATACAAAAAAAGACAAAAAAAAAATACCCTAACTAAAAACCCAACCTTTGAAATCCACCTGAAATCCAAAACAAAACAGTCCCTGATCTCAAGAAACTCTAACAGGAGAGAAAGTTTGCAAACAGCAGCTATGTACAAACAAGATATGCACAGGATAAATTGGGGATAATCTCAGTGAAAAAGCACTAAGATGAAGGAGGGCTGGGAAGGCAGATTTTAGCAAAGACTTAAATGGAGGTAAGGAAGTTAGGATATATAGACGAGGAGGGAGAGAATTCCAGGAATGGGAAACAGCCAGTGAAAATGCAGAATTGGGAGAGGAAGCTAGGAGGCATAATGGTTGGAGCACCCAGCCTGAAGCAGGAACACCTGAGTTCAAATTTGACATCTGACACTTACTAGTTGTGTGAACCTGGGCAAGTCACTTAACCTCTGTCTGTTTCCTTAAACTATAAAGTGGGGATAATAATAGCATCCTTCTCAAAGGGTTGTTGTTAGGATCTAATGAGATAATACCTGTAAAGTGCTTAGCACAGTGCTGGGTATACAGTAAACACTATGTAAATGTTAACTACTATGCAATATTATTATTGGACAATTTGAGAAGAACTCAGTTCTGTGGTGGTGGGGGGAGGGAACTTCATTTTATTTTCTACTTAAGCAATGCAGGCAAATATCTTTTTTTTTTATCATATAAAGGCAGTGTTTTGGAAACACTGTTTGGAAAAGGGCAAGGCAAGACTGAAGTAGAGAAGATTGTCTTTAGCTGCTTTCCATCTTTCTTTCTCCAATTCTCTGCAAAGCTCCAGCTCTTAAGCCCCCTTGGTGCCCAACATCCTCAGTTTTCTCTGCTTTTCCAGGTCCCTTCCTCCCCCTGGACTCCATCTTCTGGGCTGTGCTCCCTACGCCAAATTCTTCTCTCTTCTTTTATTCCCCGACATTTCTTTCCTTCAGGTAGTTGTTAGAAAGAAAGTTTATGATAAAACTAATTTTCACTAGGCTGCAAATGACTGATCTATTTAATGTTAAACATCCTTGAATATCTGCATTTTAACAGAACAGCTTATTTACAAAAAGTAATGAATATTTAATGACTAAATTTTCTGAAAGGATTTTGAAATTAGGGGACCATCTTGGCAACATAGTGCTCTGGATTTGGTCCACATTTTGGATCTGGTACTGCTATGGGGAAGAGGAAGAGAAAAGCAAGTGAATAAGCCTATTGTGTGTCAGGCACTGTACTAAGTGCTTTGCAAGTATCTCATTTCATCCTCACAACAGCTCTGTGAGGTAGATGCTATTTTACAATTGGGCAAACTGAGGCAAGCTAGTAAGTGTCTGAGGACAGATTTGAACTCAGGTCTTCCTGATTCCAGGCCCAGTTGCAAGTCACTTAAATTCTCTAGGCCTCAGTTTCCTCATTTATAAAACAAAGAAGTTGCATTAGAGTATCTCTAAATTCTCATTTTACTCTCTCTTCTATTATCTATTTTTCCTCCTTTTATTAGGTCTGGACAGATATAGGGCTTGATACAAGGAATTCCAAGGGAGGAAACATCCTGCTTTGCAATTTATAATTTTAGAGAGCTGCCTGCCCAGAGAGATTAGGCCACTTGTGTGTGGTTGCATAGTCAGCATGTGTCAGATGTACAATTGGATCTCAAGTCTTTCTTTCTTAAAGTGAGAGCTCTATTTCTTCTGCCTTTCTCATTGTTTTAGAGTGCTTAGCACAGTACCTGGTATATAGCAAATGCTATATAAAATGTTAACTCAGTATTATTATCATTTAAAGATTTTGTTGTTATTAAACTTTTCAAGACATTATGTCTTATTTCCCCAACTAGACTATAAGCTTTTTGAGGACAAGGATTACTACCCACCTAGCAGTAAATGCAATTCTCCATGCAAAGTAGGTGCATAATAAATGCTTATGGACAAATGGAAAAGTTCGGGATACTTTCTATCAAAGGGTAAGGAAGGTTATTTTTCCATAGTAGGTTGAGTGAGAGTTCACAAAATCTGCCAAATATCTTTCTTAAGATTTGGTTTTGTAAATGGAACCTATAGGTGTGAAAATTCTATCCACAAAAGCAGGACACATTGTACCTCATCATCCCAGACCATTCTTGGCCCTAAGGTGCTACAAAATATTCAGAGGATTTAGCCAATGTACTACTATCTTTTATCTGGTTCTTTTAATATTTTGAGGATGGCAATGTTCCCCTCAGGCTATCATCCATTGTGGCTTTCATTTTTACTACATGACTGGCTCACCTCCATTTTTCAAGGGATGCTCATCCTCAGTGACATCCTAGATGCCACTTTTCCTACACACATTATCACTGACAATATGTTATATAGGCTACTTACACTCAAAATGCTAAGACATCTACAAAGTATTCATCAATGTAATTAAATGCAACGAAAAATGTAAGAAGATAGGTATAGATAAAAGAACATTGGTTGTATGGACTTGAGTTTGAATGACCCTCTCTGAGGGTCACAGAAAATACAGGTTTTCTCCCTGTGTGACCTTGGGTAAGTCACAACTTCCCTACAACTAGAGGGTCCCTTGTCTATGATATGAGATATTTGATAAAAGAGTCTCTCAAATCCCTATCAGTTCTAGATTTGGAATCCTTTATCATCCTCATTGGGAAGCTAGGTGGTCAAGTGGATAGAGTACTGGACTGGGAACCATGAAGACTCCTCTTCCTGTGTTCAAATCTAGTCTCAGACACTTACTAGCTATGTGACCCTGGGCAAGTCACTTAAGCCTGTTTACCTTGGTTTTTTTTCCTCAGTCAGGCTGTTGACCCTCATTTCATACTTTTCCTGCATCCTTCTCATTTCTCTTCCCAATTTTTTCCTCCACTTCTCTTATTTGATTTTTAAAGTCCTTCTTAAGGTTCTCTATGGCCTGCAACCTGCTCATGTTTTCCCCTGGGGCTTTTGGAGCAGGACATCTGACCTCACAGCCCTCCTCTCGCTCTATGCTTCGATCGTCTTTGCCCCCAAAATAGGAGTCTAAGGTTGCATTTTTCTGTTTAATTTGTTTCCTTTGCCTTGGCATATTGCCACTTAATTACTTGACTTTTGGGCTTGTTACCACAGTATGGCCTGGTGCCAGACGGGAACTTTCATCCTGAATGTGTGTGGGGGGCCAACTTCCGTTTCTGGCAAGCTGGAAACCCACCCACAACCTCCACCCCAGATCACAATCCAGATCCAGGGAGGTTAAAGCAAGAGCGATTACACCCCCCTCCCCCCCAAGACTGATTGATGGATCTCCCTACAGTTCGCAGGGCAGGAGCTGGAGCTGCCTCTGAAAACTACAAAATGGCGTGTGTCCTCAGGGGCTTCTAGCCCCCAGGGGAGGAAGCCGATGTGTTCCCCAAATACTGGTCCCAAAGTCCATAGGGCACTAACCTCTCATTTTGTCCTAGGCATGTCTATGTTGATAATTCTGGAATCACCACAGCTGCTGGTGTTCTGGGTCCCTCCAGCTGGCTGCTGGCCCTGCCACCCTGGGGCTAAAACTGTGACTCAGGCAGACCTGTGCTTGGCTCCCTGTGCTACTGCGCTGCTCCCAGAGTGCTGTGCTGGTCCTTCCTGCAGGGCTGCTGGGCTGTCCTCAGTGGGAGGTTAGCATCTCTGTGTTGTTCTGTGGGTGCTGGGGCTCCAGATGTTGTTCAGAGTCCCCTTTTACATAGTTTGGAGGTACTCTGGGGGAAGAGTGGCTTGTGTGCTGTTTCTACTCCCTACCTTGGTTTTTTTTTTTTAATATATAAAATGAGCTGTAGGAGAAAATGGCAAATTACTCAGTATCTTTGCCAAGAAAACCCCAAATGAAGTTATGAAGAGTTGGGCATGACAGAAAAACAACTGAACAAAAATAAATTATATTCATTGCAAGGAATAAAATGTTTCTTAAAGATTGGCCAAGATTGACAACTATTGGTTGGTCAAAGATTTTGATGACAGAATTTGGGTATTAAGTTAATTTTTGAATCAAAAGTTATTGTAAGGCAGAATATTAGAAAACTGGGAGGTTCTTTCCCTTCCAGGGTGTCATGAAGAGATGGGAAGAGATAGAAAAGAATATAAAAAATGAAACAATTCAATTCAACCGATAATTATTAAAATTGCACAGTGCAAAATACTGTGAGGCCATACACTGTGAAGGATACAAAGGTAAATAAGTCTTTGTCTTGTTTTCAAGAAGCTTTTCATTCAAAGGATCAGACCCACTCAGAACATAGGTGTAGAACTGAAGACAGAGTTTGATAGAATGAAGGAAGGGAGACAAGGATAACTCCATGAGGGAAAGAAGACTATATTCCCTCAACTGTATATTTTTTCTAGCACCTAGCACAGTGCTCTGCAAATGTACTTTATAATTGAGAGACTTTGGGATTTTGTAGGTGTGAACACTCCCTCTTATGCCATATTGTGGTTAAAAAAATCATTTCCCAAGCAGTCAAACTAGTGATGAATCTCTGAACTCTGAATTTAGTGAGGCTGGTCCTTAGGCAGATACACAGTCAATCCCTGGATCAGTATTCAAAGACTTTCCAGCTTGGTAGGACCTGCCAGTCAGTGCTACACAGACATGGTCTGAAAGAACCCAGTCACTTTCACAAGATTATGAGGCATTGGGCTAAACTTTCAGTTGAGGTGACTCTGAAGCTCTTCACACAGTAAGTAGTTTAAACATTCAAATCCATTAAACATTCAAACAGCATTGGTTGACTTGAATTGAGAGTAAATAAGATGGATGGGGAGCCAAGATGGTGGCATAGAAGCAGGAAAACTCCATGAGCTCTCCCTATAACCATCTCAAATACCTATACAATATAATTCTAAACAAACTTTAGAGTTACAGAACCCACAAAGTGACAGAGAGAAACTAACCCCCCACTGAAGGCAGCCCAGTAGGCTGGCAGGAAGTGTATATTGCAGCACACTGAGAGCCGAGTCCAGCCCTCTGTGAGCTGCAGTTTTAGCCCCACAGCAGCCACAACCAGCAGCAGCTGGAAGGACTTCAGCAGAATGGATCACCAGCAGCTGTGGCGGTTTCCAGACTATCAATCCATAAATGCCAAAGGCAAAGTAAAAAGTCAGGCTGGGCTTTGTGGGAACAGGGGGATCAAGAGTGGGGTCCAAGGTGAGAAGGTGAAAAGCGGCAGAGGCACTGCAGCTGTGCAGCTGCCACCTTATGGCTGCTTTAGAACTCCTGGCCTGCAGATTGTAGGGGGACCAAGCAACCATTCTGAGGGTTAACTGCTCTTGCTTTAACCTGCTTGGATCTGGATCACTGTCTTGGGTAGAGGTCCTGGGGTGTGTGATTAGGTGCCAGATCCTGTGGAGGCTTCAGAGAGGTCACCCAACTAATAGCTCCTGTAGCTGCAAAAACCCCAGTGATTTGGGACAAAGCTCTCCTCTCTGGAAGTAGAGTTCTACTGTGGCAAAGAGCTCAAAAGTCAAGTAATTGAGTGGCAACATGAACAAGCAAAGGAAGCAAAGTAAGCACAGCAATCTGACTTTGGATTCCTTTTTGGGGGGCAAAAAGGATCAAAGCATGGACAACCAAGTCAGAACTCTTGCACCAAAAGCTTCCAAGAAAAATATGAATTGGTTACAGGCCATAAAGGAGCTTAAGAAAGATTTTGAAAACCAAGTAAGAGAAGTGGAGGAAAAATTGGGTCGAGAAATGAAAATGATGCAAGAAAATCATGAAAAGAGAGTCAACAACCTGTCTGAAGAAAATAACAACTTAAAAAATAGGCTAACTCAAATGGCAAAAGAGACCCAAATGCCAATGAGGAGGAGTGTAACTAAGATGATCTGAGAGAACAGGGAAGTGAACATTTATATGATACTTTAATGTTCACAAAATACTTTATGTGTGTTATTTCACGTACTCCTTACAACAACCCTGTGAGTTAGGGTATATTATTATTGTTCAGTCATTTTTCAGTCATGCCCAACTCTTTATGACCGCATTTGGAATTTTCTTGGCAAAGCTACTCGAGTGGGTTTGACATTTCCTCCTCTAGCTCATTTTATAGAGGAAAAAACTGAGGCAAATTGGGTTAAGTGACTTGCCCAGGGTCACATGGCTAGTAAATATCTGAGGCTGGATTTGAACTCAGGAAGATGAGTCTTCATGAATTCAGACCCAGCACTCTATGTACCATGGTGCCACCTGGCTGCCCCCAAAGGATAATGTTACCCCCATTTAACAGATGAGGAAACTGAGACTGAGAAAGATTGAGTGACTTGTTTAAAGTCACATAGCTAGAAAGTATCTGAGTCAAAATTTGAATTCAGATCTTCATGTCAAGTGTAGTGTTCTACTATGATATCACCTAACTTCCTCAAAGGTATGAGGTCTTCCTACTCTAAGAGGTGAAGGGAAAGAAAAGTTATCATAAAAGATCAAGGCAGATACATTAAAACTATTCAAAAGAAAATTTTGTTCTCATAGAAATATTTTTAGTGCTCTCCGGAAAACGACAGCCTGAGGGCCAGAATACCTCTTATTTTTGTGTGACCCATGAGCTTCTTATTTTTAACTCATGGGTTGTACAAAGGCAAGCCAGTTTTGGTCCTTGCCAATATCTTCATACTAGGGAAGTTAACAAAATATCACTCTTGAGAGAGATTAAATTTCACAAAGGGGCATATTATAATGTTTATAATCTTTGCCTTTATTTTGTCAACCATACTGAAGAATAGAAGACAATATGGAAAGAATATAAGCCTAAATAAGGAGGCCTGGGATGTAGTCCCAATTAGTTTGCCACTAACTAGCTGTATTACCTTGAACCAGTCACTAAAACTACGTGGACATCACTTTCCCTAAGTGTGAGATAATTGGGGCAGCTAGATGGCAGAGTGGATAGAGTACCAAGCCTGGAGTAATGGAAGATCTGAGTTCCAATCTAGCCTTAGACACTTACTAGCTGTGTGACCCTGGACAAATCGTTTAACTCAATTTGCCTCAGTTTTTTCATCTGTAAAATGAGCTGGAGAAGGAAATGGCAAACCACTTCTGTATCTTTGCCAAGAAAACCCCAAAAGGGATGGCAAAGAGGCAGACACAATTGAAAATGACTACACAGCAAGAAGATATTTAGCTATCCCATTGCTAAGGTCCCTTCTATCTCTAATATCCTAGGATTTCTTGAGACTTTTTCCTTGTGATTTTTTAAAAGAGTAAATAATTAGTTTCTTTCTTTTTTTTTTGGAAGCCCATAAATGAATGACATCTCTTCACTATTGTGTACTCATCTATCTACTCTGATTATTGAATCTGAGTATTGGATTTCTTTCTCTTTAAGGAAACATTCAAACCAAAAGAAAAAAAAGCCAAGAACTCCCTTGAAATATTATTTTTTGGGGCAGGTAGGTGGCACAGTGAATAAAGCATTGGCCCTGGAGTCGGGAGGACCTGAGTTCAAATCAGACCTCAGACACAAAACTAGCTGTGTGACCTTGGGCAAGTCACTTAATTCTAATTGCCCTACCTTCCCTTCTCCAAAAAACAATATATATATATATTTAAAACCTGTGGTTACCCTTGACTATCTCTGTAAAGTTTTGAAAGGGGGAAAGAATTCAAGGTGGGTCATCTTATATAGGCTTTCTCTAAGGTGATGTGTGGAATCTTATGAAACAATGTCACGTGGGAAAACCCCTAATTTCACTTTTACAGTATAAACACTCTTTTTCAAAAGTCATAATTACTTAGATGTTAATGCCAACTGTATTTTTAAAACAAAAAAAAATACTTGCTCGCATTGGGGAGTTGTGTCTTGAAAATATGTTTATCTATCTTAGTGCAAGTGCTTTCTGTAATCCTGGAAAGCACTTTTTCTTTCTTTCTTTCTTTTTTTGTTTTTTTTTTGAAGCACTTAAGCAAAACAGCTAATGGAAGATCATGTATTTAAATAATTTACCCTTCCATCTGCTTTGAAGAACACCAGGTGGAGATTGCTTTTCGGGATGAGTCTGCTAAGTGGAAGGAAATCTTTGCTTAAAATAAATGAAAGGCAAACATTTTACAAGCCACATTTTATTGTCCATAGACCTGGACCCTTCTCCCAATAGTCCACAAATCCTGCACTCTGTCTACCACATTCATATCATCCTGATGAGGGTATAGGAGGAGGGTGATCAAGTGGGTGACTTTTTCATTCATTTGATTTCTTTCCTCATCCCAGTCTTTTGATCATAAGCATTCTTTGTCTCCTTTTCTCTTCCCTTCTGCTTGTCAACCTGAAATCAAAAGGGGCTGCCCCTTTTCCATGGGAGATAGGAAGCTGAGCCTCCTGGATGTAGCTCTCCTTGTTGCTGGGCCAGCTGGCAAATTTTGTGTTTCCCACAGAGTGTCACAGTGTGTTGTCAAAGGCTTGCTTTTGTGAGTCGGCTTCTGATAGGCACTTACTGCATCTTACCTGTCAACTCCACAGTGGACTTCCTCATTTACAGCATGTGGTTTGCAAGCACAGACCAGACCCTTCTAGCCAAGGAGAGTCCAACAGGGCACATGGCTCCACTCTCCAGTGCTCTCCTTTCCACTGCAGTTGTCAGACACATTTTTTCCCTACTTAGAGGGGTGTTTGTGTATCTGTCTCTGTGTGTTCACCAAAGCATGTGTGTGTATTGTTTTCAATAGTAGACTGAAAATTCAGAGGCATTTCATGTCACTTTTCTTAAAAATTCCAAGTAGAATTACATTCTTGGTTTGGCAAAACAAATGGAGATCAATGGCTTTATATGACAATTGTTCTCATAAATTTAAGGCTAGTCACCTTACAATTCATCTACTAACATGGAAGAAAATAACAACGTTAAATGGCTACTGCAAACTGAGTTAGTGCTGAGTAATTCCACCCTGAGGTCTCATGTAATGGAGGTATTACAAAATCTACACTGCAGACTCCATACTGTACCAGTAATATAGTCTTCACTTATTCTGTCTCAAAGACTTCCTAGGGATGAAAAATCACAAAATCTGCAACATTTCCAAAGTCACATTTTCCAGAGCCAATGGAACACAAGTTCCAAGTATCTCAAGTTTTATTCTAAGCTTAGAAAAATAAGTTTTTAAGATTGCATTCTAAATTTTATGGTATCCTTTTTTCCCTTTTTAGAAACAAAGCTTAACTTTAGGGGATACTGATCCTGATGAATGTGGGCACCATGAAACTTGTTGACCAGATCTACCATGGAAAACCATACAAGCTGAAAAAGAGTCTGGTTGACTGGGTTGGGACAATTACAGATACTACTATGACCATTCTTTTGAAACAGACAGTAGCCATTTTTCCAACCATATTACTACTCTGACTATCTTTGTGCCATGCTGCTGCATTCCATACTCTGCCTTTGACCAGGTATTCCAGCTCCTGATTGATAAGAGTTTATTATACCTAGGTGCCCCAGACTCACCACAATGGCCATCTTCCTTGATTGATAAGAGTTTACTATATCTAGGTATCCTCAGACCTACCTCAATGTCCATCTTCCTACTATGCATATCCCACCCCATTCAGTTCCACTTCCCTGTCTTACTCTGGGAGCAGTAATCAAACCAAGACTACCAGTTCTGGAGAGAACATATCCATCAATTGTCCAATGACTCCACTCACCATCCCTCTGACTTCCCATATCAAAATACCCTTCCCTATCTACCCCTTGTGCTATTTCCCTTCATTAAAATGTAAACTCCTTAAGGGCAGGGACTTATATTACTATTATTATTTTGCATCTGTGTTCTCAAAGCTTAGCTCAGTGTCTGGCACATATTAAGTGCTTAATAAATGCTCTTGTGATTTGAACCTTCAGTCAGTGTTACATGAGGATCACTTGAAGGAATTGGGAATGAAGATTTAGGGAGATATGATAATTTTCTTCAGTTATTTTAAGAGTTGTCACATAGAGGAGAGATTAGATTTGTTCTGTTTGAACCTCAAGGGAAGAACCAGGAGCACTGTTATGTTAGAAGATATTAGAAAAAAAAAATCTTCCTAATGAATAGAATTGTCTAAAATGGAATGAGTTGCCTAGAGAAGTAGGATTCCTAAGAAGAGAGTAACTGACCATTTTTGGATAGTTAGAGTGAGGATCTTTTTTTTTGGTGTGGGTTGTACTACCTGGTTGCTGATATCTCTTTTAGCTCTGAAATCCTATGTTTCTGTGATCCAAGGTGGCATTAATTAAATAATTTAAAGTTATCCACCTCCATTAGATATATTACCTTCTTTGCACTTTGAAACAATTCTCAGGTAAGTACTATAGTTGTTATTAACCTTATTTTACAGATGAGGAAACTGATGCTTAGAGAAGTAAATGACTTGCTCATGATCACACAGCTAGCCATTGGCAGATTCAGAGAGAGGATATTTTATTATTTCCTGCCTTTCTAAACAAGTCTTAAGGAAACTAAGATACTACTCTTCAAGACTCAGACAACAGGATCCTTGACAATATTTATCTTTCCATCCTACCTCAGCCAAAAAAAGTGCCACATTTTCTCCACTTGTGAAAATGTTGAAAACTCAAATTAAATCATTGGCTAATGTATTCATCAGAACTGAAGATTTGAGGGGAATGTGGAGAGCAGTCTCAAAGAAGTGAGAAAGTACTAGCAGAGTTTCTGAAAAAAAAATAGCATCTTCTCAAACAATGGCTTCTTTACTTCAGAAAATTATACATTCATAGAGTTGGATGGCTTTTTAAGATTCCATTCTATGTTAAGTATGCCATGTGAATTGTTTTCCTAATCTCTGGAACAATTTCAACTTGATGATAATAAATGACTTTTTGGATAAATTACTATGACTTCTTGGCAAGAATTTTATTTTAAAATTTGAAATTGATATTCATTGATGAAATTAGTCTAAGGTAGTATTTCTTTTTTTCTATTAGTTTAGGTATTAAGATTATATTTGTCTTACAAAAGGAATTTTGTAGAATCCTTTCTCAATTTTTGAGAATAATTAGTATAAGTATTTATTGTTCTTTGAAATGTGATAGAATTCTCTTGTAACCCTATCTGGACCAGGACTTTTAAATTTGGTAGTTTTTTGCAGTTAATTACATTTTTTTTTCTGAGAATGGCTCATTTAAAATCTTTATTTGGTATTCTGTCAGTTTGGGCATTTTATATTTTTTGAGGTTTATTCTCTACATCTATTGTGTTTTCAATCTTGTTGCCATATAACTGAATCATAAGTTCTGATGATTCTTTTCATTTCTTCTATTTTGATGTGATTTCATCTTGTTAATTTTAAAATTTTATTTTTACCCATTTAAGTTAAGCAAACTAAAAGTTTTTCAATTTTGTTAGTCTTTTTAAATAAATAGCTTTTAGTTTCATATATTAATTGTATGGCTTCTTTGGGTGTCAATCCATCTATTTTTCCTTTAATTTTCAGGATTTCATATTTTGTGCTTATTTTGGTTGTTTGTTTTTTGGTCTTTTATTTTTAAAAATTTTGTATTTAATTCATTCATCTCTTTTTTCTGTTTTGTTAATATATGTTTTTATAACTATGTATTTTTCCCCTTGAGACCACATTCCAGAAATTTTGATATGTTATTTTATCTCAACCATTGTATTTTATATGGTTATTAATTGTTCCTATGATTTATTTTTTATCTAATTATAGTTAGAATTTTATTCTAATTTTATCCATTTAGGTCTGGTTTGTTTGTGTGTGTGTGTGTGTGTGTGTGTGTGTGTGTGTGTGTGTGTGTGCTCCCTGAATTGATTAGTATTTTTACTGGGTCCTTCATAGGGGATGTGTTTTGTATTTCTGTTTTTTATTACAGTTATTTACAATATGTTTGTGCTCAAATACAGTATTTATTTTTGTAAAAATATCATGTGATGCTATAAAATATACATATTCTTTGGTTGCTCCATATAGAAAGTGGCATAAATTATTTAGCTCTAAATCTCCAACAGTTGTTTAATTCTAAATGTTCCTTTTTTGGTTATCTTTCTGCTAGATTTGTTCAATTCTGAGAGAGGGATATTAAAGTCTCCTACTAATATTATGTTATCTAAGACTTTTTATAATTCAGTTAGTTTTTCATTCATGAACTTAGGTGTTATGCCATTTGGAGCATAGAAGTATAATAGTGATATTGGTTCATTGTCAGTGGTTCATGTAAACTTAATGTAGTTTCCTTACTTATCTCTGTTTATTCGGTGAAATTTTTATTTTTTCTTTGACTGATAATATGATTGAAATTCCTGCTTTTTAAGAATTTTACTGATGCATAGTAAATTTTTCCCAGACTCTCATTTTGATTCTATATTATGTATACCATTGCTTTTTAGACATGTTTCTTGTAAGCAAGATTGAAGCTCTGTTTTACGATCCATTCTGCTACTTTTTTGTTTTATTGAATTACTTAATTCATTCATATTTAGTTGATATTTAGCAAGTCAGTATTATGTTTTCCTCCAATTGTGTATCTAGTACTGTTTTTAGGATTCTTTTGGTTCTCATTTCCTTTTTAAATCAGTTCTTTGTCCCTACAATTGGTTTTGCTTAAATTACTTTGATGTAGTCCTAATCTCACAGATGCTCTCCCTCTGTTCCCTTTTCCATTTGTCATCTCTTTCCCTGGTTTTGGATGGTCTCTTAAATTAATGATTTCTTTCTTTTATTAAGATATTTAATACTTTCCTTCTTTTTCTCCATTTTCCTTCTCTTTCAGTTAATGGTTAGTTCAAAATCCCTCCTCTTCTCCTCCTTGTTTGTTAACTTTTTTCTGCCCTCTTTTCTAAGAAAGTTTCCTTATTTTTGTTCTCTTCATTAATTTTCCTCCCTTTCTATCTATTATGAATTATTCTTTGAATCATCATTTATATCCTTATTTATTTCTTTAAGTCTTTTTTTGGTATTCCTTCCCAGGCTGAAGGTAGTCAGATTCCTTCTTCTCTTCTGGATGGGCAGATTCAGTGTCTTGTATTTGTTTCAATGGGTTAGAAGACAGTTATAGGGTGGGAGGTACCCACCAATTATCGATAGAAGGAGGGGAATCCCTGGGTGGGTCTCAAGCACAAGCTAGTGGGGCAAGTTTGTCTCTGTCTGAACATAGAGGCTGATTTGGGAGGGGTGCTGAGTGAGTAGATATTGTTCTTCAAGTCTTAATTCATAAAGATTTTTTTTTCTTTTTTAAGCTTTTCACTTCTCCTGTCCTATGGATTCAGCTATTCTAATCTGGCATGCAATTCCTCTTTTGGGGGTCTTTTGAGAGTTATTGGGGACTGAGGAAAAGTTCAGATTACCATCTTATTGGTCATGTGACTCACCTGCATGATCTTCAAAGATCACTCACAGTCGCTCAACAATCATATCTTCCAAGCTCTGATAGTCTGAACTCCTCGAGGGTACCTGGATACCTACTTATTCTCTCCTAGCTTTTTCTGGGCTACAATTCCCTGTTAACCATTTTTATTTTATTTATCTTTTTAAGTCCAGAGAACTTTTTCCTTAGAGGAGAAAACAGAAATAAAATAAAAGTTGAATAACTTTGTCTACTTACTGTCATTCCTGATCACTCTCCCAACAGTCTCTAAGAAGTAATTCTGTCTATCCCTTCAGTGATATTCCTCTTGCTTTCAAATATCTACCAATAATATCTTTGTGTCCTTAGCATTTCTCACCAACCTTGCTTATTCTGAGATTTAACTCATTTGACTTGTGGCCCAGAATGGAATCTCCCTGTTAACATGGACCAGGATCAATCTTCTCATTTCTCTCTTTGGATTCCCTGACCCTCCCCTTGTTTTGCCATGATAACATTAGAATTTGGCTTATTTTTGTCCCCATCCAGTATTTTCCCTGAAAGCATCAACATTTAATTCTTGTCTAGGTCTCTACAAAAGATTAAAGATGTTCAGCTCTTCTGTAAGCATTTTGCCTAATAATACACTAAATACAGGTTGGGCTTTATTTTACCCAACAGAAAATGTGAGCGCAAAAAAAGGGCATCCAAATCCATAAACAAATGAATTCTTCTGCCCTCTCCAGGATGCCCTCATCTTCTCTTGGGACAAAATCCTCCAGATTTAAAATACTATTCTACGATTAGAGATCCCTTGTAAAGGAAAAAAATACTGGTAGTCTCTGGAGACTTAATTTCTCTTCCTGTACCTCCAGATTCTATATAACTGGAATAGAAGTGAAAGAGAAGATCTGAATTTGCTTCTCCATGGCATGGCTCTTGACATTTCCTGCTTCTCAGCTCTGAAATTTGCTTGGTCATTTTTAGAGGTCACCAGGTATAAAGGTAAAGTAGCTCAGGTATAACTTCATCAGCAATGAGTTGTTTGGGGGTGACAAGTGCCAGAAATTCATGTTATCTTTATTGAATGTACAAATGAATGAATTGGATTTTTCTCTCCCCAATGGAATATAAGCTCCTTATACAGCAGAAATGGTTTCATTTTTTACTTCATAGCTTCATATATGCAGAAAAATGTGAATTCCCATCTTCTTAAGGACACATTGTCAATACTGGAATAAAGACCTTATCTCTGATTACCTTACTAACTAGGAATTAACCTTGTTAAGGGGACTTCAAAGAGTCTGTGCTCTACCTAATATTTTTTATTCATCCTTTCCCCAACTCAATTTCATTTTCTCAATACCACCTTCTCATTAAAAAAAAAAATGGAAAAGGGGTGGCTAGGTGGTGCAGTGAATAGAGCACTGGCCTGGAGTCAGGAGAACCTGAGTTCAAATCCGGCCTCAGACAATTAACACTTACTAGCTTTGTGAACTTGGGCAAGTCACTTACCCCAATTGCCCTGCCTTCCCCTCTCCAAAAAACAAACAAACAAAAAAAACCCAAAAAAGAAAGAGAGGAAGAAAGAAAAAAGAAAGAAAGGAAAAAGAAAGAGAGAGAGAGAAAGGAAGAAAGAAAGAAACAAGAAAAATTTGTGGATTGAATATGGTCTTTTGGAAGGGAGAAAAGTGGGACTTTAAGTTGAGGAGGTGATTGAGAAAAGGGGAATGAAGCAGTTCTCTCTGATCTAGAATTTGTAGGTGAAGGACAAATAGAGAAACTTTGCTTTTTAAGCCTGATTGCAATAATTGAACTGTATGAAATCTAAAAGGAAAGGAAAAAAAGCGTTGAACTGATTGACCAAAGGCTAAGTGCAAATGCACGAAAATTTGAGTGAACAGTAGGTTTTTTGTTCTACCAATTTTCATCTATTGATATGGGAATAAGTAGGGCTCTGCTCTGGGAATTTAAGTCAATGAAGGAAAAACCAGGTTTAGAATTTTTCTGTAGTATATCTAGCCTTACCCTATAGCATGTACAAGAGTCCTAGAGTCACCCCAACTTCCCAGGGGTTCTTTAAGTCTTGATGTAAACAAAATTTTCCTAAAAACTAAAAATATCCAAAGGTGAAATAGACTGCCTTGAGAGGTAGTGAGTTCTCTCTCACTAGGATCATAAAGATTAAGAATCATCTAGTTCAACTCAATCATTTTGTAGCTGAGGAAAATGAGTCCCAAAGAGGTTAAGTGACTTGCCCAAGGTCACAAAAGTATTAAGTGGAAGAACGAGGTCCTATAATGGTGTTCTGAGCCTTTTCCACTATGCCATACTGCCTCGTCACTTAGAGCCATGTAGTGTTACTTGGGAGGAAAGAATTATTGGGTGGTAAAATCCATTAAAGGAGACCAGAAATGATCTTTTTCTTATAGTAGATTTTATATTGCTACAACTCATTAACTAAATTTTGCTTCTGTTAGAGTTACACTGTTTCTGACCTCAATGCTCTGCCATCGATTGGGGAGAGCCATGGAAAGATACTCGTTAATTACAATTCCTTGCCTTTAACATCCGTTATTTTTTATAAACAACCTCTACAATGCCTCATTAATAACAAGAATCCACAGGGTAAGCTCTGGAGGCAGGAGCATAGCTGAAAGGTTCTTCATCTGTACACATGAAGGAATCTTCCCCTTCCACATTTGCATCTTAAGATTCTTTGCTACCATAATGTTGAAGAGGTGACTTTCAATAATATTTCCCCCTTTCTTTCTGCCCCTTTCTGAAGGGAAACCATGATCTTTCTATGGAGAAACCATAATCTCTTGGAAAGAAAAAAAAATACTCTGCACAAAATCATTGAAGGTAAGTAAACTAATAACACATAGATTTAAATGTTTACTGGTTTGTGTCAGTGTCTGGTAATACAATGAATAATTCATATCAAACTAGTAGAATGTAACATTTACATAAAATAATACTTTGCAAATTTATGGTAAGTACTAATTACTTGCCTTATTTGCCATGACTATGATATTAAATATTCATAAAAATGTGATTATTTCTTTGATTTGGCAGGCATTTAGATTTCTCTACAGCTTTTCACACTGCTAATTTTAATCCAGTAAATTATCTGGAAGAAAACAGTATGCAGCCTCAAAACTGTTCAAAATTCACTCCAACATTGAACACATTATGGACGTAATGATCCATTACAACCAAACTTCAAGAAGGTCTTACAGGAAAACTGAGAATTAAACAAAGAAATATGGAGGCTATCATCATTATTTATCAGATATTTTTATTAGTAGATTTTTTTTTCTCTATGCACCATGGACAACTTTCAGAAGTCTTACTTTGATATACGTTAATGTCCCCTGAGCCATTTTGTTCCCGTCAGGCATTGGTTTCAGAGAATTTACCTGAATTGCATGGGTGTTCATTACTCAGCTTGATGTGCCCAGGGTTTATTTGTGTCACATTAATGTGAGATTCTGAATTGTGTTTAAGTGCCCTAGAAATGTGTTCTTTATGGATATAGAGGAGAGGGAGGCAATGCTATTTTTCCTCACGTCCTCATCACATTCTCAGGCCTCTTGAAACAATGTTGGAATACTGTAGCAGAAGGCTCAAGTCAAAGGAGAAAAGATTGACATCAGTAATAGTAGACTTGTATGTTTTGCTTTAATGAAAGAAAAAATAATAATACTCTTCTTCTTCTCTCTTCTTTCCCCTCTTCCTCCTCTCCTTAAGGCCAATTGAAGAACTAAAAGTGAACTGAACCTATCTGATCAAGCTTAGCATTTTTAGTCCAAAATTAAAAAATAAAAGCTAAAAAGTGGGTGAATTTCAGGGCCAAGGAGTATCCAAGAATAAGAGCAGAAATATAAGGGGCAAACAAGAGACTGAAAAGCTTCCCTATGTCCACTGAGAAATATGTGATAGGTATAGGAGCTAGCCACATGAAAGGGACATAAATGGACAATCCCATTTATAACTTTGCTCAGAAGACAACGAAGCTATTATTGCTATATGTTACATTGCTAAATTTGGGAAACAGCCCCAAATCTTTTATTGACTCAAAGCTTTTCTCTGAAACAAAGCCATATGTGTTTAACAGCAATATTCTTCCAATGATTTTGTATGGCTCTGTGTCATGGAACAGTACAGTCGCCAAAGAATTAAAGTCAAGGGTCAAACAAAGGACAATAGTGAGACTATTGGTGGGTATGAACAGGATGCAGTTTGTTACAAAGGAAGGGATAGCACAATGGGAAGAGTAACACGAGGGATGTTACCAGAGGACAGTTCAAGGGAATAAAATAACTCATTGATTGTGATGTTGTAACTTGGTGGAAGAGCAAGATGTCTCCCTCAGTCACCCAGATTATGCTATGGTGACTGCCTCTCTCCCAACCACTTCCCTCTCTGGGAATATTGTGAGTTTGTTAACGAGACACAATGGAAATAGTTTGAGTTTCACTGAGGAAGGAGATTATTTGAGTAGAATATACAATTGTGCCATGACTCTCTTTTGCAAGGATCCGACAGACTATAAAATTTTGTCTGTAGGATAAAGCTTTCAAAAAGCTTATGGGTTGGGCCACTGTGACCAGTGTAATGTGGTGCTGTCATAGGACCATGGAATGTTAGGCTGGGAGGGACCTTTGAGATCATCTGGTTCAACCCTTTCATTTTATAAATCAGAATACCAAGGCTGCATAGAGAATTCATAGCAGAACCAGGTCTCTTGAGATCTCATCCAGTACTTGTCCTGCTATGCTCTATCAAATTCATACCAGTCTTACTTTTTCTTCTCCTTATCCTTCCATTTGCTTTAAGAACATTTTACTCTCCATCACCACTGATAGTAACATCCATCAGCTGTGAACATTATTATTTGCTTGATATCTCTATACTAGTCTTTTCTTTCTTTATTCATTCACTTATTCATTCACACATCTATTCATTCACTGAACATTTAATGAGGACCTCAGGTGTGAAAGACACTGTATTGTGAGGGATGCAAAGACAAATAAAAATAATCCCTGTCCTCAAGGTGCTTTCAGTCTAGTGCTACCTTGTGTGTGGGTGCTGCTCGGCCACTGTTGAGAGCTACCTTGGAAGAGAAAACTTTATTTTGAGTGAACTCTCTGTTTCCCTCTGGAAAAGGGTTGTGGCCCACATGGATGACAGAAATGCTTTGTGATGGAGTAACATCCTTCCTCATGCAGTAGAAAAATCATAATGTACATAAAGCTTTTAAGCCTAAAGACATTCATAAATGTATTAAGCTAATAAGTTTGGGAAAAAGAAGCCTTGGTTAAAAATCTAAACTTTCCTACTAGCTAAAGCATCTTTGTTACATTGTTTTGTAAATTAAAAATGAAAGAGGAATATAATTTGCTAAAACTGAAGGCTATAAAAAAATCTCCTTAAAGAACACTAGTAGAGTGTGAAACTATTCTGACCCAATTTTTACTTTCCTATCAAACCCACACAAAGTCCTCAGAAAATCTGCTGCAAGATGGTACAGTATAAAATAACTTTGTGCAAGTTAACCCCCCTTCTCTGTTAGGCCTGCTCTTTGTAATTGGAAAACAGAAGCCTAGTTCTGCTCTTTCTACTTCCCTCTGAAGTCTATTCATAAGGCACTGAAAATGCCTTTTCAGGAAAAGGTGAGAGATTTCCTTTGTGTGCAGGTTTGCCGGGTTTGAACAGTATGAAGCTGAGATGACAGCTACCTTAAAATCATCAGGACAAGGGGTGGAACTTCTCCAAACTCTATCAGTGCTAATCATAGAACTGGAGATGGTGCAGAAAGAGAGAGGAGGGGAGGCAGAGGGAGAGGTAAGAGAAGGAGAGAAGGGAGAGGGTAGAGAAAGGGGAGGGGGAAGGAGGGAGAGGAATAGGGAAGGATATGGAAGAGGAGAGGAAGAGGAGTGAGGAAAGGGAGAGAGGAGAGAGAGGGGGAGAGAAAGAGGGAGAATAAGGCAGATGGAGAGAGAGAAGAGTGGGAGAAAGAGAGAAGACTAGGAGAGGGGAGAGAGAAAGAGAAAAGAGGGAGGGAAGAAGAAAGAGGGGAGAGAGAGAGAGAGAGAAAGAGAGAGAAGAGAGAGGGAGGAGAGGGAGGGAGAATATGAGAATATTTTAGATTTTGGTGGGGAAGAAATGTGGAACCCACATATCCAAGATGTCTGAGATGCTATACGCCATTTCCCTCATGGCAGTCAGAGTAGTGCTTCTCTCGTCCCTGAAAGCCAATTATTCTTTCCAAACAGACTTGGACTTGAGTGTTCTGCAAGAGCAGCTCATTAATGTGGAGGGGGTGGTGGGGGTGGCCGGGATGGGGTGAGGAGGGAGGCTAACATTCTTCCTGAAGTCCTCAGGCAGCCAAAGGGAAATGGCACATAGAGGAGGTCAGAGCAGTTCATATGGGCTGTCAGCAGCTGTGTGCACCATCTGACAGATCCAAAGGCGACTTCTGAGCTGCCTGTACAATATGTGGAGCTTACCCCGAGATCTCGGCACTGCTGCTGTAATGTCATCTCCCATAAAGGAGCTGGCAGAATTGGCACTGGGCTCTGTCCTGGGCAACTGTGCCCATGGCCCATGTGCTGCCTTCATTAGCCCAAAGGCTCCAGAAGAGACACAAGAGGGAGGAAGGAGTTTGTTTCCTTTGTTAACACAGAGATAACACTGTTTGCCTCTGTTAATTTAAAAGGGGGATGGCAAGCATCAGACATCTGGTTTTTAAAAGTCAAATCTGCCCCTACACTTGGAGTTCTTCATTTAATTGGGATATGATTAAAAACATAAACAAAGAAATAACAAGAGAAGTTGATTGGGGCTTGTGCTTTTGCTTCTTCTCATTTTGGGGGTTCAGATGTTAGCTGTCATCCGACACCCAGGTATCCAGTTTTTGAAGAGAGCTAGTCCTGTAAGCTCTTTCCCTCAGTTTAGCAGGAATAGTTATTCTATAACATTTCAGTGTATTTCTGTCTCATTGATGTGGGTATTACAACAAGGCAGATGCAGCCCATCCATGCCTGTCCACTCTGCATGACTTGCCCATGTCTTGCCATGAATCTATATAGGAGGGAGATAACATCCATTCTGTTGATCTCCCTTCCTCTCTCTCCCCAACAAGAGGTTACTAGTGGAACATAGAGACTGTCCATCAGTTATCCCTAAATCTCTCTAGGGGACCAGGCCATCTTCTTTTTCAGTCATTCATTTCTTTGAGGAAATCTTTTATTCTAGTGCTCTTTCATAATTCCTTATTTGCAATATGTAGCAGCCTGCTCACACCCACCTCCCTCCTCTCCCTTGCCCTGTGTGTGATACTCATTTTCAATTCTTCAGAGACTTCCCTGTCTCTCAGCCATACAACAGTTAACATTACCAAAGGAAGAATGAGTCAGACGCCTTGATGGCTCCCTGTGATTGTCAGATATCTGGCTTCTGGGACATTTTTCCAACAGTGTTGAATGTATCAAACTGAGCTGCTTGAGGTGTTCTTGGCAACTGATTTCTGGACACAATGCCAATAGTACTGCAGTGAGGGATAGTGCTGTGCTTGCAGCTCTTAGGTGGGATTATCTAAGAGGCATCGAAAGGTCCGCCTTATCCACTGCTTGAAATTTCTACCATTAAAATGCCAGAAGGTGCTGTATATGATGAACTCAGGGCAATGGCTCCTAAAAGGAGACTGATTGTGTCTACTGAGTTAGGAGCCACTTCTGAATCAGCTGTCTGTAGAGAATGTAAGCTCTTTGAGGGCATGGACTATTTCTAGTTTTGTCTATCACCTGTACTTAAGACAGTCTCTGGAACATAGAAGGCACTTAAAAATGAATGATGTGCAAAGCCAAACCTTTTACTTGTTAGGGTAAAGATCAATGTCCATACCAAATTCAAAGAAAGGATAAAGATGAGAAGATAAGGCATGCAATTAAAATAGCTCCAGGCTATGACATATGGTTGGATAATAGTGAATTGGACCTTCTGTAAGTTTATGTTGGACAAACATTATGGGCACACAAGAAACTGAACTGAGAATTGAAAAGGAGGAAGAGAATGTTAGATTATACTTGGAAATTGGACAATCTTTTCAACAATCATAAGATTCTCCCCAAAACACAACCCTATCTTTTGAATGCAATGTTCCTCTGGTGATGTTATATCTATGAATCATATAATGTCACAGTTTCTGAAATATGATCTCAGATTACCTGAAGGGAAGATATATGGTGACTGAAACAGTGCCCTATTAAACAAAAACAAAAACAAAACACAACCCACTGTGCGCTAGAAGCATAGATTCATATATTCTCTGAGGGCTGGGATTGTTTCATTGTTATCTTGTTATCCTCAGCACCTAGTAGAGAGCATTGAAGATAGTATGTGTTTCATAAATGCAAGAGCAAGGCACAACCCTCATGTAATATTAAGAGACAGAAGGAAAGTCTCTCAGAATATTGGGTGTAGTCCCTGTTAAGAATTTTTAGAACAAAGGACATCATCGAGAGTTGCCCAGGATAAGAAGGGTGAATGCTTTGCAGCCACACCACTGAGGAGAGTACCACATCGTTGAGGTCACAGACACATTGATGCATCAAAGGAGAGGAGACATTAGTTTGGGCCAAAGTATTGTCTGCCTGAAACTCCTTTAAGTTTCCTGTATCTTATTTAATGTGTACCCACCTTCAAATCCCTAAAACATCAGGGATCTGAAAAGACATGTGTATTATAAGCTCACAATGAAACAGCAATTATACCATATGTGTGACGTGGGATGGATACCAATGAAGGTTTGTGGTAGTGGCTTTCAAATCCTAGTTAATACTTTTTTCTCTTGGGTGGTCTTTTGTTCATTATCTGAATTTTTTGTCTTTCCCCTTAAACTCTGCCTTTTCCCAAAACTTTGCTGTAATTATTGAGGGTACCCTTATACTGCCACACATCTAGGCTCAACCTAAGTGTCACCCTCAACTTCTTAGACTCTGACAGCTTCCCCTCCCTTATCTATCCCTTTGGTTGCTAAGTCTTAACAATTTTATCTACCTTTGCAATATTTATTGTATATGTCCTTTTCTCTTTTCTGATGCTGCCACCACCCTGGTGCAAGCCATCTTCATTTCATGCCTGGACTATTGCAATAGCCTTCAGGTTGTCCTCCTCCCTCAAGTCTCTCTTCACTATAATCCATCCTCTTTCAACTACCGAGGTGATCTTCCAAAAGTGCAAGGCTGATTATATCACCCTCAGGCCTCCTACTGGAAATATTCCAGTGGCTCCCCATGACCTCTAAGGTAAAATATAACATCCTTTGTTTGGCTTTTAAAGCCCTTCATAGCATAGAACCTTCTTAACACTTTCGTTTTCTCAAACTTTGCTCCCCTCTAATACCCAGTAGGAATTAGCAACACCTTTCTGTTCCTTACCTAAGACAGTTTCCTCTCTGAATAGTGCATTTTTAATGGTTTTCCCTCATTCCTGAAATGTTCTCCCTCCTTACCTCCACCTATTAGCCTCCCTAACTTCCTTCAAATTTTAGCTCAAATTCTACTTTTTGCAAGAAGCCTTTTCCTGGTCCTTCTTAAATACTTGTGCCATCCTTCTGAGAACACCCTCCTATATCTATCCTGTATATATCTTGCATTTATAAAAGTTTGCTTGTTGATTCCCTTATTAGATGGTGAACTCCATAAGGGCAGGGACTGTCTTTGCCTTTCTTTGTGCTCCAATTACTTAGCCCAGTGCCTGGCACATAAATAATGTTTAATAAATGCTTGTTGATTGCTGACTGACTTCCATCAAAGAATTCCTTCACAGCTATCTCAGACTCTATTTTGCTTGTGTTGAGAGATGCAGTTAACTTTGGATAAGACAGGATTCAAGGCTAGGCATCAAGTAGGCTGCAACTAATAATCGAATGATTTCTCTATGCCCCTGTGGAACTGAGTTTTAAAATTTTTTCCTGAAGGCTACACCAACACTCAGCATACTAGATCTTTCCAATATTGCATTTTATCCATTTGTTGACATGGTTCATCCTGTCCCTGTTGAATATCTCTATCAGAGATATTAATTTTCTTTATTAAAGAATTTTTAAATTGCCATTTTGAGCATTGTCATAACGGATTAACTACTCTCTGTAGTCAATGCTTTTTTTGGTTAGTGGCCTTCTGTTATTAGGTGAGATAGTGGGAACAGCCTGTTGTTGCCATTCTGGCAAAGCCCCTACCTGAGCCTCCACCCTATCAACCTTAGAGGTGGTTGCTAAGCCTTGAACCTAACATGTATCGGTTTTTGGTTTTATTTTTTGTAGGTATTTGTATTGGGAAGGCAGGGTAGACTTTGGACAGTGTTGACTTGTGGTGCATTACCTAGGGAGATAGGTAATGACAGGTACAAGAAGTGGCATAAACAATATGAGACTGGAAAAGAAGGCAGACAAGTGACATGATGACAGAAGTGATGAATAAGAGACAGATGCTACCAGTGATGCACAGCAAACCAAGAAATGAAAAAGAGCCAGTTCATCAGGTAAGTTCTCTATGAACGACTTTTTAAAAACTTTAGACAAGAATGTCCAGTTTGTGAAGGCAAGAATAAACGGCACTGGTGGAAGTGTGTCCATAAGCTGATGTACACATCAAAGTAATGAGAGGAAACAGTAAAGGAAGAGAATTGGAAAGGGGTGTCTTTGGCCAGTGGATGTGAGGGCAGGACAAGTCTTGTGAATCAGATGGAAAGTCTATGGGCTTGATGATTGTTGGATTGTTGAAGACTTCCCCAGTCAATAGGGAGATTTGTAAAATGTCAAAAATGACTGTACACCATGAGTGAACACTTCCTGAGCATCTACTTTTGGTCCAGTGTGATGTAATTTAGTACCCTTAAGTATATCTCTATTTTGTAGTAAAAGCTTGCACATTGCGCCATTGGAGGCCACTCTTTCTACTGCTGCTTCTCTCTGACATACACTTCCAGGGTCTGAAGGAAGGGTTATTTGCATCCTCCTTGCTCCTCATTGTGTTTTTATATCATTCTTTTGCCAGTCTGTTCTTATTCTCTTCTTTTCTCTCTCAAGAAGTCCAAAACTGAGCTTCTTACTCCCTCTCCCCCAAACTACTCTTTCTTCTAATAGTCTCTCTCACTGGCAAATTCATTTACCCAGTTTCCCCCATTCAAAATCTTGGCATTATCATCGACTGCTCCCTTTTCTCTAAACAGTCACACCTAATAATTTCCCAAGTCTTGTTAATTGCTTGTCCCAGACATCTCTCATATCTATCCCATCATTTCCCACCTTATGGCCATTGCTCTAGTAGATGTCTTCAGTACTGTCTTTTTGGATTGATCTTCCAACAAGTCCTACTGCATCAGAGAAATCTCATAGTTGGAAGGGACATCAGAAGTCACTGAGTTTAAACCATATTGTAGAAGGATCTCTTCTACATCATAAACAATTATCTTGTAGCTTTTGTTTGGAAAACCACTACTGGGGGTAAATCTATGAACTTGTAAGGCTCCCTATTCCACTTATGAAGAGGTTATAATTTTTAGGAAGTTTTTCCATATACCAAACATAAAACCTAACCTGCACCTGAACTTTCTAGCCACTGCTTTCAGTTGTGCTCTCTGTGGTGAATCAGAACATATATAACCCCTCTTTCACTTGAGAGCTCTTCCAATACTTGAAGATAGCTCTTATGTAAGTCTTCTATAAGCATCTCTAGTTATACCAACTGATCCTCACTAACCTAGCTTTCATTTCCTCTATCCAACTTGTTAATACTCTTTCTAAAATGCAGCATTTAGAACCAAAAACAATTCTCCAGATGTGATCCCATTAAGGTATAGTACAGAGTTCCAAAGAGTGTAATTCTGGATTGCTAAGCATGTCTTCATGCAACCTATGATCCCATGAACTTTTTTGGCTGCCATATTGTATTTAACTTCTAGCCCACCAAAGCCTTCTGTTGGTATAGATCACAGCCCATCCATTTGACATGATTCTAATTGATAAATACTTCAAAATTTGTGTCCTCTTAAAAAATCTTCACATAGGACTTACTTACCCAACATGCTAGAGTCCTTCCTCTATGTCTTTTAATATTTCATGGGTACCAGCAGCACTGTGGTTGTTTATTGGTATTCCCCCACTGTTACAACATAATCTGCCCACCTCTCTTTCTCATCACGAATTTCCTTGATGTCATCCTTTATACAATTATTCTGGAAGATTTGTCATCACTTTATAGTATTGTAGGTATATAATACCTTATATTTAGATAACACTTTATGGTCACATAAAGCTTTCACTTATCTCATATGATGGCTGCAATCATTCTGTGAAGTGGGAAATGCAAATATTAAGGAAATTGAACCTGAGAGGTTAAATGCTATCATTACATAACTTGTACTGGTCATGCAGCCAGTGATGGAGTAGAACTCAAACCCAAGTCTACTGATTCCAAATCCAAGGCCCTTTCCATCACACTATGCCTCCTTTCCATGAACATGAGGAAAGTGTATAACAGGTGTCAGCCCATATGCCAACGGCACCATGCTGGCCTTTTCATTGGCATATACCAGGTTGTTACTGCCACATTCTTCCTACCAGTTGCAAGAGTTTCTGGCAGATGCTCAGTATTCACCATCATTTCTTTTCTTCCAGTCCATTCCCTGCTTGTCAGTTAGGAAATCAGGGGTCTAAACTGGATACACTTATCATAAAGGCTTCTGACCTTTCATGGAATGAATGTATACTGTACAGAATGTATAATGGGTCAAAGTAATACTCCAAAGGTTGTTTGTTTGAGCTTATTTCTAACATGATTCATGGGATCATGGATTTAGAGCTTGAAAGTACTGGAGAAGTCATCAAAACCAAAGATGTCAAATATGCAGCCAGCCGTGTGTGCCCTGGAAAACTCCTAAGTACCATTGGAGTCAGATTAAAAGGTAATTGGAAAATGTTTAGCAAAAAGAATAAAAATACAACACAGATAATGTTAATTTGTGGTTTTCCAAGCCAATAGGCAGTCTACAGGGATCTGCTTCCGTTTGAATTTGACACCATTGATCTAGTGCACCCTTTTAATTTTTATGGGGAGGAAACTGAGGTTCAGACAGATCAAATGAATTGCTTAAAGACCACCCAGGTAATAAGCCTGGATCCAAGCCAGCATCCTTTCTTTTGAAGGAACCACACTGTCTTCATTGCATTCTTTTCATTTACATTTTTCTTATAAAAGCCAAGGGAGAAATGATTAAAAAGTAACCAACAATCATTAAGCTTCCTTTAGATGCTGATTATTTGATTTTCACTTAATGAGGGTTTTGTTGTAGTTGTCAGGATAAAACCTACGTGGATGAAATGAGCATTGTATGGAACAAACAATACACCTAAATGAAAAGAGAACATGGAGGGCAAGAGTGATGGAAGCAAAGAGGAGTTGTCACAGAGTGCTTTTTGTAAGAAACAGATTTAACGTTATTTAAAGTTATGTCACAATAGCTGAGGAAAAGAGAGGTGATATTCCAAGATGGGCAACATAGTTTTAGGGGTGGAGATTAGCAGGCTGTGCAAGGAGAATGGCAATCATGCTGACTTGACCAGAGAAGAGGTCTCTTCATGGAATCCCAGAATCTTGGACTTGGAAGGGGCCTCAGAGGCCATCTAGTCCATCTTGTGTCTGGACAAGAATTCCTTCTACAACAGAGTCAACAATTGGTCATCCAACTTTTGCTTTAAGACCTCTAGTCAAGGGACACCCACTACTCCTCTTGGTGTTTCCCATTCTGCTTTTGGACAGCTCTAAGTATTAAGAAATTTTTCCTTGCCTCAAACCTTAATTACTCTTTATCAACCTCTACCCATTGCTCCTACTTTGACACTCTGAGACCAACAGAATATGCCTATATTTCTCTTCCATGTGACAGCCTTTAACATACATGAAGCCAGTTTAAAACAGAAAACAAAAAGCATGTTTAAGCCAGAATCAAATCGCTGACCTAAGAATGTCTTGGGCTTTGGACAAATACCAAAGCTACAGCATTACCCTGCTTTGCTGGGTAATGGCAAGGAAGAGATTAAGCATACTGATGAGGAGAATTGTTAGAGGGCATTCAAATGCAAAGCTGAGGAGTTTATATGCTACAATGGTAAGACAACTACTATATGTTATTGGGCAGCTGGGTGAAATGATAAAACCATATATAAAGAAGGTTAATTTGGCATTGGTGTATAGGATATAAGCAATGGAAATGTAAGGAGTCTAAGGCATATTGATTGGTTCAAGAGTATGATTATTTAAGTGATCCAGGAATAAGTTGACAAGTACCTGAATGAAGGTGATGCTATGGAAATTAGTAAGAAGAAGCTAATGAAGAGACATCATGGATGACAAAATCTGAAGGCATTGGCAATTATCAGAGAAAGATGAATAGCTCTGATCTGGTCATGGTGGCATTTATGTAGATGAGGAGATTAGTAATGGTGTTTAAGGGTATTTTCAGGTGATAGGACATCTGTCTGACATAGTATAGTGCAATGACCTGGGCTTGAATCTTGGCTCCATGTGATCATGGAAAAGTCACTCAACTGCCCAGAGTCTCAGTTTTCTCCTTTGTAAAATGGACATAATGATACCTACAACTTTACATCGGTTTTTTTTTTTTGTTTGTTTGTTTTTTTGCTTTTTGTTTGGAGGGCAATTGGGTTAACTGACTTGCCCAAGGTCACATGGCTAGTTTTTGTGTCTGAGGCTGGATTTGAACTCAGGTCCTCCTGAACTCCAGGGCCAGTTCTCTATTCACTGTGCCACCTAGCTGCCTCAGCATTGTTGTTTTGAAGAAAGTTTTTTTTTTTAATAAACTTGAGAGTGCTATGGAAAATTAGCACCCAATTACATATAATAATTAGGCAAAAAATTCCATATATACAATTGACATGAGAATCCAAGTCCAGAAATATAGATTTGGGAGTTTTCTGTCACTTGGCTGATGCTTCAAAAAAGCTGATGAGGCCCATGATATAGTGACCATGGTTCAGTTCCACTGGTTAAGGGTCCTTTAAGTAGTGGCCACAGAGCTTATCAGGGTGATGCTGATATGTCAAAAATCGGAGGAAAAAAGCAAACATTACTGAAGTAACTTTCCTAAGTGGCTTCCCTAGCTCCCCAGATCCTCATCTAGTGCACTGGTTTTCTCTCCTCAGCTCTATGTTTGGGTCCTCTCAATGAGATCGAAGAACTTCTCCATCTTCTCAGTGCATGTCTTCGACTTGACCTCAGTATTCACTAACTGGTATTCTTTAACTACTATGCAGACCTCTTTCTTTCTTGCTTCTGTCTTTCCTTTTTTCATCTTTCCTGACACCCAGACACTCATTCATTCTTGTCTTTGTCTTTTCTCACATGTTGTCCCAGCTTTGTGCTCTCTGAGCAGAGCTGGTGCTAATTGCTCTTTTAGATTTATGTTCCTCAGATGTTCCCTTACTTAGATGGAACTGGGACTCGACCTGAAGACCTTGGGTCCAAATATCCACTGCCCTGGCAGATCACTCTGTGTTGTTTGCAGAAACCTGGGTTTCCTTCAAATGTCATCTCAATTGGTCCCTTCTGCATCAAGGGTTTTCAGTCTGGGCTCTGTATATCCCCAGAGGTATAATTAGCTGGTTTAGAAAGTGTGGGGACTATTTGGAAAATAATTATATTATCATATTAAAATTAATCTACTCTATTTCTTATATGAATATCCATGGTAGACTACAGGATTCATTTCCTTCCATGTTGCATAAGGGGTACAGAAAGGTTTACTAAAAGCCAAGTGGCATGGAAAAAAAAAGACAAGGGACCCCTGTTATAAATTAATCCTTTCCTGATTCCTACAGTTCCTAGTACCTCCTCCACACCCACCTTATACCAATAACTTGTATTTAATTTTTATAAAATTATTGTAGTCTCCTTGGAAGGGATGTAAGTTCCTTGAGGGCAAGGACTAACCTTTGTATGCCTAGGTCTAAAATAATGCCTGGCATCTAA
Organism: Gymnobelideus leadbeateri; assembly: GCA_011680675.1. NCBI lineage: Eukaryota > Metazoa > Chordata > Mammalia > Diprotodontia > Petauridae > Gymnobelideus > Gymnobelideus leadbeateri. The sequence continues at coordinate 288,132 of WOXC01010118.1, read as the reverse complement.
GACATTTAAAAATGTTTCTTGAGTATTTGATTACTCAATGGAGCTGCTCTCCCTTGCCCCCAAGGTCCCTGGCTCTCATCACCTCTCTAGTGGCTTCTTAAAGCATTTTTCTGAAGATTAACCCCTTAGGTTCTGTGACTTCAGTCCCCAGGGCTCAATAAAAGGGAGGAGTCTGATTTGAGGAAGCAAGAATCAAGGAGCCCTAGCAAGTGCTGGGCTAGGTAATAAACAATAGGGCAGAATTGCTCATGATGATTTTCCTCTTCCACACTTGCTCTTGGGGATAGTACCACAAATTCTGCTCATGATCCCTTAATGAGGAATGTGCTGTGTTCCTGTGAAGCCTATCCTATTAAAATAAAATTGGCTTAGTCCCATAGAACAGGAAACTCTAAGGTTGCTAGGCTCATTTATTGGATTTGGACTTCAAGTTGACAAAGGCCCTGATTACCTCTAGTGATTAGTTGTAAAGATCTTTATTAATTCCAGATTCCAGTTGATTACAAAGAAGCCCAAGCAGCTAATTATACTTGGCAGTGGGGAGATGAGGAAAGATTGCCGACAAATTTCCTTTCTCTTTTCTACACAGGCCTCATGGCATTCGCATTGCTCTTAACAAATGTGCTTCTGGCAAAAACTGTCAATTATGGTAATAAACTGGATGACTGGGTACTGAGAGAATACAGGCCTGACCTATGTGGTTAGAAGCGTCACTGCTGCACACACTACCCAGAAGACAGAACAAGTAGCTTAACTAGGCAGTAATTGTTAATGATCATAGTATTAATGATGTATTTGGGGGTGGTGTTGATACTGAATTTGATTTGGTTTGGGAGGTATCTATAGTTAAACAGGGAATTTAACATTTCATTTTCTTTCAAGTTAACACAGAACCCGTTTCTATGGCATTTCGTTGCTGTGACCTATTAAACCAGTTGTTCAGGAAAAGAGAAATGGTTTCATTGGGGGAGAATAATAAAAACTGAATGTGGGCACTCTCCTCCCCCCGCCTTAGAACTGATGCTTAGCTATTTTAAAAGAGAAAATCAGTTGTCACATAAAATAGCACAAAGACCTGACTCGAATCTTGGCTCAGATGCTTACCCTCTGTGTGACCATAGGAAAGTCATTTAATTGCCCAGAGACTCAGTTTACTCATTTGTACAATGGATATAATGAGATGTAACCCTACATAGTTGTTCTGGAGAAAATGTTTTATAAACTTGAAAGTGTTATGGAAATGTTAGCATTTAATTACATTTTATGTACAATTAGTTACAATTAGATAAGGAATTCCATAGCATGGACCCAGATGAAGCTGAAATGATTCTATCAAATCTAGAATATTTTGAAAGGACATATATATATATGTTCATTGAAAAATACTAGGAATACAATGACTGCATTAGGGAGTGCAGTAAAGGTAGTCTTCAGTTTATGAACAATTGACTTACCAATGACTTACACAAATTAATGGGCTGCTGTGGGGGAGTCCATTTGGAAGCGACTGTCTCATCAGAAACTCTGGGGAATGATTGACCTAGAGAGTTATCTTCCCTTATGCAAATGTAAAGAGTGATCATGTTTTTGGCACCCAAGTATGTATTCTATTCCTCCAAAGACCTCTTAACACCAAGCCTTTCTGTCTCTTTGACCTGAACCCACAGTGTGCTCCTAATACCTCTGCTTTTGAGGTGGCCAGAGTTTGAAGTTGTAATACATTTTCCATAGACAGTGTGCTGTAAATAGTGGTAAATTGTAGCTGAAATAGTAAGATGAGTACCATATTTCAGACATTTTATGGGATAAATAGGCTTTTGTGGGCTGACTTGGGAATCTAACCACTATTTATAACATTGTTTCTATGGGAATATGCTTTCCACATTCTAAGCAACCAACTTACCAATCCTGCCTCCCTCCGAAAAAAAAAAACCCTCCAAAAACCAAAAAAGCCTCAAAAACAAAAAACCAAAAACCACCCTACAAAATAAAAAAAATATATAACTTTTTGGAATACAATCAACACATTTGGGAACTGCCTGCATGGTAATGATAGTGGCCTCCTTTATTATTGATATCATTTAAGATGTATCCCCCAAATATAACATGATCCTTCTAAATCTGATTCATTCATTCATTTACACGAGCATAAAATTTAAAACTGGAAGGAACCCTAGATTAGAGATCATCATTCTAATCCAACCCCTTCTTTTTACAGATGAAGAAACTGAGATTACTCAATGTCACATGAGCAGCATTCATTCAACAAAAATTTATTAAATTCTTACTGTACTCAAAATACAAAGATTTGCACATTTTGTAGACTTGCACGCTGTTAAAAGTTTCTTTGTATAACAATTAACAGCATACTTACCCCTTACATATGCTTGTTGAATTTGAGTGCTCTTAACATTCATGGTACTATATAAGGCACTACAGCAGTGAGGGACATGAATCCAAGGACCTCTTCCCTTGGAGATGCTATAGTCTAGTTGGGTAGACAGAGCCTATATATCTGAAAACAACATAAATAGTTAAAATGCAGGAAGTAGAATGGCATTTAGTGTAGAGAAGAGAGGTCTTAAGGCATATGACCCCTGAGTATAGGTCAGCCAAAGTGGTCTGCTTCGTGTTCCTTATATATGACATTCCATTTTTCAACTCTGAACTTTTGCTCAGGTGTTCCACTTGTAGAATTGGTCCCCCTTTACTTCTTCCTCTTGGAGTCCTAATCTACCTTGAAAGCTCAATTCAGATTCCATTTTCTATATAAAGCCTTTTTTTTTTTGGAGGGCAGTTGGGGTTATGTAACTTGCCCAAGGTCACACAGCTAGTTGTGTGTGTGTGTGTGTGTGTGTGTGTGTGTGTGTGTGTGTGTGTGTGTGTTAAGTGTCTGAAGTCGGATCTGAACTCAGGTCCTCCTGACTCCAGGGCCAGAGCGATACTGTGCCATCTAGCCACCCCCATAAAGCCTTTCTTGATTCCCTTACCTACCTCTCAGCCCCCTTAACCTTAGTTGTTTGTACTTCCTCCTCCTCAATTTATATAATATTTATTTCTTTATTTGTATTTGTATATATTTATATGTACTTATATTTCTCTCCTTTCCCACCTCCTTATATTCTGTAAGCTTCTTGAAAATAGGGACTATTTTGTTTTTATTTTGGTATCTAGTATCTAGAATTGTGCTTGGTCTATAGTAGCTACTTATTAAATGCTTATTAGTTTATTCATTTATTAATTTATATATCTATCTAGAGGAGGCAATTGTGGGTTAAGTGACTTGCCCAGAGTCACGCAGCTAGTAAATGTCAAGTGTTTGAGGCTAGATTTGAACTCAGGTCCTCCTGACTCCAGGACTAGTGCTCTAACCACTGGTCTACCTAGCTGCTGCTTGTTGGTTTATTTGAAAGGTGGTCATGTAGGAGAGGACCTTGGCTTACTCTTTTTGGCCCTACAGCATAGAGCTAAGATCAGTGATTGCAAGTCACATGTAGTCATGAAGGTAGTGAATTCCCTTTCAATGGAGCTCTTCTAGTAGAGGCTGGTTTTTCAGAGGTACTATATGAAGAATTTTGGTTTTGGGGAGACTTTGGATGAAATGACCTCTGAAAGCCCTTTCAACCCAAAGATTTTGTCATTTTATTAGAAGGCTAAATAGTATTGTCCAAAGTGAGTGAAAAGGAATGAAGAAACTTGGGAAATAAATAGCCAGAGAGAGTTTTTGCTAATTATGAAATGCTTTTAGGAAAAAAAAAGTGAGTTTTAGGTGGATTGGTAGAAAAATAATGCTTGGGAGATTTTCAGTTTGGGTCAGGCTAATAAGAATGCTTACAAAGATTATGTTACCTCTTAGCACTTTTTTCAAAATTTATATTATATTTTTGATCACTTATTATCATTTTCATCAAATAAGGAGTAATCATTGATAAGTCAGCTAGTTTGTATAACAGACACATGGCTCTTTTGGTCTGCAAAATTTTGCTCACAGAACTATGGGTGTACACTTGTCATTTGGAGGTAGTCTATCATCGAGCCTCTGAGTCCTTTGGACCCCAGCCCTGTTTGCAATGTGCATCTGTTATTTCATATGGTCTGTTATGTCTTCGGCTTCTATTTTGTAGTGGGGGAATCTCTTTTTTCTTAGGATTTACTATTGCTTATTTTTTTAAGCCAGTGACATTTTGATGGGGATAGAACTGGCTTATCCTGGGCATTAAGTGCCAGAATATCATTTTTTAAGGGACTAAGAAAACATTATAAAATTCAGGGAAGCTTATGCTTTAGGGATGTTCAGAGGGACTTAAAATGAAGTATTAGACAATAAAACAGCATCCAAAGAAATTGTAGGGTTAAGTTTTAGTAACTAAGGGGGAAATGTGAAAGAGACCTGAAGCTGGCTTCTGCCTTTTAGTGTTTTCAGAATTTAAGTATATATCCTAAGATAACTCCCTAACTGTTTAGGGAGTACTTTAAATCCATTATCTAATATGATTCTCAAAACAACCCAGTAAATTAAGGAAAATAAATGTTAATACCCTGTTTTCTAGATGAACAGACTGAGACTCAGAGAAGTTAAGTGACTTGCCCTTGATCATATAGATAGTAAATGTGGAATGCCAGCTCAGATCTCTGGTCAGTCCAGGAGCAGTGCTCTTTCCATGACATTATGCTGTCACTATGAATATTTCATTCTCTGAAGTCATCTCTCTCTTTGTATATATCTATATTTGATGGACATGTATGTGATTCATATACATATATATGTATGTATTCATAAGTATGTGGGTATATCTATCTATTGTCTGCATGCTTTAGGACTGGCCATCAACCATGCCTGAAATACACTTTTTCCTTTCTCTGTCTTCTCTTAAAGTTCAGCTCCCTTTCCAATAAGATCAGAGGTAAAACAAGGGTGTTCAAAACAAGGAAGTCATGACTACTATTTGATATAATGTTAGAAATGCTAGCAATAAGATAAGAAAGAGACATTGAGAGAATAAGCATAGATAAAGAAAGAACAAAAGTTTCAGTTTTGCAGATGATATGATGTTGCACTTCAAAAGTCCCAGGAAATACACACAAAAAGTAATTGAATCAATTAGTAATCAACAAAGTTCTGGGATATAAAACTAACCCCAATGAATCATTAGTATTTCTGTATACTCTTCAACAAACCCAACAGAACACAAAATTCATTTTAAAATACTACAGAATGAAGCATAGATATTTTCTCTGAACCTTACAACCTCTCAAACTTCTTCAAAACAGAAAATTTATGCCAAAGATAAAGCAACTTCAGTTATCTCTATAGTCTAGGACAACAAGAACTCCTCCCCACCCCCCCGCCAAATCCTATGAACTAATGCTGACTTTGAGCTCACTTAGTACTTCCTCCCCTATCATACTATACTAACTACACTATAGTATAAATATATATTTATACTATAGTATAGTATGGGCCAAAGAACTGAAGAAGAGCAGAAATAGGAAAGGATACCGCATGTAGAAGACTGTGCAGGGCAGTGTAGTACTCTACTAAGCCTCTAGAAAACCCAATTTCTAGCTGGGGTCAATTCTGTCCCCCCAAAAGTTTCTTGGGTCAGAGACCTAGACTGGTGAATTGTGAATTGCCCAGTATGGGAGGAGACTAACACATTATGAGATCTAGCCCCCAGATAAACTGTTATCTTAAGGGAGGGAGTAAAAAAGTGAGCAACAAGGGAAAATAAAAGGGAAAAAAGATTAAAATTACCAAAGTTCTCAGGAGGAAGAACACTCAAAGACCTTGATCATAAACAGGAAAAACATTAAAAGCAGAAGAAACTATGGCCTTCAGATCAAATAAATGAATTCAGGCTCTATGAATAAATATCAAAAGACAAAGGGAAATGACTTAACACTTCATGGGAGAGGACCTGTGGAATTTGAGAACAGAAAATTACAGCATGCTGTTGCTGAGTGGATTAAAAAAAGAAATGAGGATTATAAGGGCAGAATTTATGACCTGCATAGTAGAAATAATTGGTAGAATAGAAAAACTTGAATCTGTGATATCAAGTCTCCCCAAAGACACACACAAAAGAAGATAATAGATTGTGAATGCAAATATACAGAAGTGAAGAATTATTTAGAAGAAGAAAAAACCCCAAAAGCAATAACTTAAAAAATATACTCTTTGCTAGGTGTAAAAGTTATCTGCATCCAGAAAAAGAACTGACAAATAAAAGTATGTATAGAATAATTTTACATATATACCCATTAGTGTATAATAGTAACCATCTCTATAGGAGGGGGTAGGTGAAAGATTAGCAATCATCTTTTTTTTATTGTACTATGTTAAGAAAACATGCCTGGGTTAAATCAAGGACTAGCAATGAGGGGAAAGTGATCCCTGTGGTCTCCAAGGAAGAGAAGAGTCTATAGACAAGTGGGTGAGGAGGAGGGGAGAGGGATGGAAAAGGTTTTGTGTTGGTGATGGGAAGGTGTTCCACCAATGGACACTTCTATGAGTAAAGGGACATGGGAGCCATGTGCTTGTTGGGTGTCGTCTGTGGGGATTCAGTGCTTGAAAAAGACCATTGATATTACTCTGTAGGAGGTAAGATGCAAGGGAAGTTGAAACTCAAGGGGGCAACTGGCCACTTAGGAGAGTGGGAGCATGGATTCAGGAAGGAGATTTTGTGGTAAATTATGAAGGAAGGTGATCAGAGGAGATTATACCTAAGAAATGGGCTGCATAATCAGAAATAGTAGGTCCTGCTATGGGGTAGTGACCTCTCTGTCACCTGCAGATACTGGAACTTTTGGATGAAGTGAGGTACAAGGGTAATCTGTGGGGCAAGCTCTACAAGGCAGTGGCAGAAGCTGTTTAGAGGCTAGAACTCTGAATGGACACCTAGGAAGTTTGGAATGTTTGAAGAATTCAGAGAATAGAGGGGGACTATGTATAGGAGTTATGGATTAGAGAGAGAGGCTCTAGAGTAGACAGAAAGTTGGTTTAGAGAATGAAGAAAATAAGTGAGAGGAATTCTTTCTGAAAATGGGTACAAAAATGGAATTTAAAAAAGTATGTGACTGAGAGAAGGAGAGGAGGAAGAAAATTACTTGACTGAGAGGAAATAAGGAAAAGAAGAATTAAATAACCAGATAAAGGCAAGAAAAAAGAACTAATATGCAAAACTTCAAAGTGAAAGGAGTAACAAATAGGAGAGGAGAATCAGAGGGGAAGAGGGACAATGGGAATAGGGTTGCCTTAAAAAATATTGCGCTAAAGTAACTGAAGAGACATAATTCTGCATTTATAGTAGAAGGGAGAAAATAGCTTATGAATATTATAGAAAATGGAGGGGCAGCTAGGTGGCACGGTAAATAGAGCACTGGCCCTGGAGTCAGGAGGGACCTGCGTTCAAATCTGGCCTCTGACACTTGACATACTTACTAGCTGTGTGACTTTGGGCAAGTCACTTAACCCCAATTACCCTCCAAAAAAAAAAAAAAGCAAAAAAAAATGGAGGAAAATATAAGCCTAATTCTCATAACTTTAAATGTGAATGGATTAAAAATCCAATAAAACAAAAAAGGGACAGATTGGGTAAGAAAACAAAACTCTACAGTCTCTTGCTTACAAAAAAACATTTAAAAAAACAAAGACACAAAATAAAACTGAAAAGATGTGAAAAGATTTACTAGTTATCAAGTAAATCCAAAAAAGCAGGAGTTTCAGTCATGCTAATCTGACAAAACAAAAACACATTTGAAAAACAAAAAGATAAACAAGGAAACTACATTATGTTGAAAGAAACAATAGACAACAAACCAATATCAGTAATAAACTTATACATTCCAAATGCCTTACCATCCAAATTCATAAAGGAAACATTAATTGAGCTACAAGAAAACATAGGCAACAACACAATAATTAACATGACACTTTATTTTCCTTTTCTCAGTTTTGAATAAGTCTAACAGAAGGATAAATAAAAGGAAAAATATGATACTGAACAAATTGCTGGAGAAACTAGAGCTATGTAGCATAGTCTATGTGGGAATACAAAAGAATATATGTATTTCTAAACATTACATGGAACTTTTACAGAAAATGAGTATGCAATAGAGCATAGAGATATTATGAGCCAATGTAAAAAGGGAGAAGGAATGAATAGATCTTTATAGACCATAACAAAATAAAAATAGTCACTGGTTCAGGGACCACAAGCCAAAGACCCAGACCTAAATAGAGACAATGTTAAAATCCTAAATAATGAGTGGGTAAAAGAAGAAATTATAGAAAAAATGAATAATTATGTGAAAGAAAATAATGATGCAACAACATATCCAAATTTCTATGCAACTAAAGCAATCCTGGGGAAAAAATCATATCTCTACAATTATGCATTAACAAGGTGGAGAATGAGGGAACTGAAGGACTAAATCCACACTTAAAAATTAGGAAGTAATCAAATAAATAAACCAAATAAATAAAAATTAGAGGGGAAACAGACAAAGTGGAAACAAAAACACCATAAATTACAATTAAAAAGCTAATTCTTTGCCATGGGGCCTAATATAATTGATATTGTTGTTATCTTTCATTTTGAAGAGGACTAATAACACTATGGTGTGATTTCTTGACTTGCTTGTAAATTGGATTTAAGTGACACACAACTGCACAAAGTTGTCAGCCTCACTCTCTTCCAGAGTTATTGCAGTGCTATGGCAAGAAAAAAATTAGAACAACTGACAATATCCTGGGATGCAGTGGATGATAGTAGCTGTCTTTGATGTCTGACCAGTGTAATGGTAATGGTAATTTGGAGATCTACACTGCCCCTTAAAAGGCCTAAGGGAATTTGAAGATCTTCCCTGCCCCCTAATAGGTCAAATGTAATCACATGGAGCCTGTAGGGGGAGGAGCTTGTTAAGGGTGGAGCAGAGCCCACTGGAAGCTGGGAGTCAGAGCAGTTAGAGCTGGAGGGAGGAGAGGATGCACTGAAGGAGACAGCTAGGCTTGTGAATGTTTGTTTGAGGGAAGGCTAAAGGATGGTGTGACTCCCTGCTGTTCTGTGGTGTATTAATTCCTTTGTTGTTATGATGGACTTGGTTTCCTGGTGTTGGGATTTGGCTTTCTGGTGTCTGAATAAATCTTTTGCTTCTGTCTTCTATATGGAGAGTCTGTTATATTTTGCCATTGAGAACTATGCCATCATATTCATACTTGCCATCAGCACTCTAAATATTGCATTGGCACTACACCAAGCTCTAAGTGCTCCACAGCACCTGCTTCAGCTGTTTTAATGACCATTAGAACAAATTGTTCTCATCTACCCCATTCTGCTGGGAGAAGTCTTCACATGCTTGAGGTAGACATCCCCCTCACTCACAGACAAGTTTGAGTCCTATGGGAAGTCCCTTATTCAGGGAAGACTAGTACCTCTGATATGAGAGCTTACTGAGCCCTTTTCAGGGTTGCTCATCTACCTTTAGTGTTCACCTTTACCCAACTCTCACCTACAGCTCCAAGAAACTGTAGAATTCACCACAGCAACACCTTGGTAAAAGCCTCTTGGCTGAAGGGCTAAGCCAGGTTGTGGGTACCATTGACAAACCTTTGGTTAATCTGATTAAAAAGAGGTCAGAAAATCAAATCAATAAAATAGCAAATGAGCAAGTTAAAATTACAACACAGCCAGGAGAAAATTTTTTTAAAAAATCAGAATATATTGTGCAGTTATATACTCACAAAACCAAGAACACAAAAGAAATAAAGGGATACCTTGAAAAATATAAAACAGCCAAATTATCTGAAGTCTAGAAAGAGTTCTTAAATAATCCAATTCTCAGGAAAGGAAATAAACTTGTTGTATAGGAACTACCAAAGAATAAAACTCCTGAATTTACCAGAGAATTCTATGAAACTTTTAAGGAATAATTAATACCCATGCTTTATGGATTATTTACAAAAATTCACAAGTACCCTACAAAAATACTTTTATAAGACAAATACAGTCCTAATATATAAATCATGGAGGGATAAAACACAGAAGGAAAAATATAGGCCAATATTATAAGTGAATATTGACTCAAAATTTTTAAACAAAATACTGTCAGACTACAACAATTTATCCAAGGTATCATTCATTATGATTAATTTGATTTATACCAGGATTGCAAGGATGATTCAACATTAAGAAAATAATCAACGTAATTAATCATGTTAAAAAGCAAAACATCTAAAATCACACGATATTTCAATAAATGTAGAAAAAGTCTTCGACAAAGTATAACAGTGGTGTGACATTCAGAGAGAAACAGGGCAATGAAAACTATCCCAAAACATACCTGTGGGTAGCATATTGAGTTAGAACACGATATATAGCATTGTTTGTGTTCTATTATATATTTACTTATTTTCTTAAATATTTCTCAATTGCATTTTAATTTGTCATGGGTCATAACATAGCCTAACCCAAATTAAAAGTATAGTATAGCTGCTATACTTTAGGATTGTTAGGCTGCAATGGCTACAGGTTTGGCATACCTGAAGAACAACACTCATTTACTAAACCTCCTGCAAATTATATGTTTGGAGGGACCTTTTCTTTTCTTTTCTTTTCTTTTCTTTTCTTTTCTTTTCTTTTCTTTTCTTTTCTTTTCTTTTCTTTTCTTTTCTTTTCTTTTCTTTCCTTTCCTTTTCTTTTCTTTTGCTTTTTGGAGTGCAGTTGGGGTTAAGTGACTTGCCCAAGGTCACACAGCTATTTTTTGCCTTAAGTGTCTGAGGCTGGATTTGAACTCAGGTTCTCCTGACTCCAGGGCTGGTGCTCTATTCACTGTGCCACCTAGCCACCCCAGGAGACCTTTTCTTAACATAAAAATCATCTAAAACCAAAACATTTACAATGAGGATGCACTAGAACCTTATTCAATAAATACAAGAGTAAAGCAAGGATGGTCAATTTCCCCACTACTATTTGATAGTGTTCTGGAAATCCTAGTAATATCACAAGAAAAAGAAATTAAAGATATAAACATAGAAAACAAGGTAATCAAACTATCCCTATTTGCTGAAGATATTGTGGTACACCTGGAATATACTATGGAACCAGCAAAGATACTAATTGAGACAATAGCTTCAGCAAAGCTGCAAGTTAAAAAGTAAACCTAAAAAACCAACAGCATTTCCATATAATAACAACAAAATTCAAGATACAAAAATAGAAAGGGAATTTTTGTTCCAAATACCTACAAGATGCATAAAATATCTGAGGATCTACCTACCAAAGCACACAAAAGGCTTATATAAATTCAATGGCAAAATACTCCTTAAGGAAATTAAAAAAAAAAACAACTTAAATAGCAGGAGCAATATTTAAAGCTCATGGCTAAGCCATATCAATATATAAAAATGATAATGCTATCAAATTGAATGAACTTTGTTAATGCTATACAAATCAAAGTATCAAGAGGGTACTTCACAGAACTGGGTCAAATGATAACAAAAGTCATTTGGTAAAGTAAAACATCTAGAATAGCAAGGGAAATTATGAAAAGATGTAGGGACAAAAGAGGAATAATACCTCCAGAACTCAAACTAAATTATAAGCAGCAGTTACCAAAACCATCTGTTGTTAGTTAAGATATAGAGAGGTAGATGAATGGAGCAGACAAAAGAGAATCAGAAACAATGGAACTCAGGAACCCATTGTTTGATAAAATGGAAAACATAAATTACCTAGGGGGAAAAAAAACAAACTACTTTTTAGATAAAAAACTTCTGGGAAAACTGGAAAGAAGTCTGGTAGAAATTAAGCATTGACCTACAACTCATACCATATTTCACAATAAATTCTACATGGATATTCAACCTTAATAGTAAAGATAATAATATAAATAAATTAGAAGAGCTACTCACAGATAAGGATAGATGTATTCTTAACCAAACAAAAGATAGCATAAATTACAAATATAAGATAACTTTGATTACATGAAATGGGAAAGGTTCTATATAATTAATACACCTAGCATGAGAAGAGAAGTGAATAAAAAAACCCACTTTTGTATGAAATTTCTCTGATAAGGGTTTAGTTTCCAACATATATAAACAATTCATTAATACACACACACACACATATGTGTAAAAATAAAAGAGCCATCCCCCAGTAGCTAAGAGTTAAAGGACATGAACAAGCAGTTCTCAAAGGAAGATTTATAAAGAGTTCACAACCACATGAAAGAATCTCCCAAATCATTTAATAATGAGAGAAATCCAAATCAAAACAACCCTGAAGTTTTATCCTAGAAATTGGCAAAAATGACAAAAAATGCCCATAAATGCTGGGGGATTTGTGGAATGATAAGCACACACTCTTGGTGGAGTTGTGAAATGGTACAACCATTTTGGAAAGCAATTTAGAATTAGACAAATAAAGTGACTAAAATGCTTATATCCTTGGAACCTCCATTATTAGGCTTATACCCCAAGGAAACTATTGATAAGAAGAAAGTCCCCAAAACACCAACATCTTTAGAGCAGAAACTTTTGTGATAGCAAAGAACTGGAAACAGTACATGCTTATTGATTTGGGAATGAATGGCTAAGCAAATCATGGTGCATAAATGTAAAGGAGTACGACTGTGCTGTAAAAAAATGATGTATCAGAGGGGCGGCTAGGTGGCACAGTGAGTAGAGCTTCGGCCCTGGAGTCAGAAGGACCTGAGTTTGGATCGGCCTCAGACACTTAATGCACACACAAACAAAAACCTAGCTGTGTGACCTTGGGCAAGTTACTTAACCCCAACTGCCCTCCAGAAAAAAATGATGTATCAGAGAAATATGGACAGATCTACATGAACTGATGCTAAGTGAAGTAAACAAAACCAAGAAGGCAGCATACACAATGACTACAATAATGTAAATGGAACAAACAACTACACACCAGAAAATCAAGTGTAAATGTAACAAAGTTATAAAGGTCAAGCATGACTTGAATGAAGAGACTTGAGAAGACAACCCCAACCCAACCCTTTGTGGAGATGTGAGGTCTACAGGTGTTACCCATTGCATGGTTTTGAACTTTTTCAATGTATTGATCAATTGAGCTGATTTTTTTCCTTTCTTTGTTTGGTTGTTCCTTTCTTGTTTGCTTTAAAGAATAGTATTTGTTATATGAGATGGCTCTCATGGAGGGTGGGGAGGGATTCTGGGGATAACTATGGTGATATAAAAAAGCAGAAAATATCGATAAAAACTTATTTAAAATAAAAAAAACAACTACTGAATATATAAAGTATTCTAGATGGCTCTACCTACCAAGATGCAAACAGGAACTCTGAATAAAATTACAAAACACTAAGGAAATAGAGACATAAATAACTAGAGAAATGTTAATTGCTCATGGATAGCCCTGGCCAACAGAATAAAAATGACAAATATTCCCTAAATTAATTACTTGAAGGATTACTTTAGAGAATTTAGAAAAATCATGATAAAATTCATCTAGAAGAACAAAAGGTCAAGAGTTCCAAGAGAAATATGAAAAAAAAAGTGGATAGTAAGAGGGTTCATCTGTACTATATCTCAAACTATATTACACAGCAGCAATGATCAAAATGGTTTAGAACTGATTTAAAAATAGAGATTGATTAGCATGACATATAAGGTGCACAATATATGAAGCAAGTGGACCAAGTAGCTTAGTATTCATCAAAACCAAAGATTCCAGCTACTGAAGTAAGGATACACCACTGGACAAAAACTGCTGGGAAAACTGGACTGCAGTCTTGAGAAACTAGGTTTAAATGAATATTTCACACCACATGCCAACATAAGCTCTAAATGATATATAGGACCTCGACATAAAAGGACACATAATAAATAAATTAGAGGAACAAGGAAGAAATTACATTTCAGATCAATGGATTGGGGTAGTTCATGATTAAACAAGAGACAAAGGATTTACAGGAGATAACTCCGGCTTGACTATGCTTTTTTGTTACAGAAGTAAAGTTTTTTCTTTCCATTTCTGCTCTTCCAGTGGGGGGTGAAAAAATGTGTGATAATTAAAGAAAAAATTTAATTCACAAAAGATGCAACTCAGACATCATGTTTTGCATGAGGTTTTTCCTGATCTCATACTCTAAAGGCTTGTTCCTTCTCTCCTGAACTACCTTGAATTTAAATGCTTTGTATACATATGTGAATTTACACACACGTGACTATATACACACAGAACATTTGTCCATACACACGTGTGCTGTGGGTATATTTGTTCATGTATATGTGTACACATGTGCACAATTTCTATATACACATGCATGTGCATGTATACACATACAACACACACAACTGAACACATAGATGGTCTACCCCATTCCACTTCTTTCTCAGGGAAAAGAAACAGGCTTCCTAGTAGCCTTCATAGCTCACATTCTAAGATTTTAAGGGCAATAATAAGAATAGACCAGCTAAATTAATTCAATCATTCAAGCAATCAATAAGCATTTATTAAACACTGCTCTGTGCTAGGAATACAAGTACAAAGAATGAAATATTCCCTGTTCACAAGGAGCTTACATTCTAATCAGAGAGTTTATATATATAAACACATGTAGTATAAACACAAAATGAATGAATAAAATTTATACAAAGTAGTTAAATGCAAATTAGTTTGGGATAAATAGTAAAAAATGGTGGAGAGAATATACCATGACAGGGCTTGGGATAGCATTCTCATAAAAGGATGGTGATTTATTAGTATGGAAATGGGAAGAAAAACAGTAAAAGTTACAGAGTTAAGAGTAGAGAACAGATACATAGTGAAGGTCAGCCTCCTAGAAGTGTTGTGTTGGGCTTGAGTGTGGGAGGGCTCCTGTACCTCCTCCAGGGTGGCTGATAGAGGGGGTTAGGCAAAAGTAGCTAAAATGCCCAGCTCTCTCTCTTACTCTTTATTCTATGTCTCTGGAGCTCCTTCCTACTTACCTCAGGTTAGCCCTAGGGAAAATTTCCTACTATGTACCAAGTTAGTTTTTGGCATATTCCTGCTTCTGTTTTTATGCCCAAGTCACATTTCTAACTATCCTCTCCTCCTTTACCCCAAGCAAATAGTGTCCTCATGAAGAGGATTGATGCTATAGATCTATCTCCCTGTTGTGGCATCTAGCCTAGGCCTGCACTCCATTCTTCCCCCTTCTCCATTACCCCATCTTTTCCATCAAAACTCCTATTCCTTTAGGAAAGTGATATAATGCAGCTAAGGTATAAGAAAGACAGGTAGATGGGTATGTAGATAGATAAATAGATAGATAATAGAGCACTTATTAAGGCCTTACTATGTGCCAGGGACTGCACTAAGTACTAGGGATACAAATACAAGAAACCAAGACAGTTCCTACCCTCAAGTAGCTTAATTTCTAATGAAGGAAGATACTACACAAAAGGGTGGTGGTGATGGGGCCTTCCAAAAAGTGGAGTAGAAGATCTAGGGTCCTGGCAAAATAAGGTTAGAGACCACTTATCAGGGTTAGAGGACTCAGGTGTAAAGCCCAAAGTTTTGTGGTAAGAAGGAGGTGAGAATGATGGCTAGAGATTTGGCAGCATGGTGTGGAGATGACTGAGAGGTAGTGTGGAGAGCCTGGGACCTGGCAAGATAATGTAAGAACTCACCCATCAGATCTTTAATCTGATAATCCAATTCTTCTTTTTCTTCTTCTTAATAACAATGATAATAATAGTAATAATAGTCTATTATTTTATTTGATCCTCATCATAATCCTGTGAAATAGGTACTATTATTATTCCTATTTTATAGATGGGTACACCAAGGCTGGGAAAGGTTAAATCACTTGTCCAGGGTCAGTTAATGTCAGAGGCTGGATTCAGACTCGGGTCTTTCTGATGCCAAGGCCAAGACACTTTGCCACTCAGCTACATTCTCTTAACCATCCCAGGGGCATTTGAATTTTTTTACAAAGGCCACTTGCTAACTCAAATCAGTCTTTCATTGTTGGAAATTCAAGTCATGTGCCAACATGGAGTAAAAATATTCAGGGGGAGATAGGTTGAGCAAAGGCTTCTCATGTGCCCTTTCAGCAAAACATATGGCTTCTCTGCCTCCATGTTAAAGTTGGACCTGTTCTGTGTGTCATCAGGCTTACCTGGGAGGGACTGCAGTTAACTGCCACCACACAGACTCGGCCAGGCAACAAGGGCTTTTTTACTTCTAGTCCTATGAACAGGAAGCACTAGTGTCAGTAAACTAGAGACTACAAAGTTTTTCAGGAGACAATATTCTTGAGTTTTCTAAGGAATTTTAGGCCTCTAAAAGCTATATAGCACTCTGGATTTACTGTTTTCATGATATGTGTTAAGTAGGCTGACAAAAGACGTTGATGATCCACTTATTCAGTCAATCAACCAACATTTATTAAGTACTTATTCTATTCTGGGCTTTGTGATGTTGTGGGGATACCAAGAAAAAAGGTAAGACACACCCCTCTTCTCAAGGAGCTCACATTCTATTTTGCATAACCTGCAAACAGCTCTACATGTAAGATAGATACAGAGTAAATGGAAAGGAACCCCATTATTTCAGAAAATTGATATTTTATGGGCAGAGTTTCCCCTTTTTAAAAACATTCACCTGGAATCTTTTCCTGCTTAGAGAATTAATGTCAGCTTTTAAAATTAAATAATCCCTACCCACAAGTCCCACATGGGGATGAAGGAAAAGGAAGGATGTGGAATTATGTTGGCATATTTTGACAACTTGGTTTATCTGCCCTGAAACTCATCCTAGATAATGCTAGACAACACAAATAATCAGATGATTTGTTCTGGATGTTTGATTATGGGAATGTTGTTTCTACACCTAGAGCGTGATACTTCCCATCATTTCATTATTGGATTTGTAAGTCCAGAAGTGAGTCTCCTCACATAGCGTGCTTTTCACTGGGGAGGCAGAGCCATTTACGTCAGCTGGGTTTCCTGTGTGAGATGAAATAATTAGGGATGGGCAAAAAATCTTCAGTTCAATGAGAAGTAGTAAATGAGGGAGAAGGAAGAGAAGGGAATTCTAGGTCTAGAAATAGAGCTTCTTTCTTGTCCAGGATCAATGAGCTGGTAAATATCAGAGGCTGGATTCAGACTCAGGTCTTTCTGATGCCAAGGCTGGGGCACTCTCCATTTTGCCACTCAGCTACATTCCCTTAAACATCCCAGGGACATTTGAATTTGAATTTTTTTGGTCTTGTAAAAGCCCCATAATATTTGGGAGAGATTTGGAATCAGGGACAAAGTGAGAGGAGAAAAGGAATAAAAGGCCTGGAAGGAGATTGGATCCCCACTATAAAGCCTATGAGGCTATAATCTGATTGCTAAAGAAATGGAAAGTTTTTCATAGGATGGTTATCAAAATTAAGCTACTCAATGCTCAGCTCAATAATTAAGTCCTGGGTTTATAACTACCACAGACCAATTCAATTGTATTCCATCAGTCAGTCAGTCAACATGTATTAAGTGCCTACTGTATACTAGGGACAATAGCAGCCCAGTGGATAGTTCTTTTTTCAAAGCAGCCTGTGATAGTGATGAGGTACGGGCTCTGGGAACCCCCTGAGCTCTCCTTGAATCCTTGTGTTACAGGCTCTGGGAACTGCCTTGAACTCCAATTGAATCTTCCCATTTGATGAGGCATTTGCATGAGGCCATAAGACTTTCCTTGTGGCTCTGCCCAAATCTTTAGCCCTCCTTTGTCCATCATCTTCCCACCCTTAATCACTCATTTACTGGAATCTGACCTCATTGACTCCTGAAGACCTTCCCCAAATTCCTCCTCTATATCACCCCTAGATTCCTCCCACAACCGTTCTGCATATAAGATCTATCTTTTCTCCATGTAGTGTGAGAGTGCCATAGAATTCTAGCATAGACTTGCTCTGTGTCATATGATTCTGGCCCGCTTGCCCAATGCAAGTATCACAGATACTGAGGCTCCTTAGGAGTCTACCCATCATGGCGAACTTTTAATAAACTTTGCTTTTCTTTGGCTGAGAGAAGGCTTGAATCAAATTCATTTGGCAGGACCTGGAGTGTTGATATTTTGGGGTCTCAAGCACCCCTAACCCTAACCTATTCAATAGAATGATCCTCCCACTTACTGAGTTAAAGAAGGGGCAAGGATGTTAAAGACCATGTATATCAAATCAATTTTTTGTCATTGTAATGAGTGCAATCTAATTTTAGAGGAAATCTCATGAGGCTGAGTTGCGGAAGTGTCAGAAAGTGAGCAGATGGGAAAAGTGTCTGTCTGGGAATATTTGTCATTGTGACCCGGTGTTCCTTGGGAGCAGAGGTGAAGAATGAGAGAGCAGGTTGGGCTGGGGGAAGTATACACAAAGGCATGGAGCACAGCCCAGGGTTGGCCTGGTCTGATCAGGCTGCGTAAGTTGCAAGCAATGTTGTGTGTATGGGCAGCTAGGTATTTCAGTGCCTAGAATGGTGGGGTTGGAGTCAGGAAGACCCTGAGTTCAAATCCTGCCTAGACACTTACTAGCTGCGTGAAGCTGAGCAAGCCAGGCCAGTTTTCATATCTTTGTATCTCAGTTTCCTTATCTATCAAATAGAGATGATAATAGCATCTACCTCCCAGGGTTGTTGTAAGGATCAAATAACAAATAATTTGTTTTTACTAATTTGCTAAATTGCTTTTGCTAATATAAGCAGAAGAGACAACTGTAGGATTTATAACTAAATCATAAATTTAATGCTGGAAGGAGCTTTAAAAGACAGTATCAGTGTAGTCAATCTGCAATCTGATATACTATTTGCTGGCTAGTTGACCCTGGATAAGTCACTTAACCTCTTCCAGACTTGGGTGTTTCCATCTATAAAATGGGAATAATAATAGCACCTATTTCACAGGATTATGATAAGGATAAAATCAAATAATATGTTTCTATTACTATTATTGTTATTAAGAAGAAGAAAAAGAAGAATTGGACTATCAGTTTAAATCTCCCTGAATTTGAGTTTCCTTACTTATTAAATGGAGATAATAGTTCTTGCACCACTGATATTATGGGACATCATAAGGAACAAATAAAATAACTCATATAAAGTAAGGCCTTAAAGAAGTCTATAAATGTCAGCTATTATTAGTTTTGGGTTTGAGGTAAGGAAGAGTCATCGGGTCTTGGAAAACAGGAGAAGACTTTCCCAATTGTTGGCTAGGAAGCTGTGAGAGGAATGGTTATTTCTCTCATATTAAGAGCCAATTATTAAAATTGGGAAGACCCCAGCTTTTTTCCCTTGTCCTGTTTCTTTGTCCAATCTTTCAAGGACTGGGCTGAGGGAAGATAGGCTTAACATTATCCTCATTCTGGATTTTGCTATTCTATTCAATTAGATCAGACATTTAATCTAAGGTGAAACTCCCTTCTGCTCAGGCTTGGATGGGGGATAAATTCTTTGTTTAGATTGCCCAAGACTAGAGGGTAACTTAGAAGTAAATGACACAATCAAAGGTCATTTGTATCGATTCAGCCCCTCATTGTAATATTCATTCTCTCATTAATTATTAACCAATCAGAGTTGACTGCCACCCTCAGGAACACCCCTCTTCCAACTGTCATATAAACTGTGAGCCCACATCTATGATTGTCTTTGGTTTAAGAGATGGTTAAATGACCATCCTTTTATGAATAAACATACTTGGCGTTATTAAAAAAAATGACTAAATAACCCAGACATTATGTTTCTTGAACTTTTTAAACATCCCAGTTGAGTATAATGTGACCTAATATGACTCTGGTTTGGGGTCCTGGGACAGTTGTGGTGTGGGACAGCAGAAAGAGAGTTCCTGCAAAGGTTAGGATAGGTCATTGGTGAGGCTAGGGAAGCAGATTTCTGAACAGTAGTAAAGAGCAACTCTGTCTAACTCCATGGCCATGGGCGAGAACTGAGTTAATATCAAGTCTCAAACTGAGAGGCTATGATAAGGTACAGTGGAAAGAGCACTGGTTTTGGAGTCAGAAGATTTGAACTCAGATCCTGACTGACACTTACTACACCTGAGGGCAGAGAAAGGTGATTGTGCTATGCATTCATGCAGGACTGTGTGACCTTGGATGTTGAGGGTAGGGACTATCTTTTGTCTTTCTTTATATCCCTCTACTCAGTACAGAATCCTGCAAATAGTAGGCACTTGATAAATGATTGTTGAATAACTGACAAGTCATTTAACCCCTTTGGGCTCCCATCTCCTTATCTGTAAAATGGGCAGGGGGAAGGGGATGGCAGATCAGAAGCTGTCAGATCCAAGTCTATGATCTGTAGTCATATAACAATGTTTGAATGACAGGAGGGCTCTCAAGAGGATAAGTAAGTGCACTATAGCACAGTGACGATCAGGATTAAGTTAGGAGAACCGTAATATATTATCAACTGTTAAGTTTTATTACTGTATTCTCGACCTACCTCACATCATTATATGTTTTCTTGTTGGTCTCACAGTAAATTCCTCAATCAATGGCTTCTTCCATCCCCACCCCCTAGTTCTTTGCTGTTAGAAAAGGTGCTACTATGAATCTTTTGAGGCATACAGAACCTTTATTTTTATTACTTACCTCATTGGGGATATGTCTAGCAGTGGCATTTCTGAGTGGAATGGTATGGACATTTTGATCCCTTTCTTAGCATAATTGTGAACTGCTCTCCAGGATAAGTGAACCAATTCACAGTTCTACCAGTAGCATGTTAATATGCTTGTCTTCCCACTACCCCTCAAACATTGACTATTACTATTTTTTGCCATCTTTGCCAATTTGCTGAGTAGGTGAAATCTCAGATTTACTCCGTTCTTCATTTATCTTGTCATTAGAGATTAACCCTTCTTTGTATTAACCCACACCCCTTCAACACTGAAATCTCTCATGTAACAATTAAGCAAATGAAAACCAATACATTGTCCACAGCTATCAATATATGCCTTATTTCATAGCCCTCTGAAGCCAAGATTGATGGGCACCTACGCGTGTAATTGGCCAGAAGTCAAGGAGACTAATCTGTGTGAGTTCAAATCTTGCCTCAGACATTTTCTAGCTATGTGACCCTGGTCAAGTCACTTAACCCTGTTTGCCTCAGCTTCCTCATCTATAAAATAAACTGCAGAAGAAAATGGCAAACCACTCCAGAATCTCTGCTAAGAAAATCCCAAGGGGTAGCTAGGTGGCACAGTGAGTAAGAGTGCCAGCCCCGGAGTTGAGAGGACCCGGGATCAGTTCTGGCCTCAGAAATTTAGCATCCATACATAAAAAATGACTAGCCATGTAACCTTGAGCAACTTACTTAACCCCAACTGCTTTAAAAAAAACCAAACAAACCCAGATGGGGTCATAAAAAGTTGGACATGACTGAAACGATTGAACAACAACAAATTAGCATATGCCTCATTTCACAGTCCTCTGAAGTCAAGATTACTTACTAATTGATCAGAATTATGATATCCTTCAATGTAGTTTTCTTTTACATTATCATGGTCATCATGCCAGTCGTTCTCTGGTGTATGTTGCATTTCATTAGTTCACAAAAATCTTCCCAAATTTCCTCTTAAATTTCCATGAATACTTCACATTCATTACCTTTTTACAGTATATGATATTCTATTTATTACACTTGCACGCCAAAATTTGTTTAGCTATTCCCCAATTGATGACATTCTCTATGTTTCTAGTTTTTTGAGACCAAAAAAGTGCCGATACATTATAATGTTTTATATATTATAGTGTATATACACATATACATATATACATATATGGTACTATATATGTAGTGTTGTATATTAGATATATGAATAAAATATATATGTAATTATGTGTGCATAAAATACATATATGTGAATATATAGATACACATACATATATATTTGTTACAAAGCCAGTTATGTCATTAAATTTAAAACTGCACTGAGACTTTTGGAATACTGTGTATAATTATATAGAGTATTATTATATATGTAACACATATATGGACAAATACAATCATATGTATGTGTATATCTCTATTTCTATTGATCTATCAATCTATCTATTCTCTTTACAATACAAAAAAAAAGTTCATTTCATGTCTTGTCTAGTATATTTCCAAAATGTTTTCCAAAATGATTAGATCAGTTCACAGCTCCATCAACAGTATATTAGTGTGACTCTTTTAAGAGTTCCTCTAATATTCACTATTTTTAATCTTTTATTCACTTTGATAATCTAATGGATATGAGATGAAACCTCAGAGTTGTTTTAATTTGCATTTATCTTAATATCCATAAATTGGAACACTCTTATGGTATATAATATAGTTTGAAATTTGGTCATTATAGGTACCCTTCATTTTATTTTTTTTTATTATTTCCCTTGAGATTATTGACTTTTTGTTCCTTTAGATGAATTTTGTCTGATTATGTAACTAGACAGTTTGATCAGCATAGCATTAAATCTGGAGAGATTAATTTAAATATTATTATTATTACTTTATTGGAATGACCCAATTGTTAATAATGAATCTCTTTAGCCATTTAAGTTTTTGCTTATTTCTGTAAAGAATATTTCAAAATTTGTGTTTACATGAGGTGAGGCCTGAATTGTGTCTTAGAAAGTTAACACCTTGATTTTTTAATATTGTGGTTACTTTTATTAGAATTTTTCTTTTTTATTTCCTCCAGAAGCCAATGATTTTCATTAATATATTTTTATATTACTTTATGGAAGCTATTATTGTTTCCATTAAACTTTTTCATTGAATCTCTAGGATTTTCTAAGTCATATATATATATATATATGTATATATATATATATATGATAGAGATATGTAGGTCTCTTTTCTGTGCTTATTACTATAATTTCTTTTTCTTTTCTTATTGCTATATAGTTAGCATTTGGAACACTATAGGAAAAAATAATGGGGGCAGTGGAGACGAATCATTCTTGATTTACCTCTGATTTTATTGGGAAAGTTTCTACTGTTTTTCCATTACAAATAATATTAGCTCTTTTTAAAAATAGATACATGCATTTGATCATATTAAGGAAATGTCTTTTTTTTTCCTATGTCAGAGACTTTTTCTTCATCTGTTTATATAATCAATTTTGCCACAAACTGGAAGCCTCAATATGGGTAAATCCTGCTAGGCTAAGAATGAAGGGGAATATCTTCTAGCCTAGTACCAACAGTTTCACCTATTGTTATCAACCTGCAGTGTTGAAGACCCAGAGAATATGGAATGGGTAGTTGACTCAAAATTTCCCTCTAAGGTATGGGAGATAGTAATTTGGGTAGGAATGGTTTGGGGTACTTGCTGCTTAATTTAATTGTGGGCTATAACCTTGCTATTTTGGACACAATAGTTATCTGATTTTGTCAGGTTAATGGTTGAGTAGATGGGTCCTAAGAATCTAGGTGTGGCTTTCCATGGGCAACATAAAAGAGGTCCAGTTCTATACAGAATTTTCTTAGACTAGACACATATACATAAAGTATACTCTACCTCACATATAGTCTGAAAAGAGCTCAAATTTAGTGAGATCCCAAAGTTAGAAAACCTAGTTATTGGAAGACTGATATTTAAACTCATGCCCACTCTCCTCTGCTCCTCCTTCCCCCACCTTATTCCTCCTTTGGTGCAGATAGAAAACAGAAGGTCATTACATTTCTCTTCATGGAAAACCCTTTGTCCTTTTTGTTATAATATTTTTTAATATTAGAAGAACTTAAATAAAAGCATTGCCTTAAATCAAGGGAACTTGGTAATAGAAAGTGCAACCAATATTCTCCAATAACACACTGGATAATAATAACAAAATATTCTGCAATAAAATGTTATGTACATAATGTTTCCCTCACAACAGTCCTGTAAGGCAGTGTAAATATCATATCAGACTCGGGTATATATCAATAAGTGTCTTCATTTTGCAGATGAGCAAAGTCTCAGAGAGGTTAAATGACTTGCCCTAGATCATTTGCCTACAAAGTGCCTGAGGGGAAGTTTGACTCCACATCCCCTGACTCCAGATTCTGTTTTCTACTACATCCTAGAATCTTTAGAGTGAAAAGAAGTTTCCATATCCTGAGATATAATTTGGAGATGTCATGGAAGATTAAATTGTTTTTATTATTCATAAAAATTACAGTAATGACTGGAAATGATTTGTTCTCCTTTTTAAAATGCACACACACACATCTCACACACAGACATATGCACCCACAAAACTTCCTAGGGATTTATAGGATGTCATGAAACACACTCAAGAATTTTGAAATTCTGAGCCACATTGAAAATGAGTTCCCTTTTGTTTTAATTATTAATACTTCTTAATAACTAAGAGAATTGATAGGAAAAGGACAATTTATAAGTTTGAGTGTTAAAAGTGTTGTACAAGGGAAAGAAAAACCCCACAATTTCACAATATTATTTAATTAAAAAAGAGAGATTTTTGAAAGTGCCAGAAATGGAAACTGAAAAATTCTTCCTCATGAGAGTCATTTTTGTACTTGCCACAGAAAAATGTCAGAGCAATGTTGAAATGTTAATTATAATTAATTGGACGGAACAAAGGCAGTGGGTGATGTCTTTCTCCCATCCTTTCCAGTATTTTCATTCTTCTCTTATCATCGTTCCAATGGCTTTCTTCAGTTTTTGTTTTCTTCCTAATTCTTAGAACATTCTGTCTTAGAAGATTCCAAAGCAAGGCTTTTTTACATTTGAGGGATTGTAAATCAACAGTTTCCTGAGTCCAAGTCAAATACCAGCAGCACTGCATCCCCAAACTCTACTGATTTCTGTAGCCTTAGGGGAAAGCTGCTCTATGACACTCTTTCTTTTTTTTTTTTTTTTTGCTTTTTGGAGGGCAATTGGGGTTAAGTAACTTGCCCAAGGTCACACGGGTAGGTTTTTGTTTGTGTCTGCATTAAGTGTCTGAGGCTGGATCTGAACTCAGGTCCTTCTGACTCCAGGGCCGACGCTCTACTCACTGCGCCACCTAGCCACCCCTTATGACACTATTTCTAGTAGCCTGGCAAATATAGCCAAATCTCAACCAACTCTTACAATGACAAGAGGGCAATTTCATAAAGCATCAGATAATCTAAAAGCTATCCCATTTTGGAATATTGTATTATTCCTTTTTTTGGTTGAGGAAGAAGGAAAAAAAGATGAGAAAAGGAAGTAAGTTGACATCCTTAAGCTTTGCTTAGGCTAATGTTAAGGTGAGTTTGCAGGCCTTGAACACATACATTAATAACATATGTAAATAGTGTTTTAAAGTCAACAGTCAACAAATATTTATGTTTGTTATGTTCTAGGGAATTCATTGAGCACTGGGGATGTAAAGAAAAGCAAAAAATCAGTCCCTGCCTTTAAGGAGCTCCCAGACAAATGGGGGAGGATAACACACCAACAACCAGATGCACACAAGACATATACAGGATACAATAGGAATAAGCTCAGAGGGAAGGCATCCTGCCTCTTCAGATTGTTCCCTCTACCATCATTACTCTGTCACTTATATTCAATCATTCCTGGTCTACTGGTTGATTACCTGCTGCCCATAATCATGCTCAAATCTCTCCAATCTCCAAATAATTGTCATGTGATCTGTCTACTTTCAAAAATCTCCCCTCCTAGGGGTGGCTAGGTGATGCAGTGAATAGAGCACTGGCTCTGGAGTCAGGAGGACCTGAGTTCAAATCTGGCCTCAGACACTTGACGCACTTACTTAGCTGTGTGACTTTGGGCAAGTCACTTAACCCCAATTGCCCTCCAAAAGGCAAAAAAAATCTCCCCTCCTTTTTGTCATTAAACTCCTTAAGGAGGCCTTCAACATCAAGTGCCTCCACTTTCTTTCTTCTTCTTCTTGTCCTAACTCTTTGTAGTCTGAATTCCATCTTCATCTTTCAACTGAAACTTCTTTCTCCAAAGTTACTAATGATTTCCAAAATTAATCATCTTTTTCTCAGTCTTTACTTTTTCTTGATTTTCTCTGCTGATGTTGACAGTGTTGATCACCCTCTGCTTGAAAATCTCTTCCCTCTAGGTTTTTGTGACACTGCCCTCTTCTGGTTCTCCTGCCTAGAAGACTACTCTCTCTTTGGCTTCTTTACTGTATCTTCCTTTATGTCAGTCCTGATAATCATGGAGGTCTCCCAATGGTCTGTCTTGGGCTCCCTTCTCTTCTCCTATACTATGATGGTAATCTCATTAGTTCTGATAGATTCAGTTATCAAAACTGAATCTATCAAAACAGATGACTCTCAGCTCTATTTGCCCATCTCTAACCTCTCTCTTGACCTCCAGTCTTTCATCTCTAATTGTCTATTCAACATTGCAAACTGGATGTCCAGTAGACGTAAACTCACCATGCCCCAACTGAACCCCTTATCTTTCCTCTTCCTAACTTCATCAATACTATCAAGGGTACCACTATGCTTCCAGTCCACCCAGGTTTGCAGCCTGAGTTGCAAACCATGACTTTTCACCCACTTTCACATCATGTATCTAATGTCTTGCCAAGTCCTGTTTCTTCTACCTTTGAAACATCTCTCATATATGCCCCCTTTTATCCTTCAGTCCGCCACCACTCTGGTATGGGCCCTCATGAGCTTATACCTGGATTATGGCAACAATCTGCTGGTTCATCTCCCTGCCACTATTCTCCCCCCACTCTAATCCATCCTCCATTCAGCTGTCAAGCTGATCTTCCTAAAGTTCCATTATGACTATAAGACCTCCAACTCCCCATTTAATAAGCTCCTCTGGCTGCTTAGCTTTTAAAGCACTTTATCATCTGGATCCTTCCTACATTTCCAGTCTTCTTATACCTTATTGCCCTCCTTGTGATTTGGGATCCATTGATACTTACCTCCATGGTCACATAAGATGCTTAGTCTTTCAACTCTGAGTGTTGACACACATTTGGAAGCCTTTGCTTCTTCATCTCTCCCTCTTGGCTTTCCTGACTTCCTTCAAGACTTAGCTAGTCTCACTTTCTGCAAAAAGGGCTTCCTAGTCCTCCTAAATCTTAGTCCTTTTCCTCTGAGATAATTTATTCTGTCTATATCTTCTTTATACACCATTGTTTGCATGTTGTCTCCTCCATTCCAGAGGTGGGGAACCTGTGTCCCTCTAGGTCCTCAAGTGTGGTCCTTTGACTGAATACAAATGTCACAGAACAAATCCCCTTAATAAAAGAATTTGTTCTGTAAAACTTGAACTCAGTCAAAAGGTCACACCCAAGAACCTAGAGGGCCATGTGTGGCCTTGAGGCTGAAGGTTCTCCATCCTTCTGTAAGCTCCTTGAAAGAAAGGACTACTTCTGCCCTCCTCCCCCCACTTGGTGCTTAGCACAGTGCCTAGAATATAGTAGGCACATAACTTCTGGATGACTGACTAAGATTAAGGAAGACTGAAGAAGACAGAAGGAAGCTAAGGATTCCAGGAAGCAAAGATAAGGAGGAAGAGAGGGCCAGCATGGGGATAGTCATTGAAGATGTCTGGAATTGGGAGATGGAAAGTCTGGTGTTAGTCACAGTGAGGATGATCACTGGATCACAGATTTCTTGCAGGAGAGTAAGATTCAGGAAGACCAGACAGGTAGGAGGAGGCCAGCACTTTTTTTTAAGGAGTTAGGTCATAGCTAAGTGACTTGCCCAAGGCTACACAGCTACTAAGTGTCGAGAGTCTGAGGTCCAATTTGAACTCAGATCCTCCTGACTCCAGGTCTGGTGTTCTATTCACTGCACCACCTAGCTGCCTCTAATGGTAATGGTAATTTGAAGGTCTTCTTTGCCCCTTAATAAGCCTAAGGGAATATGAAGATCTTCCCTGCTCCTAATAGACTAAATGTAATCCCATGGAGCCTGTGGTGGGAGGAGTTTGCTAAAGGGTGGAGCAGAGATCACAGAAAGTTGGGACTCAGAGCAATTAGAGCTAGAGAGAGGAGAGGATGCACCCAAAGAGATAACTAGTCTTGTGAGTGCTTGTTTGCCCCCTGCTGTGAGAGCTAGGCTTGTGAATGTTTGTGGGAAGGCTAAAGGATGGTGTGACTTCCTGCTCTGCTATGGTGTATTAATTTCTTTGTTGCTATGATGGATTCAGTTTCCTGGTGTTGGGATTTGGCTTTCTGGTGTCTGAATAAATCTTTTGCTTCTGTCTTCTATATGGAGAGTCTGTTATATTTTGTGATTGAGAACTGTGTCAGCATATTTATGATCACTGTCAGTGCTGTGAATATTGCATTGGCACTACACTGACCCGATATGAAGCACTTTCAAAGCCAAGCAGAGGATTTGATCCTGGAAGTAATAGGCAATCACTGGAGATTATTGAATGGGGTTGGGGGACAGTGTTCAAATGGTCACAACTGTCGTAAGGAAGGTCAGTTTGACAACTAATTGAGGATGGAATAGAGGACAGATGGGGAGAGACTTGAAACAGGCAGACTATCCCAGTAACACAGGTATGAGGTGTTGAGGACTTGTGTTAGGCTGATGCCAGTATTGTAGAGAAAGGGGCATATATGAGATAATATGAAGGTAGAAAGAACACTCATTAGGTATGAACTCCTTGAAATCAGGGACTGTCTTTTACCTTTCTTTGTGTCCCCAGAAGGTAGCACACTGCTTGGTACATAGTAGGTACACAATAAATATTTATTTAATGATTCATTGAATATAACAGGTGAGAAAGAGTGAGAAGTTGAGAATAACCCTAGATTTAGAGGCTGAGTGACTAAAAGGATAGTGGTACTCTTGACAGTTGCAGGGAATTCAGAGTTTTTGGGGAAAGATAATTAGTTTAGCTTTGGACATGTTAAGTTTAAGATATATACAACATATTTAGTTTGTGATGTCTAATGGACAGTTAGAGATACAAGTCTAGATACAAGTTCAGAAAAAAGATTGTAGCTGGACAAGCAGATCTGAGACTAACCTGCTTAGAGATGATAGTTGAATCCAAAGGAGTTGATGCAATTAAGAAGTTAAATTGTATATTTAGAGAAGAGAAGAGGTCCCAGGAAAGAGACTTGGGAAACCCTTATGGTTATCAGGTATGATGTAGATGAAGATCTAGTAAAAAAAATAAAAAACAACAAAAAACCTGAGGAGTAGTCAAATAAGTAGAAGGAAAACCAGGAGACAATAGTGTCATGGAAACCTTTACCTATATCATCAAATGAAGGTACTATAGTTTTTACTATTCCCATTATACAGATGATAATAGCTGCCATTTATATGTTGCTGAACATTTAACATGGTACTTTACATATATTATTTCCTTTTATCCCTGTGAGGTGGATGTTATTATCATCTCCAATCTACAGATATAGAAACAGGCTCTGAAGGATATGACATAAATTTCTCAGGGTCACACAGCTAGCAAATAAAGGAGGGAGGATTTGACAGTAAATGTGTAATTTTGGTCCAAAATTTATTTACCTTATTTTCCTGATCCTAGGTGTCAATTTTAGTATGGATCCACACTGATCTGGGAAAAGAAAACCAATTCAAAAGCTGCCAATGTTGTGCAGAGAAAAAGAGCAAGCTGAGACCTGGGTTCAAGGCAAATTTAGGTGTGGATTTATTGATTAAGCAGCAACTGCCTGGAGTATAAACTCAAATCATACAGCCCCGACCCTAACCCTAACCCTAACCCTCACTAACCCTAACCCTAACCCTTTTTTTGGGATGCATAGTGTGCTTATAAAGGCTAAAACCACAAAAACCACAATTGGGGAGGGGAACTAGCATAAGCAATGATGCACAGAACTTTTCCTGGAAAGGGGTCCTTCCCAGAACAGGGTAGAGGGTACAAGGTGAAGGGTCATTGGGTAATGGGGACAGGCTAGGGGTCATGTTCTGGGTAAAAGGTGTGGGGACCCTGCTTGGTCAGCAGGAACAGAACAGGGTGGTCTCTTTTTAAGATAAACTTGTGCCATAACCCAGGGCAATACCCAAGACTATGCCTTAAGCTGTTTCAAGCTATTACAGGGTATAGGATAGAGACAAAGACAAATATATAAAGGGGCTTAATGGTGGGCTTCAAATCAGGAGATGGGTGATTTGGGATGGCACAACACCAAAAAATAAAAATAAAAACAACCTGAACTCACTTCCTCAGTGGGGAAGGGTCAGTGATAATACTGGTTCTCAGTGTGTGCCTGCACTCTGCACTCCTACACCCAAGAAGCAGATATTGAAAGTGTGATTATCCATATTTTGCGATGGAGAAGAGAGGTAAGGTGATTTGCCCATGGTCATACTAGTGTTGAGCAGTTGAGGCAGGACCTGAACCCAGGTATCCCCAATGTTAAGCACAATGCTTTTTCTACTACACCATATATGGGGACTACTGGGAGAGGGAGGGAGACAGATTTTAGATGAGCTTCATGGAGCTTGTAGACTAATGGGAGATATGATAGTCCTAAAACATTACTGAACATCTTTTTTTTTTTTTAGATTTTTCTTTTGGCTTTTTGGAGGGGGGAAGGTAGGGCAATTAGGATTAAGTGACTTGCCCAAGGTCACACAGCTAGTTTTATGTTAAATGTTTAAGGCTGGATTTGAACTCAGATCCTCCTGACTCCAGGGCCCATGCTTTAATCACTGTGCCACCTAGCTGCCCCACTGAATATCTTTCTTATAAAAGTCAGTTGTATTTCATTCTGTTACTGTATTTTAAGTTTCATTTTATTAGTCTGCATAAAACAACTTCTTTCAAAACCTTGGAATTCACTTAAAAAACCTCTAATATTTTAAAGCCCTGCTCAAATCTTTAAGATGAGTTTCATTTACTTAAAACTGCATCATATAGTTCAAAGTACCCTTGGATTTAAATGGATGAGATACTAAATACTGGAGCAGTTAGGTGGCACAGTGGATAGACTGCTGTGCCTGGAGTCAGTAAGATTCTTATTCCTGAGTTCAAATCTGGCCTTAGACACTTACTAGCTGTGTGACCCTGGGTAAGTCACTTAACTGCGTGATAGATTTGTTTCCCCATCTGTAAAATGAGCTGGAGAAGGAAATGGTAAACCATTCCAGTATCTTTGACAAGAAAACCCCAAATGGGGTCACAGAGAGTCAGACGTAACTGAAAATAACCCAACAACAACAACTAAATAATCCTCCCATGTTGACATTGTTTTAAGTTCTATGTGGCAGCTGATAGCATAGTAATTAAAATTTATGCCTGTCTAATGCCAACAGTTAAAATTTTATTCAGTCTATTCAAAGTTTAGTACATGGGGCAAAGAAGGACAAATATTTCCAACTGATTTTATAGGGGAAGGGATCCTTATATTCAGAAACTACATTGCAGTTTGGGGTATTTAATATCGAGACACACTTGAATTGTAGGGTAGAGGTAAGAGTACTGACTTTGGAAAAAGTGGATCTAGATTCAAATCCCAGGTATGCTACTTAGGGCTTATAAGACTTTGTGGAAGCCACTTAACCTATCATAGCCTCAGATTCTCCACCTGTAAAATAAAGGTAATGGACTCCACATGATCTCCCAAAATCCCTTTTAGCCGTTGTTGTGATTGACCCTTCATTCTTGAAGAGGACCAATGACATCACAAGAGTAGTGTCTTGATTTGTTCATGAATTGGATTTGAGTGAGGCAAAGTTGTGCAAAGGTGTCAGCCTGGTTCTCTTCTGCAGAGTCATTGAGTCCAGAGGCAAGGCAAAGCTCAAGAGGACTAGCCATGGTCTGGGATGCAGTGGGTGACCTTGACTTTGTAAATCAAGGTCTCTCCTAGGTCCCAGTTTGTCTTAGGCCATGTCTATTCAATGAATAAGTACTCGGTAAGTATTCAGAAAAAAGATGGCCCAGTTTACCTTCCCAAAGATATTCGTCTGGGAGGAAAGGACACTCAGTTTCTGTCCAGAACAGAAAATAATTGTTATTTATACTCATTCTAAGCAATCAAAACCTAAGCAATGAACCACAGAGGTTTGAGCTAGGGCTATTTTTGGACATTTGATGAAGCCAGAATGATTTAGATTTGAAGGCATAGTCAAGTAGTTCCATTTAAAACACAATGGGCTTTTAAAAAGCCTGGTTTTTGGAGCTATATTTCAAGAAATAAAAAATGAAAACTGCTTAGGATGAAAATAAATTGTCCCAGCTTTTTGGAAAAAAAATGAAAAAGGAGAAGAAATAATAGGAGCATCTTTCAACTTCTGTTTGAATTGGATTCTCTCAGAACAGCTACTTTCAGATAACTTGGTAAAGGCAGGTAATACAGAACGTTCTAAGAATTTGATTCACTCCTTCCCACAAATATGTTCATACAGCATCCATGAGGAGAATAAGCTTAACCTTAGACCATGATAGTGGTGAGGCACATGTGTAAGAAATATGTGGGTTTAATTCACATCACCCGCTCTGGATTTTTTTTCTTTCTCTCTCTCTCCCTCTCCACCCCCCCCCCCCCCCATGCAGATTCCTTGTTGTTTACCCCTATACTCTATAAAAAGAAAGGCTTGGGGCGGCTAGGTGGCTCAGTGAATAGAGCGCCGGCCCTGGAATCAGAAGGACCTCAGTTCGGAGCCGGCCTCCGACACTTAATCCACACAAAACAAAAACCTAGCCGTGTAACCTTGGGCAAGTTACTTAACCCCAATTGCCCTAAAGGGGCGACTAGGTGGAGCAGTGAGTAAGAGCGCCGGCCTCGGAGTTTGGATGACCCGAGATCAGATCCGGCCTCAGAAAATGAGCACCCACGCATAAATGATGACTAGCTGTGTAACCTTGAGCAAGTTACTTAACCCCAATTGCTTTAAAAAAAAAAAAAAAAGAAAGTCTTAATCCCTTTCCTGCTGCACTGACAAATGGCTGTATCTATCCTCATCACTGGGGATGGAGGACTTCAGTCGCTGTGACTTCATTCAAGTCACTGATTTAAAGTTTGAGCCTCTTAAGACCAAGGATAACTCTCTAAACACAGGGATATTAGTAGCAGCATCTTCAAACCCTGTAACCAAATATCTTCATATACAAAGAGTGCAAAATGCAACACCATTTAAATGTTATGCCAAAGGCAGAGGTACAGACTGAGTTCTTTTGAAATGTTCATTGATACTGAATAAGAGAAAGCAGTTTAGATGATGATGGGCCCTTTTGGGACAAAACCAACACATCACCAACACACCAAAGAATGTGTCTGAATCTAGGGAGATTCCCACCATTGTAATTTCCAGTTTTGTTTTTTTTTTTTGAGCTTTTGATATGATTATTATATGTTCACTTTTTCATTTTCATTAATCTGGAATTAGTATAGTGCAGACACTTCACCATTGTGTTTTGGCATCATGCTGCAAGATGCTGGGTTACTGGGGTAGCCTAGTAAATTATTTGACAAGAAATATAGAAAAAAAATCTTTGTAATTCACAGTTCTGACATAATGAAAAGCTTATAATTCACTAGTGTGACCTCACAGCTGTGAATTACAAGTTTCATTTGACTTGTTCACAATTTGTCTTTAAATTTATACTATGAAAAGTGAGAACCATATTGTCAAACTGTCACTCCATATTGATACATCACTGCAAAAGATGAAGAAACATTTTGTCAAAGAGTAGGAAAAGAAAAAAAATACCCTAAAAAAGGAGGGAACTTTACAGGGATTTGATGTTAATGTGTTTGAGGCAAGGTCAGGGGTGCCCAGAAAGAAGCAATATACAGTGTTCATATCAGTCTAGGCACTGAGGACAGTGACAATAGGAAACTTGTGGAGAGGGTCCCCAAATTTGGAAAGGCTATTGGCTAGCCTCTCAGATAACCAGTTCTGTTTATTCTAATATCACAAGCTATTGTTTTTCCAGAATGGTTTGGGAGTAGTGTGTTGTAGTACATTGAGAGGTTCTGTATGCAGCCTATGTAGACTGGATAATAGCAATAATAAATACTATCAAGCATTTATGTAGCATTTTAAGGTTTACAAAATATCTCAATTGTTCCTCACAAAAACTCTTAGAGGTAGGTGCTATTATTATCCATTTTACAGATGAAAAAACTGAAGCTAAACAAGGTTAAGTGATTTTTCTATGGGCACACAGCTAGTTAAGCATTTGAACTAGGGTTTTCCTGACCCCAAGTCAGTGTTCTTTCCATTCTGACATCCAGATGCTTAATGTTCTTTTAATACATTATCTCTGTGTGATCAAGGGAGGCTATGCAACTTCTTCAAGGTCATACTGATAGCAAGAGACAGTTGCAGAGCAGCTGCTAATTTGTATCAGTGGAGAGGTTTTTGTTTTTGTTTTTCTCCTGGGCCTCCCCTACATGGTTGACATCATGGTTCCAGTTAACAAAAGAAAAAAAAAAAGAAAAAAACAATGATTAAAATAAACAAATAACCTTATGGAGCTCACTTTACACTGCTAGCCAAGGCTGCCTTTCCCAACTCTTCACCTTCAATTATACCCAATTCTTGTGAATATCTAGAGGTTAAGGTCCCTTATTTTCTCAAAGTTTGTTGCTGTCACAGTTGGCAAACCAATATATGTATTAGTTGAGTATTTAGAAATCTGTGTCTTCCAAACTGCTTCCCATTCAACTTCATTCCCTTCCACCTATTGGTTCTAGTGTTGTACCCAGAGAACAAAACCCAAATAAGTCCAATACCTGTTCCATATGACAATTCTAATACGTGAAGATAGCTATCAAGTCCAGGTTAAATACCATATGTTCCCTCAATTGAGAATAGTATCATGAAAGCTAAAGCAGGTGGCATAGTCCTTAGCCTTCAGGACCAAGCTTCAAGAAGTCTTGAGTTCAAATCTATTCTCAAATATTTACAAGCTGTTTGACCCTGGGCAAGTTTGCTCATTTGTAAAATGGGACTAATAATACCACCTCTCAGTATTTGTAAAGCACTTTGCAAACATTACAATGTTATATGAATGCTAACAACAACTGTTATAATTATCATTGTTATTTTGTGATGTTCAAAAGTAGTATGCCATGTTGGGAGGTAGAGAAGTTCTTGTCCTAGAAGTCTTTGAGAAGAAAGTAGATGATTGCTTGTTGAAAATTTTTGTACATTAGGTTGGACTAAATGGCCTGAGGCCTGTTTACCTGCTAAAATTCTGTGCAGTTATCCCTTCCACATTGAGACTTCTCCATTGTGGTTTTCATAGACTGTGGGTTGGCATAAGAAATTAAATGAGAATTTTTGGGGAGTTGTGTGGAAGCCACAGATGACATGTCAAGGCTAGTAGATGACACAGAAAAAATTTAGAAACTCAGAAATGCATCAAACATATGTATGATATTGTATGACCTTGACATGTTACCATAATAATTCAGATTTCTCTGGTATGAAAGGAAGGCCAAAAACTTTTACATGGCTTTTCCAAATCTCAGGGGTACTTTGCCCATAACCCTGGTGATGTTGAAGAGCTAACCATACTTTCTATGATTTAAAATTGAGACCTGAAAATTCAGATTCATTTAAAGTTACTAGTCGCTTTCTTGTCATTTCATTAATTCATTCAGCATTTAATGGGGGAGACACACAGTTTCGATAAAATCCAGTTCCTGCTCTCATAGAACTTATGATCTACTGGGGGATTTTGATAGTATCAGCTTCAGTTTTCTCTTTATGACTCATACTTCCCCCTTGTAGCTAAATGGCTCAGCGGACAGAACACTGGGCCTGGTGTTCAGAAGACCCAAGTTCAAATCCAGCCTTAGACACTTACTAGCTGTGTGACGCTGGGAAACTCCTTTACCTCTGTTTTTCTCAGTTTCCTCATATGTAAAATGAGCTGGAGAAGAAAATGGCAAACCACTCTAGTATCTTTGCCAAGAAAACCCCAAATGGGGTCACGAGGGGTCAGATACAATTGAAAGGACTGAAGAAAAACAACTTGAAGTTTGAACATTGTTTTCTTTGGTATGGAACATGGAAACAAGGAGCATTTGAACAGTTTGGTCTATTTTTAGGGAGTTGCAGGGGGATGGGGGAAGAAAGGAGTTTCTAGAAAAGAATCATCCTCTGAGTTTTTTCCCATTATGAAGATGGTGCATATTTGGGATGAGTCCTTTATAAAGTTCTCCTTTTCATTTGGTGAATTATTTATTTAAGAGCTTGAGACTTCATTGAGTCATTCCGGTTTTCTAGGGTGGCCTTTAGAAACACCTCTTAAAGGAGATGACAATGGAATCTCACATCAAGTTTTGGGTCAGTGAATGTCAGTTGAATATCCTGTTTTCAGATGCATTGATTCTTTGGAAGATTTTAATGTTCAGTCAACATTTCAGCATCCCATGACTTCCTCAGGGTGTTGGAGGAGGCATCTTCTTTGCAAACAGCTGTTCAGTATGATACCACCAGGGCCTTCCAAAATATTTATAGCTTTGGATCTCACAGCTACCTATGATTTATACATATCTGTAATAAAAAAGTAAAGCCTTCTAACTTATAGAGGGTTTGGAATCCAATCAGTTTTGATTTTTATCAAATCTTCCGATCTCTTAATTATCATCCATTGGAGTATTTTTCTTCTTTTAATCTGAACATTTTTATACTTTATAACTTAGATTAAAAAGGCTGTTTGGGAATTTCCTAAGCTTGCAAATAAAGAACACAATGCCATAATGAAACTACAATTTTAATGATGAAACTGTGATTACAACAGAAGTATTATAATTAATGCTAAAATAAAGCAATAATTCAGCTTGTTTTTTCATTCCAATGATGCTACAGTTACCAGGATTAGGACAGATTTACTATTGCTTGAATGAAATGAACTCTAGCTGTTTGTTTGGTGAGTGTCTGTAGTGATAGAGTTTATTGTGATAATGATGTCTTGAGTCTGGCTTTCTGAGTGTGAGGCTTTAATATTTGTGATGGTGTTTTTCTAGGGAAAATCTCAAAAGCCTAAGGTTTTTTTTTCCAGTTGCAACTTTCCAAGCTTTTCCTTTTCATATAACTGAAAACAACCAAGCAATCAATTTAACAATCATTTAGTAAGCATCGACTATGTGCCAGGCATCATGCTATATGTTGGGAACATATTTACAAAGAATGATACAATGCCTGCTGTCAAGGATCCTACCCTCTATTGGGCAGGAGTATGGGGTGAGGAGAGTGACAACATGTACTTAAATGGATATATAGAGGATTTGTGATTACATATATTATTCCATTAATGTAGGGAATTATTGGATGAGGAAAGTTACTTCTATCAATGCAGGGCAGCACCTTCCCTATAACCTCCCTGTAATTCCCTCTGAGGGTTGTCTGGCACACTGAGAAGGTAGGTGACTTGTCCAGGGTCACACAGCCAGGACAAGTGAGAAGCAACCTTTTATAACAGACATAGAGCTGGCATTAAGGCAGAAAAACCCTAGTTCAAATCTTGCCTCCAATAAAAGTATATAAAGGATAAATACAAAATGAATTGAAGGTTGGTCAGCTGGTCTGGGGAGAGGATGAGAACTGGGCTAAAAAATGTAGTGTCCTATTCTTGAATAAGTCAGAGGAAATAGTTGGTGATGCCTGGCAGACTGCTTACAGCAGTGGACTGAAGGATGCCTTTTGCCCTGGTCAGGCAGGAAGCAATCTGGTCAGTTCTTCATGGACAAATTGCTGAAGGAAGAATTCCAAGGTTTCCTTTGCCACAGTCTGGGACACCTCGGGTTCACCTGCTGCATGAGACACATAAATCTCCTTCAGATCTTCTTCAATAAGCACACGCTGGAGGTTAATAATGTGGGGATGTTTGATTCCCTGCTGTTTTAAATAATTTCATGGAAAACCTAATGCAGTAGGACACTAGTTTAGAAAGGTTATTACCCTCATCAAAGTACGGCACTTCTTTCCTATTATTTTCTACCAATTTCTAGGCCTTATAGCTCCTCTCCCTTCATTTACCACAAATGATTCTTCAAAACGGCCCTCTGTGGTTGGGTGGAGACAGTATTGAGGAAAGCTTAATCCTTAATCAGTGCCCTGTCAATGTTAGTAGTCAGGGGAATCTTTCTTCCTTCCTCGGCTTGCTGGAGTTTAGGTACAATGTATGCACCCCAGAATTCATTGCACTGTTGTCATTGAAACACATCCCCTGTCCTCTAGTCAGGGAGAACACATGTAGGAACTCTTTAACAGAATCTGACCTTATTTGGCAGCTCATAGGCAGGTCCCTACTGTGCCTCAGGATAGTCTAGTCTCTAGCTAGTCCACAGCTCCCAGTAATCCTGAGGTTAGCCAGTGCAGAGACTGATTTACCAGAGGGTTGAGTTGCTACTCAATTCAATTCAATTTAATTCAATTCAATTCAATTCAATTTAATTCAACAAGCATTTGCTAGATGCCATCAGTGTGCAAAGGATTATGCTAGAGGTTGGAGATTTTTTGGACTAGGCCTATGATGTCACTGGTTTAAGGAACTACCAAGAGATGAAACTTCTATTGCCAAGGAAGATCAGCATCAGCTTTGCAATTTAGAGTCTCAGACAGATACAAAGACAAAAACTGAAACAACAAAAAGTGTGTGCTACCCTTAAGGAGCTTACAGTCTCTTTGGGGGTACAACATGTACATAGATCAGTAAATACACTATAATCTAAGGAGGGATAGAGGACTAATGACCAGGGATGGGATTAGGAAACCAAACTGATGTAGAATAAAATAAGCATAACAAAGGAAACAATAAATATTGAAAATACAGGTATATATGTGAGAAGACCACTAAGAGTAAGCTGAACTAAGAGTAAGTGGAAAACTACTTAGATTTTCCTGAAAGTTCATGAGAATAGAGAACCAAGCAAACCATTGGGAAGTATAGGAGCTAGCTGGAATCACGAGAGGGGATTGGTAAATTTTTAGTGTGAACATTTACACCATAGAAATTAGCAAATGCCACAAATCAGGGTTTGATTTGTTTTTGATTGTCTAGAAGAAAATGATGGAGACAATGTTAATATTGAAGATTAAATTTTAAAGTATGTCATGAGTGAGGTTTTTTTTTTTAAAGAGAGCTGTTTATTAAACATTTAATAGCATATCACTGTACATTTTCCTCAAGACAGAGAGTTGGGGGGCTACTAGGATAGATTATTTTGCACATTGTCAGATACAGTTATTTGTATTGAATGTTTTTGCTTAGTTTTATTTGTTACAAGGAGATGTTCAAAATAGGGAAGACTTTGAAATGACTGTGATATAAAAATGAGAGTCATCAATAAAATGTATTTTTAAAAAAGAAAGTATTGGCCTTGGTAAAGCAAAATGCAGCCTTGAAGGCTCTCTCAAAACATGGCATCTCATGTGTATGCTAGATTCCATGACAGATGTAGCTACAACAAAATGTCAAATAGAGAGTGTTTGCCAGAGTTAATTGCAATGTCAAATAAAAACATTTTTCTACTGATAAGAAGATTATTTAAATACACTTATTTATAGAATGTTAATTACCTCAAATCTTTGAGCGTTACAAAATCTTCTCAATGAAATTTCATAGTAAATGAAAGAGTTGTTATAACCATCCTAACAGGAAAAACAGAGTGGATGAAAAATGAACACATAAATACATATAGACACACATATATTTATATATGCAGTTGAATGGGCAGACAGGTTGGATATATGTCTTAGATATGGACCAAAGATGAATAATATATTGCATCCAGAATTGAATAGTAGGAAACAATCAGGCTCAACCATGTTTGACAAATTGAATTGTTCTTTCAATGAGTCCTAATTATTCACTTCTGCAAAAGCTGATCTCTGTGATACCAATATTATTCTGGTGGAGCCACATGGAGTACCAGGATCTCTAGAAAATTACAAATACCAATATTCCAAAGGCCTTGATGGGTATAAACAGACTTCAAACCACTTGTTACCAATAACTATTTGTAAAGAGCAGCAAAAAAGGGAATCATTGAGTATATAATTCATTGAGAAAAGGAGGTGTGTTGACTATATATTAAGAATGAGAAATGATGGATTGGTGCCACCCAAATATTAAAAGAATAAGAGGAAGACCTTCAGTTCATCTGTTGTATTGTCTATAGAGGAGCAATAGATAAATATGCCCAAGGCTCCCCCAATATGTGGGTGTCTAATCTGTATCTTTAAAGGAAGTGCTCACACTAATGAAATGACATGTTTTAAAATCAAGTTGTCATCTGTTCTGCCAATGTATAAAACTAGCACGTTATCTTACATTTGTTTTATAGATATTTTCTATATATTTATATAATGTTCTTTTGTCTTTTAAAATGTAAGTTCTCTAAGGACAGGAACGATTTCATTTTTGTCTTTGTATATCTAGCACCTGGCACATAATAAGTGTTTATTAAGTGTTTGTTGATAGATTACATGCATGGGGTAGAGGAGAAAGAAATAGCTTCTAAGAGGATTTAGAGACTTCAGAAAATAGAGATGATAGTTTTATTCAGGGTTTATATGGTACATAATGCCCACTGAAATTGTAGTTTTATCTTTCATGAATGTACATTTCTGAAGTGTATTCCAGTTTGATACTTTAGGGAGTTCAACTAATATAAATTATCACAGGTGCTTTATATGGAGGTCTGTCTCATTTTGTAAGGGAAGGAAAAAACAGCCTCGGGGAAGTAGGAGTTAAGAGATTAACCCAAACTGCTGAACCTGAGTATGGGCTACCAGAAAAGAACCCTTCTCTTGAGTTAAATGAATGGACATTTTCATGAGGCTCTGGGAGACAGATTGGAAAAGAAATGGGACAATCAAAACAACTATCCCCCCCATGACATTAAAGAGAGGGTGAAGGTCTGTCTAGAAAAATGTGCTTCATTTTGTATTCCACCTAAACTGTGTTAATTAGCCAGTATATTATTGAGATTATATACAAAAGTAAAATAGTATGATCTGATAGTGAATATTGTTGAGAGAGAGAGCGAGAGAGCGAGAGAGAGAGAGAGAGAGAGAGAGAGAGAGAGAGAGAGAGAGAGAGAGAGAGAGAGAGTTACCTACCAACGGCATTTTAAAATGCATTTTGAGATTTGAGCTAATAATGTGAATGACATTCAGTGAGATTGCCAAATGCTGGTAATTTACTTTCATTTTCACATTAATGTGGGCCCACCTGTGATGAATTGGAAACTAAATAAGCACATCAGTTTTAATTAGATATTTTGGAGACTGGATCTAGTTAAACAGCAGTATTCATTCTTATCTATTAAATAGTCAAAGAGTTCAACACATTCTTCAGAATAAGTTTTCTCCTCCTTCCACTTCTCCTTTGTTTTGCAAATATTCCTTTCTAATGGAGTTTTTTGAATGAAAAAGATGCTGGGCTGATGCAAATGAATTTCAAAACTGCCAGACCTGAACCTGAAAAGGATAATAATCTCACCCAGTTGACTAATTGGAGTTTTTCGGACTAAGAAAAATGAATTTTGAGACCTTTTAAAAAGATTCCAATAACATTGTGTTTGGCTAGGAGGTGTTGCCTGGCAGATGATGTGAATTCCCACTTACAGCTCCATGGAGTGGTTTCTGAGCAATGAGAGAAAGCCTATTGAAAAACCACTGGTTAGAACTGCATCATGGCTCTGCTTCTATGTGGGCAGGCTCACCTTGGGTAACTCCAGAGACTTATGCTGTGGTTCATACATAAATAAACATTCACTCATTCCTCAAATACTGGACAGCCTATCCAGAGTGAGGAACAGACATATTAAAAATAAAGATTTTTTTTTAATGTACTTTGATCAAAACATACAAATGAAAAACTCCATGTGTTGAAATTAGGAAATCCATAAATCTATACGAATTTATTGTAATTTTAGCATTTTCATCGGCTCTGTTCCTATTTCCCTGGGATATTCCCAGACGCCTGTAAGAGGTGGCAGTGTTTGCCAGTGCTTGTGGGGTTTGGGAGAGAAAACCCAGAGGGGCTGCTACACTGTGGGGTCTCTTCTGGGATAAGTATTGGGCCCTTTGCATTTGTAAGGACCAACTGGAGAGATTCTCCACCTAGAATGCTCATTTTTGGATATTGTAGTTTACCAGATTCACTAAAGAAAAATGGACATTTTTCTCCTGTTGCTTTTAAACTGTTACTGTATAGTGGTCATTTCTCTGGTGTATTC
Source organism: Gymnobelideus leadbeateri (assembly GCA_011680675.1). NCBI lineage: Eukaryota > Metazoa > Chordata > Mammalia > Diprotodontia > Petauridae > Gymnobelideus > Gymnobelideus leadbeateri. Next base: position 245,997 of record WOXC01010118.1, on the reverse strand, counting down.
CCTACTACTTTCTTTGAGATAACTTTTGCTTGTTTGATTGCTTAAGGACTATTGTCTCTTGGATTATTGTATACTTTTGAGTATGAATTCTGCATTATGGATTTCTGCATCCTTAAATACTAGAGCTAAAAGTTCTCCTATGTTCTTTCATGATAGCTCATGAAAGTTTATCTATTTATAATTTTTTTTGTTTGTTTTCCAACAGTTGTAGACTGCTCGCCTCATTTGTGACAAGTAGTGGAAGCTTGTCTGAGATTCTTACAGATTTATTAATAGGAGGTTTTCCTGCTGGCCTAGAATTACCTATGCCCATTTGGGGGGGCCTAGACTTCTTGGAGAGATCTCCTGATGTTTTTCTTTTAAGTTACCAACCTCCAGCCCTGAACTTTTAACCATAATGACTGAAGGAAGGATACAGTTATGATCAGACAAAGGAGATATATAGATGATGAGATACTGATCTAAGCATAGCCAAATCCAGAAACATTTGAAAAGATGCTCTTGGACTTTAAATGAAAGATTGATTTCTGCAAATCAGTTCCTTTTTGTGGTCTGTCAAGTTATATATTAGTATATTTGTTAGTTCTAGGCATCTCAAAATCTATCCTATTTTCTGGATCAATTAACATGTCCAAATAAGTTAGAACAATATCTGACTCTCTTCTCCTTCCCTTGGATAGGACTGTCAGTAAGTGCTAGAAATTAAAGGAAAATTTTGGTCATGTTTGAATGTTGTTGTGTGTGGTTGGGGAATCCTGGAAGGGTGATACTGCTTTTACTGAAGTAGAGCTGACGGGCTGACAAGAAGTCAGTCAGTCAATAAGCATTTTTTAAGCAGTTACCATATAGCAGGTACTGTGGTAAACTCTGGAGATAGAAAGAAAGGCAAAAGATAGACCCTGTTATCAAGGAGCTCATAGTCTGAAGGTGGAGGAGAGGGCATGCAAATAACTACGTACAAATGAGCTATGTACAGGATGCATTGGAAATAATCAACAGAGGGAAGACATTAGCATTAAGGGGGATAAGGAAAGGCTTCCTGTAGAAGGTGGGATTTTATCTGGGATTTCCTGGCCAGAGAAACCAGGGATAGTCAACAGATCTATAGCAAGCAAAGTGTGTGTGTGTGTGTGTGTGTGTGTGTGTGTGTGTGTGTGTGTCTGGGAGGGGGAGATTGGGGAAGGAGAGCTAGGGGCAGCAGAAGGGAAGTTGTATCATTGAATGACATTAATAACCAATTAGTGTTCTTTTTTCTTTTCTTTTTTAAATCTCTGCAGTCTAGTTCCCAGGATCCCTTTAGCACACATAACTTTCTTCATTCCTTAATGGGTTCATGTACTCTCTGTGATGGGTACTTCCTTCAGGGTGGAAGATCACAAACCTTCCACACTTACTTATTTTTCTTGGAGAAGAAGAGCAGGCTGGATTATTTTTTGGAAATTTTAAAGCACTTCAAAATGTCTTCAAACTTCCCATTATAGCAAAGACCAGTCTTTTCCATATAAATATTTTAGTGCTGCTGTTTTATGGTAGAAAGACTAAAGATAAATATCACAAGTGGATAATAGGAATATACATGGTGGGTATGAGGAGGCTGTAACTTATACCCAAAGAGGGACTCTAAAGTAGGACAGGATTAAAAGCTGTCACTGAGGAACTGTATGACAGAAAGAGAAGATAGACTGGTTATGTGGTAAAAGAGATTGTCGTTGGCCAGACTGCTGCATTGGTACCCTCATTTTACAGATGAAGAAACTGAGGCATAGAAAGGTTAAGGGACTTGCCCAAGGTTACACAGTTAAGAGAAAGTGGCAGAATGACCCCCAGGTCCTTTAAATCCCTGTCTAGTTGTCTTGCCAATCTGGGAAACATGACCCTGGATTGGGAAATGTGATCTAGTATGAATATTTTCCCTAAATGAAACCTTGTGTGAGTAAAGCAGTCACTGGTATTTACTCCCTCTATGGGAGTGTGCTTCAACAGTGGCATCCTAATAATTACCCCTTCTAGAGCAAGATTGAGGCAGCTAGGTAGGGTAGTGGATAGCATGCTGGGCCTGGAGTCAGGAAGACTCATCTTCCTGAGTACAAATCTGGTCTCAGATACTTACTAGCTATGTGATCCTGGGCAAGTCACTTAACTCTGCCTCAGTCTCCTCATCTTCAAAATGAACTGGAAAAGGAAATGGTAAACCACTATAGTATTTTTGCCAAGAAAACACCACATGGGGTAAAAGAAGAGTCTGACATGACTGAAACTACTGAACAACAACAATGGGCAAGATTATCTTTTCACTCTCTTTCTGTCCTTCCCTTCCCTTGCACTGCTCTTATCTGTCTCTTCCAATTTTCCCCTCACCCTAGGCTTGTTGAAAGAGGGACAAGTAACTATTCCATTTCTGCTCACATTCTGGCTTCCTTGCTTCTCCGCCTCTACTTCCTTTTGCTTCCTTTCTTTGTTCCTGAATGATTTCTCCTCTTCTCCTGACTCACATTCCTTTAAAATCTATTCCTTTGGATCCTTTTGTCCTCTGATGATCCCTCTTGGTTCTTTATTTAGGCCCAGATCTTTTTTTTCTTCTTAATAGTAATCTTATCTAGCCTTCCTAGAAACATGAGAGGATTGATTTCTTTGGTTGGTGTTTCCTTGTTAACTCTACTTATTTAGTCTTTTCATGTTCCCTTGTGAGGAAGTATTTGCAAGGTAAATGCTCAACTCATCTTTGATTACTTTTGGAGTAATAAACCTTCATAGTTGTATTATTTTTTTCAGTGTGACTACTCACCACACCAACACATGCCACAATCTTTCTAGAACTTCATCTGCCAGAGTACTTCCAGCTAAAAAAAAATGCATCACCTTGGAACAAGCCTGGTGATGAGAGCATCAACATGGAGGTATGCTGCTGTTTTCTACTAAGCACAGTTAGCTTCTTTCTGTTTTATGTAGATAGAGCCCCAAGATCTCATTAAATAATAGGAACCTTCAGCTTAAAACTCATCTGGAAGTCATAATTCATTAGGAACACTTGTGCTGGTGTTTGGGGGAAGAGAGAGTAATATCTATGGGCAGTTTGCTTAGACTATATATGGATAGACTATCCAGTGCTCATTTTTATTCTCTGTTCAGTCATTGCCGTTTTAGGTTCAGCAAACTAGAGCAACAACCTATGGAATATTTAGTATTCAACACTGAATATTCAATACTGATTCTTGGTTTGGCAAGTCTTAAGCAAGAGGAAAATTATACTCTTGTATTTTCCCCTCTCTTTCCTTTGCCTTGCTTGGTTCCCTTCCAGAATGAGGGCTAGGAGGCAGCTTCAAACTTGGAGAAATGAGATTCAGTAGCATATTATTCCCTTCTATGACTCAAGCCTAAATCCACGACAGAGCAGAGTTGCTTGCTAGTGAAATCCATTCTGGCAAAACAGACTGCCAGACCTCGAAAACCAACAAACAGTTGACTGGTATGTTTTGTCTGCAGAGGGGAGTCTGTAATGTCTGATGTTCAGATAACATATAATGAATATGATTTTTTCTCTTCCTCCCATTTTAATGCTTTCCCTAGCACTTCTTCCTCTAGCTTTATGAAAGGACAAGAAAAGAGGGCATATTCAGGGAATTATGACGGGAAGAAATGTCTGCTGCACCAGCTGTACCTGAAACATACTATGTTGATAGTCATCTGTTATGTATTAGTAAAATCTAGGAAAGGAAATTTTATAAATTCTGTACATTCTTAGCAGTAGAGCCAACTCTCAAACATATGTCATGGTACTCAATCACTTCTGCTGTGATTGGGCCTCAGGTTCATATCTTTGTGCCTCTAATAAGTAATTTTGCTTTACTTAGTGACCTCTGTGAACTTCAGTTTTCTTATATATAAAATGAAAGGGGTTGTACTAGATGATTTCTAGGTCCCCTCCCATCTCTAAAAGCCATGAAATTATTTTGTAGCACAAATAATTTAAAAATGCAGTTAGCCAAATAACAAAAAAATGATGATGAATGAGTGAATAAATGAAAAGCAGTTATCATTTACTGTCAGGCACTATGAGAAGTACTGGGGATACAAACCCCAAAGCAACATTCAGGAGCTTACATTCTAATAGGGGAAACATTACATATAGGGGAGTAGTGGTTGGGGAAGGTTGTTTTGGTATGGAAGGTCATAGGGATGCTGAGTGGAGCCACAAGGCAGTCAGTTGACATCTGGACCATCACCAGTCATTTTGACTTTTGTCAACACTGGTTTTTGATTACTCTGGAGGAGAGAATAAGGTTGATGGCTGTGCATCTCTGCCTCACTTATATTCAATTCACACACAAATCAACACATCACCCTCATGACATCATTGGGCCTCTTTGAGAACAAAGCAATGGTAGCATTAAACTGGTTTCTATTTCCAGAACAAGAGGCAATGCCCACTTTCTAGCCTGGTGCCTTTTCTCTGAGGAGAGCAGTTTTATCCTGTCATTCTTCTGTTCCCCTCCTTTCCAGGAATCAGTCTCCCATGGAGAAGAGTGGTTGGGGAGACTCTAGAAATATCTATCTACTCTCCCTTTGAGGCATATCCAGACAGATCTATATGGGCACACATAAGCTACACGTGCAACACACACATATGCATGCATACACATACCACTACATTAGCCTTTATATAGTGCTTTAAGGTTTGCAAATCCTGGAAGTTGTGTTATTATTTCATATATGAGGAAATTGAGGGAAGCAAAAGTTAAATGACTTTCCCAAGGCTACATAGCTAATAAGTGTCTGAGTCAGGACATGAATTATGGTCTTCCTGGCTCCAGGTCCAGTATGTCACCTTGCTGCCTCAGATTATAATTTCACTGGATTTAAATGAGGGAGGGCTCTAGTGAGGAGCTTTAAGTGAAGTCACCAGCCTCACTTTCTGCTCTAGAGACATTTGGGTCCAGTCACCAAATATGGATCAAGACAACTGGAGATGGCCTCGGATACAGTGGGGGACTTTGGCCTTTTCAAGCTAAGGTCTTTAATATGTCTCAGTTTGACTGAGGCAGTGTCCATTCACTTAAATCCAATTCATTTGCATGTCAGGTCCTCCCTGATGTCATGGTCCTTTCCAAGAATGAAGGACAAACAGCAACTTCTGTGAGTAGAGAAGGAGCTGCCCACTAGGGACCAAACTTCCATTTGGGCAGCAAGGATTTCTTTCTTTCTTTCTTTCTTTCTTTCTTTCTTTCTTTCTTTCTTTCTTTCTCTCTCTTCCTTCCTTCCTTCCTCCCTCTCTTCCTTCCTTCCTTCCTTTCTTTTTTTTTTTGAATCTCTCTCTCTCTCTTTTTTTTTTTTTTTTGCAATTTTTGGAGGGCAATTGGGGTTAAGTAACTTGCCCAAAGTCACACGGCTAGGTTTTTTCATTTGGGTGTGCGTTAAGTGTCTGAGGCTGGATCCAAACTCAGGTCCTTCTGACTCCAGGGCCGACGCTCTACTCACTGCGCCACCTAGCCGTCCCTCTTTCTTTCTTTTTTTCTTTCCCTCCCTTCGTTCCTTCGTTCCTTCCTTCCTTCCTTTTTCTCTCTCTCTTTTCTTTCTTCTCTCTCCACATAGGGTATTATACTCTTACCTGCCTGTGCTTTGCCCAAAGGGAATTAAATTTTAAATCTCTGAAACTTTTTTTGTTTTGTTTTGTTTTTCTCTTAAAGACTGATTATGATGGGATAATGTTGGTGAAACCTTCCCAGACTATATGTGGGACATATATTTAGACTGTCAAATGACAATTTTGGATAATCATAGGAAACAAAGGTAGAAAAGAATCAAGAAAGCTGAAAGTGTTAGGGAAATGTATGACAAATGTCAGACTGATATAGTAGGAGACATGTAGTTGTTTGACCTGTGCTTTGGCTTTCTGGACCAAGTTGACCAACTTCTATATTATCACAACAAGATCAGTGAAATAGCAGCATTGAATTATGAACAACTATAGGGAACAGGATACTGCTATAATCTTACTTGCTAAAACTATTTAGAGCCCTGGGATTATCAATACTCCCATAAAACCACTTGTAGAATTAATATAGATCTGCTGGAATCTTAAAGAGGCATTTGGGAGATTGCTTTTCTTACTATGAAACTCCCATAAAGTGAATACATACACTGGTATTTATTCTATGCTAAGGTCAGCCTTATCTGTGAAAAATAACCCTTATAATTTTACTAACTGTAACACAATTATAACTTTTGCTAGAGAAATACATAGATTTGAAAAATGAATAAAGTCATTGGAAGAGAGGGAGGTTATAAGTTAATAATTAAAATATTCACATCAATATGTTTATCCTCACATCCTACATGTTTATGCACATATGTATGCATGCATTTATAGGTACACAGACACATCCATGTATCTATCCATTCATATATATGGAAACTGCATTTGGATATTTTTCTCTTCATTTTCCTACCATTTCTGGGCACTGGAGGAAATGGAGGTGAATTTCCTGGGGGCAATTAATATAAAAGTGGGTGCCTGGAGTTGTCCCAATGCTGTGCTGTGGAAGGAGCATATATAAACAAAAAGTGGTTCTGTGCTTTGCCAAAAAGACACCGAAGGAGGATTCTTGAGAAATCTTCTGGACACATCTAGGAGAAGGCCCAAGATGGCATCTGAACCCAGGTCCTTGGATGTCTATTGTGTGAAGTATCCAGCAGGGCTTCATTTAACTGCCAACTAGGACACTGAAGAGCCCATGAATGTGGCAAATGGTAGTGATTACAGGCCCAGTCAGGTGAATGGAAGGAAATATGGTGAATTGTTAGACATCATTTTATACCCTCTACTTTTCAGAACAAATTGTTGGGGGAGATGTTCCTCTACCAATATAGAGTCTTTTGGCACAGCTGGGAAATGCCAGAAGCAAAAGAATGGGTGGGTAAATTTACGTTATCAGACTTAATTAGGAATAGTGGAGTTTTAAAGCCAACACTATTGATATTATTTTCCTTATAGTACAGAATTCACTAAATCTACACAAAAACAAATAATCCTTTGGGGTCGTGTGAAGTTGGGAAGGAGAGAGATATCTCATTGGAATGGGAGAACAAACCAAGTTAGGTATGAATTATGATGAGATTAAGCCATATTCTTAGAAAAAAATAACTCTAGACAAAACTTAGGAATATAGTTATAAGAGGCTGTGCTATGAGCATTGTCAGTTGGTAGTGAGCCACTTGATTAAGTCTGGAACCTAGATGCTCCTCACACATGCACAGTGGAAGTGAACTGTGGCCCCTTCTTGGAGTATCACCTGGTGCCTTATGGAGACAATAAATTCTGAGTATGTCTTTCAGCCTTACCTTTATATACCTGGAGGTATATAAAGGATTGGTCCAAAACTTCCATTTAAAAGGGTGTCCTAGGTCAGCTAGCTCTTCATTTCTCACCTGACTTCACTCTTTTAGTTCTTTGAACTTCTCCATCATGTCCCCAGTATCACCCTGCAAGATCCAATCATTCTTGGCACTCATATCTCATTGGTTTACTCACTCCTTTGGATAAGATATAGAGTCATGAACTTCAAAACTTACATATAGGGAGAGGATCCATATAAACCATCTTTTTATTTCTCACCCAGCTTTGTAGTTCTCCCTCAAACCTATTCCCCTCTCCCCTTTTCAACTTCCTTTTGTGTGAGTCTTCCCTCATTATATTTTGAGCTACTAGAAGGCAGGGAGTACCCCCACCACCTCCCTCCCATTTATATCCCAAGATCATTCGTATCTGACTCTCTGTGACCCCATTTGGGGTTTTCTTGGCAAATATACTGAACTGGTTTGTCATTTTCTTCTCCAGGTCATTTTACAGATGAGGAAATGAGGCAAACAGGGTTAAGTAACTTGCCCAAGGTCACACAGCTATTAAGTGTATGAGGCCAGATTTGAACTCAGGAAGATGAGGGTTGCTGATTCCAGGCCATGCACTCTATTCACTGCATCCCCCAGCTGCATATACATGTGCTTGTTTTGAAAGAAAACAGCTATTGTGAGTATCTATAAAACTACTTCCACAGATGAAAGATAAATGGCTAGGTTATCAGTGATCTGAAACTCAGTTAATTGCTCATAGAAAAAAATATCCAAATTATGTAAGGTTGAGGCAGAATTTTCCAGCATAAGCCAATGTTAATATTGGACCCAGCCCGAAAAGAATGCCTCTATTTTGAGCCTATCTTGAGCAGGCACTAAAATCCATACTCCACAGAGTTAAGCCATAAAACAATAATGTTGCTTCACATTTTTCTCCATTATAAGTTTCCATTCTAAGTCAGAAATAACTATCATTGTTCATCTCCCTTCTCTCTGTCTTCTCATTTTTTACTACAGATGTTACTGAGTAAAATGTAATCATTTCCATGATGGTGTTTTTCCAAATGTTTATCATTAGCACTATAATATATGATGGCCCAATTGCCCATGTAATGATGTTTATAGGTGGCTTTGTACATATGATAAAGCCAGCTCTGCTAAGTCCTTTATTTCTCACTTACCTGAAGGAAAAGCTGTGAATCAGCCTTCCACTTAGGCTCAATTTCATTTTGTCTTCTGGCTTAATGTATAATGAGAGTGTCAAGATTTATGTGATTTGATTCTACTAGTAAAATGTCCACTTATTGGTCACTAAACAAGGAACTCACATTTAGAATGCCAATAGCTACATTTTTAATCTCAAAATGATGTGATTTTTTTATACTCTCTACTACATTTTCCTTTCTTCCCTGAAGAAGCAGAGGAATATTATTACACCGGTCCAAAGATCATTTAATATTTTTTCTTTGTTTCATGGGTTGTTATGGCCAAAGAATTCATCACTAAGTGGTCAACCGCTTGCTGATAAGTCTCTTCATAATCTCCTAGTTGTTCCTCACAAAGTAAACATAGTCTTTCCAATATTTCACATAGTAACATCTGCAGTAGAAGGTAGACATCAGGAAGACCCTGATAAAGAATTTAAGTGCACATAAACTTTAATACCCAGTGACCTCTCTATAAAGATGAGGAAGATTGCAAAAAAAAAAATACTTTTGGAAACATTGTTCAGGAGTAAGAAGAAAAGAGTCCAAAAACTTGAAGGTCATATAGAAGCATTATGCCTATATATTATGAATACTTAAAAAAGAAATTTGGTAGATGAAAGGCTGGATCTGAAGAACACCAAATAAGACACCAAAAGAATCCCTCTTGCTCCCCTCCTCATGCTCTATGATCCAATTACTTGGGCTTCTTTGCTGTTTCTCTTATTAGATATGCTCCTTACTCCATCCATACTTTTTTTGGCTACCTCTGATGCCTGGAATTCTTTTCCTCCTCACCTGTACCTCCTGGCATTGCTGCCTTCCTTCAAGTCTCAGATAAAGTCCCACTTTCTGCAAGGATCCTTTCCTGGTCCTTCTTAATGCTAGTGACTTCCTTCTGAGTTTATATCCAATTGTATTGGTAATGGGAATTTGAAGACCTTCCCTGCTTTGAAAATAAACTCTGCCCCCCAATAGGCTGAATGTAGTCACCTGGAGACTGTGGCGGGAAGAGTTTGCTGAAGGGTGGAGCAGAGCCCACAGGAAACTGGGAGTCAGAGGTAGCTAGACTTGGAGAAAGAGAGGATGCTCAGGCAAGGAGCTCAATCAGGTTCATGAATAAATGTTGGCTCTTTGCCACCTGCTGTGACAGCTAGGCTTATGTTGGTTTGTGGGAAGGCTAAAGGATGCTGTGGCTCTCTGTGCTATTGTAGTTTATTAACTTCTTTGCTGCTATGATGAAATTGGCTTACTGGTTTTGGGATTTGGTTTTTTGGTGTCTGAATAAATGTTTTGATTTTGTCTTCTATATGGAGAGTCTGTTACATTTTGCACTTGAGCACCAGGTGGGAATATTTATCATGATCATTGATGCTGTAAATATTGTATTGGCACTACACCAATTTATCCTGTATATATGTTAGTTATACATAGTGCTTGTTGTCTCTTCCACTGTACTGTAAACTTGAGATCAAGGCTTGTTTTTTTTTCTTTTCTGTGTATCACTAGTACTTAACATAGTGACTGGCATAGGGTATGTGTTTAAAAGATGTATTGACTAGACTATTTTTAATGGAAAAGAAAGGGCTAGTGATGAATACAGGATTAATTTCCGAATCATCTAACAGTGTACAATTAGTTCATTGATTTGTTAGAACAAAGATCAGAATCAATACTGAATTAGAAGACTGAATAAAAATGAAAAGAAGATGTGGTGTACAACCTAGGAAATTCTAATTCAATCTATTAAAACAAGCTGTAGGAATTAAAAATTGGCAAAGAGATAAAAAGACAAACATGGACACAACTTCCTAAAGAAGATTAACCAATGTAAATCACTCCAATGAGGAGGCTGAGCTTAGAATCTGCCTCAGTCAACATGCATTGGATCTCCTTGCCAAGTGGAGGGATATGGCAGGCAAGGGCAACACCAATTTAGAATAAAAACTCATTTTAAAAGCATACAAAGGAATTAAGGGTTGTATTGCCTCATAAAACATAAAGGCAGTAGAGGGAAAAACAAACTTGCAGAAAGCTTAGCAAGATAATCCAACAAAGTCAGATCATCCCATATACTTAAGTATTAAATCGGGAGAACAATAACCAGACAAAAAAATGAAAAATATCTGTCAAGATTTCCCTAACAAACTCTTTCCAACATCAGTGATGGGTATCACCATATTTAGTTCTTAACATCGTGTTTCCAGATGTGTTGCATTTACTTCAATTCAACAAGCTATCATTAAGCTTCTATTATGGATACTATACTAGGCACTGGGATTTGAGAACAAAATTGAAACAATATTTTTCCCAAAGAAGTTTAAATTTTATTGGAGTAAGGAAAGGGGAAAATAAGTACATAGAAAATGAAATACAAAATAGATACAAAATAACATTTCTAGGGGGAGGACACTGGTAATTGTGTGCTTTGGGAAGTAGTTCAGCCTTCCTGGAGTAAGGTGGCCCTTGATCTTAACTTTGAATAATTCTTAGAACCCTGTGAGACAAAAATGAGGAAGGATTGCATTTGTTTGTGAGGAATGGCCTGGGTGAAAACCCAGAGACAGGAGATAGAATGTAGGGACGGAGTTAGAGAAAGCAAAGATGGGAGAACTGCAGCTGACCTGGATCTAGTACACACAAAGGAGGCCTTCGCTGGAGTGACACAGTTGTGTGGGCATTTATTTTTAAGATATTTGAAAGGGGATAGGATAATGAATGCAAGGGGAAAAATATGCCTCATTACCAGAAAGGGAAACCAAGAAAATATAAAATCAAAATTCAGAACTACCCTCATATCTCTACAAAATTTATATGAGAATAATCTACACATAGTTGAGAACATCCTTGGTGAAAGTATGAAAAGGGAATAAGTGGAGTTTTGCAAATGGTATTTTGTAGAAGACTCTATCCTTGCTGCTAAGTTTAGTTCAGTCATTTTCAGTTGTGTCTTACTCTTCAAGCCCCCATTTGGGGTTTTCTTGGCAAAGATACTGGGATGGTTTGCCACTTCCTTCTCCAGCTCATTTTACAGATGAGGAAACTGAGGCAAACAAGGTTAAATGACTTGTCCAGGATCACATAGCTAGTAAGTGTCTGAGGTTGGATTTGAACTCAGGAAGAACTACCTCCAGAACTGGCTCTCTATACACTGCTACATCTAGCTGCCTTTTTGCCACTGAACAATTGACTAAAAGGCATGGACTATTACTTGTGATTCTCCTACTGTCTTTATTGTTTGATGGCTATAGAAAAACATTTTAACCTGTAGAACAAAATGCACCCTCTTCCAAAGAGGTGTCTCCCATGCATATGTCAGAATCCTACAGAATATCTTGAAAGATATGACAGCAGAAATAACTTTGTGTGATGACCCCATTATTACTACTATCAAGTGAGACATAAAACAAGGAGACATATGCTCACCAAAGATATTTGCTACCATGCTGGAGGACGTCTAGCAGAGATTTTAAATAGAAACAGAATATGGGTCTTTTGAAGGCAGTGACTGTTTTTCACTTATGTCTTTGTGTTCCTGGCACCTAGCACCATGCCTCACACATATTGGGCAATTAAAAAAAATGCTTGTTAGTCAGTCAACAAGCAGGACCATAAACAGGGCAGTTTGTTAGTGGATGTGTTAAAATTTAAGATGCACTTTTAAGAAGAAACAGAGAAATATATGCATACATATATGTATATATATATATGTATTATACATATGAAGAGAGACAGAAAGAGAAAGAGACAGACAAAAACAGAGACAGAAACACAGAGACAGACCCAGAAAGAGAGAATAAGAAGAGGGAGGAGGAGGAGGAAGAAGGAAGACAGAGAAGTGGGAAAAGATGTCATATACAGGATTCTAAAACAAAGGTTTTTAACCATGTTTTGTCTCTTAGACTCTTGACAATTTGGTGTAGCCTATAAATCCCCTCCTCAAAATAATGGTTTGTTGCCTACATTCTGGGTATGTCGCTTAGTCTTTGTTTCAGTTTTCTCATATGTAAAAAATAATAGTACCTAACTCCCAATTATCTAATTTGTTGTGAGGATAAAATGAGATAATGCATTGTATTTCTAAAAAAAAAAAGTTTTATATAAATACTATCATCATCATTATCATTATAATGAAAGGAAATGCTAAATTTCAATTAGAGAATGGGGAAAATAAAGATGTAAATTTTTTTCCATCCAAGTTCATGAAATCTATCCTTGGGCTCCTTAGGGAGTCTGTGGACCCAATGTGAAGAACCTTTTCTGTAGAGGAATTAGTTGCACTAGATTTTTTTCTAAGCTCCTTTTCAACTCTCCTATTCTGTGATTTTATATTTCTTTGGAAATCTAGTGTGCAAAACTTGTAGACTTGCCCATCAAAAAGTGATTGTCGGGGCAGCTAGGTGATGCAGTGAATAGAGCGTCGGCCCTGGAGTCAGAAGGACCTGAGTTCAGTTCTGGCCTTAGACACTTAACGCACACACAAAAACCTAGCTGTGTGACCTTGGGCAAGTTACTTAACCCCAATTGCCCTCCAAAAAGAAAAAAAAAGTGATTGTCACCCTTGTATAGTCACTTGTCTACTCTGGAATTTGAATTCTGACCCTATAAGCTATCTGATTCTGGAATACTTAGATAATTCACTGGATCTGTGTTTATGAATTACAGCTAGGCTCCACCTCTCATCATTAATTGGTTATGTAAAAAAGAATGTTAAAGACAATGTACAAGGGCACTTCTTTCCATAGGATCAATGTTCTAAGTGGGAGAGTAACTCATATATAACATGGTGTAATGGGAAGAGCACTGAGCTCAGTATCTAAAAAGACCTGAAGTTTAAATCCTGCTTCTAATACTTTATTAGCTGTATGATTATGGGCAAGTCAGTTAACTTTTGTTGTTGCTCTTTTTCAGTTGTTTTCAGTTATGTTTGACTCTTTGTGACCCCATGTAGGGTTTTCTTGGGAAAATACTGGAGTGGTTCTCCATTTCCTACTCTACTCATTTTACAGATGAGGAAACTGAGGCAAGCAAGACTAAGCGACTTGCCTAGGGTCACACAACTAGTAGTTGTCCAAGACTGGATTTGAACTCAGGTCTTCCTGATTCTAGACCTGGCACTCTATTTACTGAACCCCCTAGCTGCCCTCATGCCTCTTAGCTGAGCTTCAAATGTGTCATTTGCAAAATAAGATAATAATATTTGTTCTATCTGCCTCATGAGGTTGTGGTGAGGATCAAATGAGATAAAAAGCTTTGTAAACCTCAAATAATGATATAAACATTAGCTACTATTACTGGTTATAACATATTAACACTATTATTGCAAAACAACTTTGGCTGAGGCAACATTATGCAGGTTATTCTGGTACTAGAAGAATACAGACTTAAATCCTAAAAATCCCTAATGACTCCAGGGAATAATGGTGTTAGACAACCACAAAATGTCTAAATCTCCTTTCAGATAATTCTCTCACCCATTTTGATGCCCATTTCTGACAATGGAAACCTGAGTATGGAAGCCAAGAGAAAGGACTTCTCATTTGTTTTTTTTGTCTTGGGAGGATATTAAAACAAAAGAAAATGAAGGAAAATTCTCTAAAATGTATGCTTTCAGGGGAAAAAAGAATGCTTTCTCTAGCCACGTCTTAACATCTCTTTAAACCTATTGCTCCCAGTTTTTCAATTACAACTTTGAATCACATTCCTTGATTAGTAACAAGCAATCAATCATAATTAATTAGTTAAAATGTTCAACCGTTAAAATCATTACCATTAATTAAAATAATTATCTCTATTTTGGCTGCACTTCATTACCATTTCAGGGCAATGCACTGCTGTACTCTACCTTTGCTCTCACTATGGGAACCTGGTGAATTAAATCCATAATATCATCAGGGTATTAATTCAAAGATGGCTTTTTGAATAAATTTTTGGCCTTTTTTTGTAGATAGGGGACAACCGACAGATTTTTTTTTAAAACCAATTATTGTTCTGTTGTGTAGACACAGATTTGATCTTTTCCTTGTCAACAAGATGGGAGAAATGGACCAATACTTTCAATGATCCCAAACCACTTTGACATGAAACTTCATCTTTTTAGCACCAATATTTTTTTCTAGGGATGTTATGTGGTTACAAATCTGGAGCACTATGATCTATAAGAAATTAAAACTGTGGATGGCCCCAAGGGCCAAGTATAGATAGGGGCATTACTGATGTACATAGGATGCTGCATGTGACCAATGGTGACTTTTTTGAAGAAGTGCTGAAAAAGACATCATCTAAGGCATCTGTGAATGAAAGGGAGGTAAACTCATTGCATAGTAAAAATGAGAGATGTATATAAAAGTAGTATACATAAAATCAAAAGACCCAGAAGAAAGCCTGGAGGTCAACACATTGAAAAGAGCATGGACTGATGAAGGATTTTTTGGAAAATGTATACAAAATTTGTACAGGAGGAGAAGGAGCAATGGGTTGCAAAGAGGAAGGAGGTGCTGAATATCTCTACTGACTGGGGTTAGATTACTTGAAATACTGAAGTATTTGAAATATGTGTTGTGTTTACTGGGATTTGGGATAGAAGACATTGTGAAAATATTTTTGTTGATAAAGAGACTGCTGTTTATTCTCATGGAAATGTGCTTCAAGAAGGAATGGAAGTCAAAGAAGGGACATACAGTGGAAAGAAATGGATTTGGATTGCATGGGAGAAGGAAGATGTGATATAAATTTAGTCAGATATAAACCAGGAGAGGGGACCTTTGGCCTCAAGACCACATTCCTGATATAAACTTATGAAACTGTTAAGTTCTTTAAGGGGGCAAGGACTACATTTCCTTCATATTTGTATTCTCCACAGTACCTTGTATATAATATACATTAAACAAGTATCTATTCAATTGATGAAAAACTGTGACTGATAATTAATATATAAATATATGTACGTTGATTTGACTTTGAAATTTGATAAACATTAAATATCATTTTTTGGCCCTCAAAAAGATCCAAAGCCTGAAGTAATCAATCAGACTGCTTTGCTTTGCTTTAAAAGTACCCTTTCCTGTGTCTGTAACTTGAAAGACCAGATAAGGTCAGCAATGGACATTCTCCCCTTTGTGACAGGATGCTTAGAAATTCAGAATGATGGAGTTTCTCATGTCTTGGGGGCATACTCCAGGTGGGGGAAAACAGAGACACCCGGAGACTATAAATTCTGCTGACACTACCTTGTCAGGTGTCTTGTATTTACAACTAAGAAATTTCCCTTATTCATGGTATGGATAGAAAACATATGGAGACCATAAATCTGAGGGACAGAAACATCCTGGAATTGTCTGAATATATATAAAAACTTTGTACTGGGGAGCCAAAACTTAGGTTCTGGTTCTGTACAAGCATGTATCTGCTAGATTTAAGGGAATAAACAATGGAAATGTATATCACCTAACCTGTTTATCTCCTTTAGCCAAACTTTCAGATGAACTAATTGTTTTGACAATTTAATATTTAAGTGTCTATGCGTATGATCTGGAAACTCCTTTTACTTCAAAATAATTATATTTTATTATTAATGATAATAACATCTGATAGAATGTAAGGTATTTGAGAAAGAAAGAAGACTTTATTAAATGCTTACTATGTGCCAGGCATGATGCTTAGTGCTTTTTTCAGTTATTTAATTTAAATTTAATTTAATTTAATCCTTTTAACAACAATGGGAAATAAGCACTGTTATTATCATCTGCATTTTACAGTTGAGGAAACTGAGGCAGAGGGTAAGTGACTTACTCAGTGTCACACAATTAGTGTCTTCTTGACTCCAAGCCTGGTGCTCCATCCATTGTGCCACCTAACTACCTCTATCCTTGAAAGCAGAATTTGTTTCATTCTTTGTATTTGTAGCTTCAGCATTTGGCACAGAACCTTGAACCTAGGAAGTACTTTAATCCTAATGGATTGATTGGTTATATTGTGAAATTTAGTAATTGAAGATAATTAGTAGGTTTTCTTCTGAAACAATTCTTCCTTGTTTTACAACCTGTGGTACAATGGGGAAAGCACTGAGCTAATCTTTGACTCATGATTGTTTCACCTTGGGCAAGTAATGTAACCTCTTTGAGCCTCAAGTTCCTTATCTTTAAAATGGGTATAATGATATTGTACTACCTACCTCATAGGGCTATTGTGAGGGTCATATGAGTTTGTATGTGTAAAAGTGCTTTATAGCTTTAAAGATATAATATAATGTTAAATATAATGTATATATACATTAGCATACAGCAATATGTATATAACATAATATTACATGTATATAAAATAATTATATAAGATTTGCACACATATTTTAACATCCACCTGCCTTTCTTCCAAGTCCCAACATACACTTTTTCTCTCTCTGACTTCCTACTACATAATCTATGTTGTCATACTATGTTTTGCATTTATGATTTCTTAAATAAAAGATTTAGGTGATTTTAGCAATAAACAAATCTATTCAATAATTTAATTGATGTGGAAAGCTGATAGCAGATTGAAGAGGGTTACATGTTAATGTCATGGTGGGGACTTTTATTCGAACCATATAATCCTATCTTCCCTTGTAATAGTTTGGTTGCTCTTGGCAGGACCACTTTCAAGATTTGTGAACCGTCCCAGAAGCCCATGTCCTCCCACTGTTGGGCATACTGACATTAGCCTTGTAAATCTTGTTATCACAGATGGAAAACCAGGATGCTTTATAGCCCTGCTCAGAGGATTTGATGTATCTGCCATAATGAAGAAAGCTACTTGGGAAGAACTAAAGATCTCACTAATCAGTCTATTAATTGAAGTTATCAGCTTCACAGAACACAAAGGCAAACAGAGAAAAGGGACAGTGGGACCCAGAAATTGTCTGTGGAAGACAGAATTAACAAAGGATGGAATTTGGATCCCTCTGTGGCTGATGCTCCTCCAGCTGCACCCAGGTAGAAAGGAGCAATTCGAGGAGTCATTAATTGAAAATTCTGTTTGACTTCAAAAAGCAGGCCTTCCATCCTAATCCTGAGCTTTCTGACAATCTCCTAATGTCTATAAGCCAGCGGGGAAAGTTTGTCAAGTCATAACTCCATTTTAGCTCAAAGAAGTGCCCAGGAGGGTCTGGAGAAAACTCAATTCTTTCTACAAATGAAGCCATCAGTAACATAGTCAAGCCATGACTACACCTGAATTTGCCAAAGTTTCTTATCAGTCAGTCTTTCATGCAGTGTCAGCCATATACTTGACAGCAAAGATGCTCATTCTTTGGAATGCTATTCACACAGTTACCTAAAATTAATATTCTGCTTTCATTCTAAGATAATATTGGCACCTTGTCCACCTTTCTTTTTAACTTAGACTTTTGCTACTTCCCTGTGGTGCAAGTTTGTAACTGGGTGATAGCACCTTGTACTGCACAAACCTACCTACTTTAAGCTATTTCCACCCAGTAGCCATATTGCCATTCCTGAAGGACAAGTCTGACCATGTCACCACTGTCAGTGACCATGTCACTGAAGCTCAGGAAGCTTTAGGTGCTCCATCTTGCCTCAGAGTTCATTGTTTGTTTCTCTGCTACATTCTACACACCAGAAAAGCTAGCTTACTTGCTGTTGCCTGTATATAACTTTTCCTCTCCTTTCTCCACGCTTTTTGCCTGGGATGCATTCTTTTTCTGCCTCTGACTCCTAGAATCTTTTACTTCCTTCAAAATTCTGCTCAGGCACCACTTCCTAGAAATCTGTCCTGATTCCCCCTCTCCCCCACCCAGATGTTAGTACTGCCCCACCCAAATTACTTTGCATGTTTTATATTTAATTTTCTATGCATATAGTTATCTAGATGGCATACTACAGAGAATGCTGGATTTAGAGTCAGGAAGCCTAACTTTGAATCTTGCCTTAGAAGCTTAGTAGTATGTGACTCTGGGCAAATAGCTTAAACTTTTTGTCTCAATTTCTTGATCTGTAGTTAGGACATCATCATGAAGTTAGGACAGCTCAGTGGTGCAGTGGATAGACTACAGGGCTTGGAGTCAGGAAGACTCATCACGAGTTCTAATCTGGCCTCAGACACTTACCAGTGTGTGATGCTGGGCAAGTCACTTAATCCTGTTTACCACAGTTTCTTCATCTGTAAAATGAGCTGGAGAAGGAAGGGGCAAAGCACCTCAAGTATCTTTGCCAAGAAAACCTTAAATGGGGTCACAGAAAATCAGACACAGCCGAAATGAGTCAACAACAAACAAGGTTAATAAAAGCACCTACTGGGGCTGGCTAGGTGGCACAGTGAACAGAGCACTGGCCCTGGAGTCAGGAGGACCTGAGTTCAAATGTGGCCTCAGATACAACACAAAAAACTAGCCATGTGACTTTGGGCAAATCACTTAACCCCAATTGCCCTTCCTCCCCCCCTACAAAAAAGAAAAAAAAGTAAAAGCACCTACTTCAGATAATTGCTATGAGAATCAAATCAGATAATATTTGTAAGACCCCTTATTTAAAATGGTATATAAATGTTAGCTATTATTATTATTATTGCATATTTCCCTTATAGACTATAAGTTTTTGGAGGGCAAGGGTTCCTTCATTTTTGTCTTTTTATCCTCAGCACCAGCTGATTTGGAACATAGCAGGCACTTAAGTGTTCATTGAACAAGTGGATTGAATTGAAAGGCAAATATATGTATTCCTTAATGTTTAAAAAACATCATTGCTTGGGGCAGCTAGGTGGCATGGTGAATAGAGCACCAGCCCTGGAGTCAGGAGGACCTGAGTTCAAATCCAGCCTTAGACACTTGATACTTAACTAGCTGTGTGACCTTGGGCAAGTCACTTAACCTCAACTGCATTGCCTTCCCCCCCCTCCAAAAAAAACCCCACCAAAACCCAAAACATCATTGCTTATTACTTAAGAACTTTCTAAAAGTATGAAGTGCTCTCCAGAGCAAACAAAGGGCACCACATATGCTCTCCAGAAATTATTATCAAAATGGAAAAGATTAGCTTTGATAGACAAATACCATTCTGCCTCCACATAGTTTTTTAAAAGTCAACTTTTAAAGGAGTTTTGAGCCAGGGTGATACTGCACCTTAGGAAATACTCGGTCCATGGTTTAGAGAGAGTATGTTACTCTCTTTGAAATTCAGGTTCCTGTCAAATTATGGAGGAGAAGCTGTTGTTAGTTCATATTAGTGATTTGGATGAATGATTTCAAGGAACAACAAAGTACATGGTTTATGCTTTTTCAGGAAAAAATGTGGAGAATGTTGTTTTGAATTTTATTTAAAGAAGAAGGAAGATGCTATAGGGGACATTCTTATTCCAGGTCACGTTGTTCTACATGGCCTCTTAAGTTGCCTTTGCAACTCTGAACTTTCTATGATTCTAAAAAAATTATTGTATTTTGTATGTTAAAACATAATGAAAGAGATCGTAGCTAGGCAGCATATTCTTCACGATTTAGGTGACTTTTGGTCTAGGTAACTGGAACTTGTCAAAGTTAAGGACCATTGCTTACTTCAGGTAATTCATTTGGGAACAAATGATATTATAAGAAAGAACTGAGAAAGCATTAGTAAGAATTATGACATTCTGGGATAGAAGCTGAAGAACTAATGGATAATTCACTATTTTTCCTTTTTTCCTTTTCTTTCTTTCATCACTTTTCTTCCTTCCTTTTCATTACTGAAGTTGATTGAAGGGTGGAGTATATCAGAGTATATCATCTATTATGAAGTAGTTGGAACTTTGGTAAACAGTGCTAGGATCTGAGGGAATATGAGGCATCTTCTTTGTGGTATCCTGGTCCCTGAGTATCTTGTAATCTTCCACAAAATGGCACCACTCCTCCCAGACCACCCTCCCACAGGATTCCATCACTGTCATACACCTTCCTCACTTTCTTCCTTCCCTCTCAAATCTAGTGGGGAGGGGCAGGAAAAAGTAGACTTTCTGGGGAAGTAGGCTCTCTTTTTTCCTATCATTATTATGCTTAGGGGTCAGACTGTCCTTTGGCCTCACGTCAGTTCTAGCCCAACTGAATTTGCCTCATACGCAAAAATGCCTCCTAGGGTCTTCAGAAGATAAAGGCAGATATAATAAGTTAGTAAGTGGTAACTAAGATGGAGGAAAAAAGATGTGGATTTCTGTGCTAGAGATGATTTGTTTTGGATACAGGGATGATTGACTTTTGAGGATGGATATCACATTTCAATTTCTACTATAATTTCCTGCCCTGAATAAAAAAATCCTAGTGATTTTGATTGTTTTTAAAAACTGTGATGTATCTTGGCTGCTTCTCAGATCTAGACATTTGGGAATTTGTATCTTATTAAAATTTGGGGGCTTGATGAGAAGGTGGGTGAGTTAAACTTGGTGTTCATCTCTTTTTGATATCTTGTCAATTCTGTCTATCTGTATTCTGTCTCAGCAAGAATTCTGGGAAATTTTCATTTATAATTTCCTATAATACATCATTTAGAATGTTTTTCTCTTCAGATTTTTCTAGGAGACCTACAATTATCAAGTTGTCTTCCTGAGCTCCATCAGTTTAAAAAAAATTTGTTTGTAGAGTTGTCATATATTCTTCTAGTTATTGATTTTTAAATTTTTGTTTTGTTTATTCTGTGATTTTGTTTTTCACGATAAAAAAAAAAACTCATTCCTCATTGTTTTAAGGGTTTTCAGTCCTGGAGCCATAGGACCCAGATTTGAATTCTTCTTTGTCACTTACCTCTCTGGGCCTCGTTTTCCTCATTCTTAAAATGAGGGTGCTGGACTAGAATCTGGGATCATACTAATAACAACAATAATAGCTAATATTTACATATGTAAATATATATGTTCATGTATCTATCTATCTATCTATGTATCTATCTATGTATCTATCTATCTATCTATCTATATCTTACTATGTTTACTATGTGACAGCTACTGTGCTAAGCACCTTACAAATATCTTATTTGATCGTCATAACAGCATTGGGAAGTAGGCACTAAATGTATCTAATTTGGAGGGTTAAATTTTGGAGGGTAAATCTCTCCTATCTCTCTGGCCAATATCTTTCAGTATCTTTGTCTAGAATGTTATCCACATCCTGACCCTCAAATGTGGCTAGACCACATTTCTATCCTGGACCCTTTTCTCTCCTCTCTCTGTATCCTCTTTCTTGTTATCTCCTCAAGTCTCATAAGTTTGAGTATAATCTATATGTTGATAACTCCCAGGTATATGTATATATATTTATTTACATTTATATATATTTACACATAAATACAAATATATATGTACATGTACATATACTTCTATATGTGTGTACACACATATGTGTATATATATATATACATATGTATGTATATATATGTGGGTGTATGGTGGCCCAAGTTTCTCTTCTGAGTCTTGTATCACCAAAGGACTGTTAGATATTTCCAAAGGAATGTCCTATAAGCATTTCAAACTTAGCATATCCTAAAGGGATACACACACACACACACACACACACACACACACACACATCTCCCAACAGAAGACAGAATTTGGGATGAAGAGGATAATTGTGAGCCACACACTGAACCCTTTGAGAAAGGAAGGAGAATGATCTTGTGCTTGATAGATTTCCTCCAAGAAGAATGGATAGAGTGGAGTAGACCTAAAAGAGGGAAATTATATATTAGTGTCCCCCATAAACCCATTCCTTCTTCAAACTTCCCTATTTCTTTTGACAATACCACTTTTCTTCCAGTTACCCAGTTTCATAACCTCAAAGCCATCCTCCACACTTCTCACTCCTAACTCCACAAATTCAATCTGGAGCCAAATCTTATAGAATCATTCTGTGTTCATCAGTATCTCTTGCATCTGCTCTTTTCTCTCCATTCACACAAACATTGCTCTAGGTCAGGCTCTCATTACCCTACATGTGGACTATTTCAATAGCCTCCAAATGGGCCTCTCCATTTTCCAAGTCCTTCCCTCCAGAATTCCTTCTAATATATATATATATATATATATATATATATATATATATATATATATATATATATATATATATATATATATATATATATATATTTTTTTTTTTGCTTTTTGGAGGGGGGAACATAGGGGCAGTTGGGGCTAAGTGACTTGTTCAAGGTCACACAGCTAGTTTTGTGTTAAGTTTCTGATGCTGGATTTCAGCTCAGGTCCTCCTGACTCCAGGGCTGGTGCTCTATTCGCTGTGCCACCTAGCGGCCCCCTTAATATAATTTTCTAATCATGTGACTGCTCTGCTCTAGAACTTTTAGCAGCTATGGTCTTCATGCAGCTATGGTCAAGCTGCTTCTTTAGTTTGACTTTTAAAGTTTTTCATAATCAGCCTGCCTTTTGAGAATAATTTCATGTTTCTGTCTGTTACATACTCTACTTTTCAGCCAAACTTGCTTTCATGTTATTCCCTAATTTCAGCTTCCCATGACATGAACAGCTGCAGGATATGGGCTACAGAGCTTTAGAGAAGAAGACATATTGTTGAACTAATTCATAATTGTGTCAAGGTTGCAAATGGAGGAAAGTAAGAAATGGAGTGGCTAGAGGTCAGGTGGAAGAGGGTGATTTGTATTAGGAAGAGTGAGGCACAGAGAGAGATAGAGGGATTGTGGTCAGAGTAAGGAATTTTAGAATTCTGGATCAATGAGAGAGAGCACTTATGGGTAATGGCAAAATCAAGGACATGACCCCTACTTCGTGTGGTTGAGGTGGGAAAGGAATGCAGGTGATGAGAGATTGATGAACTAAAAGGTCAAAGTGTTTGAGGGGACATTGATTTTATATGCAAAAACAGGTACACACACACACATACACACACACACACATGCCCACACATATCTCCAAACAGAAGGCAGAATTTGGGATGGATGGGATGATTGTGAACCACACACTGAACTCTTTGAGAAAGGAAGGAGAATGATCTTGTGCTTGATAGATTTCCTCCAAGAAGATTGGATAGAGTTTGAAGTAGACCTAAAAGACTGAAATATTTATGAGTTCAGGAGGAAGGGACAGTTTGGCAGTATCAGTGAAGAAAGGGCTCATAGTTATTTTACTACTCTTGGACAATGGAAACATGAAAGAAAAGGCAGCCAGTACCAGAAAGGATAGATGGGGTTTAGCATCTCCTGGAAGATTCAAGTTTCTTTAAGTGTTAGAAGAAGGAAAAAGCATATGAGAGGAACAGGTCTAAGATAAAGTGAAGTTTAATAATGATAAAACAGGTTTTCAGATAACAAAATGGAAGGGCAGTATAGAATAGGACAGGGACTTGGGAGGGTTAAATTTGAGGTGGATGAGAAAGAGAAATCAGGGAGTGATAGGGAAGGAGGTTTACTTCTAGGCAGTGGGCTTATTAACCATTTGTGTCTGTCCTTTTGAAGATTGCCTATTCATATCCTTTGACCATTTATTAATAGTGGATTGAGAATTACCTTTGTAAATTAATAACAGTTTCTTATTTATTTTATATGTCAAAATTTTTATCTGTCATATTTTCCATAAATATTTTTCCCCAAACTGTTACTTTTTAAAATATTGTTTTTGTTGCACATAATTTTTATTTGAATGTGATCAAACATATCTATCTTGCTTTTAATAATGTCATCTTTTTTTTTGCTTGAAAAAGTTACTTTTCCAGTATAATTGACATAGTTGATTATTCCATATTCTGCCATCTTTTGGACAGCTTAAAAATTAGTTCTATTAGCCTGTTAGAATCATTGAGGTATATGGTATATGATGTGAGTCTAAATCTATTTCCCACCAATCTTAGTGCAAGGAGGTAAATTCAGACTCATAGACATTATCCAAGAGGATGTGACTTGGCTACAATATGTCAACTGAAAGTTATATTTTAATCAAAACAAAAAGATTAGTTTAAAGGGACAGTGGAGTAACAATGTATATCAGTAAACTATACTCCTGAGAGGTTAATCCCTGAAGCAGAAGGTCGAAGCATGACAGACAATATTTGGTAAGGATCGGAGGAATAAGAAACTGGTTTTATGGATATAGTCTGACATGAACCATGACAAATTCTATAAGAGAAGTTAACCAAAGAAGGCTATAAACCTATCTAAAATGTAACTCTTACAGCATAAATATGAAGAATTTCAGTGAAGAAGAAAAGGGTTGACGAATTTTGAAGAGGTTGGTGTAGATCTTCGAGAACTAGTGGTCAACTTAGATTGGATAAAGAAATATAATGCAAACAAGGACAGGCAAAAAGAGGATAGAAATGAAAGAATGGCATGATCTGATAATAATAATGTCAGGAGCCCGAAGGCGCTGAATGAGCTAAGGTTGGTGGAGAATACTAATGCAACAGAAAGGGCTTTCATACTACTGGGGGGTAGAAGAAAACGAAATAACGTCTACTGCTTGGATGAAATAATGACAAGAGACGAGGAAAAGAAAATAGTTTGATTTGACTTTTCCTTTGCTTCTGTTGTCTTTTATTCTTTTTTTTTTTTTTAAACCAAGGAGAGTAATCTCCTGACTGGGTAGTATAAAAAGACATGGCTGAGGGAATTAGAATCCATGCTAAGTGAGGAGATAGTAGGAGAGAGCTTAGCTATCCTCAATGAATGATTGACTGAAAAACTACTTAGGAAGCACTTACAATGTCAGGCACTACACTAAATACTGGGAATACAAATATAAAAAGAAAGATAATCCATTCTATTGAGAAGCTTATAGAGGAGAAGATTTTATATACACACATACACTCTTATACATACACACATATGTATATGAAGGGGGACCAGGAGGGGTGCTTTGGTCCAGGGGTCACAAGGATGGTTAGTGGAGTCATAGAGTGGTTAATTGACATGTCCTTTCAGGAATGAATATGTTTACTTGATAACTGTGCCCATGCCTTAAAGTCAAAAAAGGAGGTGAAATAAGGTAGCATGGCATGAAGACAATTGGAAAATAGCTTGCTGGGGTTTAGTTCAGGCTAAGTATGGAGAGCTATCACCATTCAGAAACTTGGGTTTCCCAGGGAGAAAGTTTAAGTTCCAGGTCCTGATTCATGGCAGAAGTTGTAGGTTAAGCAAGGCCTAATGAAATGACCATGATAGGAAAGAACTCAATGAGTTTGTCACCAAGTCCAGAGAATCCATAACCCAGAGCACTGAAAGACATTGAGGATATAGTTTCTGAGTCACTGTTGGTGTTTTCTGATGTAAACAGAGCCAGGGCTCTATCCTCTTTGCTAGAGATAAATGACCTGTGCCTGCATGAAGGGTAGAATTGGGAAAAGGAGAGAGAAGAGAGATCCTGGTGGCTCTCCTGAGGTTCTTTGGTTTTCTAGGTTCCAACGTCATGAGAGAAGATGGATGATACCAATCTCACTTCAGGTTGCTGAAAGGGGAGAAAGATAATGAGAAGAAGCATATATAAGAGGAGCTGGTAGTTTCTGTCATGTCCTTGTTCTCAGTTTGTTACACTAGAGAGTCTTTTAAATAGTGTTAGGCTTGGGTTAGATCTGGGTATTTCTCTCTGGGTTGAACTGAGATGCTTCACTCCCAATGGGAGAGTCCATTCAATCTGTATTGTCCAGTATATAGTCTTGTACATATACTTCCTCTGATTTCTGTTTTGGTATCAACTTAGGTAAAGGGTTTCTTTGCTATTTGCTATGTGGATATTCATTGCAGAAGTAGTATTTGGTGGGAAGGAAGTAAAGTCTTGTATATAGAACTTGGAGTCCTCCTTTCCCCATTAATGAATAGTAATTAGAAGTTTAGCTTGAACCCCAAAACGACATCCTCTATGTAGTCTAACTATATAGTGTAACAGTATTTAAAAGAGCAGATAGATATAATTCTAGCCTTGTACTATCCTCTCTTAGGAGAGGAGAATGGTCAACCTCTGCCCCCAATTCCTTCTTTCCCTCCTGGTAGGAATTAAAGTCTACCTCAGAGAAGGTGGGAGGAGATGCTAATGATGTATCTATTCAGGCCTCCCTGCAAGCCAAATGGAAAGACCACACTAAAAATATGGGGAAAAGGAAAGGTACTTCATGATTGGAAATGAACAGAGATTTTCTTAATTTTCACAGAGGAAAAGTGTGTGTATTCTTCAAACTATCACCTAGGGATCTTGATCAAAATTCTTAAAAATTTTAGAATATTTCATTAAAGAGATGTTTCTTTTTAGAAAGGCAAGTAATGCTCACTTAGAACTAATATATTTTCTCCCAAAATTGCTCATGACAGGTGAGCCTTATTTCCATTTTCAACAGGGATGCATTATTGGTAGATCAGAGTGATGTGATATATATATTTGGGATGTTGGGCATCTTGGGGCTTCAGTTTCTTCATCTATAAATTGAAGTTTTTGGACTAGATGATTTACTAATGTCCCTTTCAATTTTTGGTCTGTGATCCAATGAACTTTGAAGGAGGCCTCTAGTGGGGCCCCATGGCTTAGTCAGCTCATCTTACTGGACATTTTAAGTAATGATTTGTGTTAAGGAATAGAAGACATATTTATGAAACTTACATATGACACAAATATGAGAGGGAGTAACAGTGAATAATAAAATCAGGATTCAAAAAGGTCTTGAGAGGTTGGAATGATAGACCTAATTTAATAAATGAAGTTTAATAGAGATAAATTATAAAAATCAGCTATGCAGCGTATGGGAAGTGTTGCTAGATAATAGATCATATGAAATAGGCCTGCGGTTTTTTGTGTACTGCAATTTCAATACCTGGGCCTTAGTTTCTTCACCTGTAAAATAAAGGTGTCAGTCTAGGTGATGTTTGTGGCCCCTTACAGTCTCATCTATTATCCTGTAAATATAATATAAGATGAAATACAGTATAAAATGTATCCAAATAGGCTCTAATACAGCATTAATAGGCAGCATTGATGTAAAGAGAGTCCATAACAAGAGAGGTGATAAATCCTTCTGGTCTGACCAAAGGTGGAGAACTGTGTTCCATTTTGGATACTGTAGTTTAAAAAGGATATTAGCAAGTGGGTATGATATTCAAAGTCAGGTGACCTCCATGGTAAAGGGACTCAAAACCATTCCAAGAGTATTAGTAGAAAGAAATTGGACTACTTAGACTTCAAAGAGGAATATTGAGAGGGAGGGGAAACATAATAGCACATTAGTATTCAAATGTTTGAAAGGCTTTCATGCATAAGAAAAATGGGCATTTTCGCTTGGTCTCATTTAGCAAAACTAGATATAATGGGTAGAGGTGGAAAAGAAGCAGATGAAGTTTTATAGTAAACAAAACTGCAAGTAGCAATGGAAATAGGGTTGACTCTAGAATCAGAGGACCTGCCTTCGAACTGTACCTTTGATACTACCAATATGACCTTGGGCAAGTCACTTAATTTCTGTGGGTCTCAGTTTCCCCATATGTAAAATGAAGTGGTTGGATTAGGCCTCTTGTGCCCATTCTACTCTAGAGCACTGTGTCAATGGTCTTAACTTTCAGACAATTAGAACTATCTGATAGCAGAATGGGCTACTTTGTTAGGTAGTGTGTTTCCCTTCACAGAAAATTTTCTTTCTTTTTCTTTTTTTTTTTGGTGAGGCAATTAGGGTTCAGTGACTTGCTCAGGTTCACATAGTTGGTAAGTGTTGTGCCTGAGACCGATTTAAATTCGGGTCCTCCTGATTCTAGGGCTGGTGCTATCCACTGTACCACTGAGCTGCCCCTGAAAACTTTCAAAGAGAGTATTGGGTAATCCCTTTTTTTGGGAAGTATTGAGAGGACTAGATGACTTCTGAAGTGTCTTCTAGCTCTACAATTTCTACATTTCTATGATTCTATAACTTTATTTTTGAGATTCTGTGGTTTTAAGAGCATCTTTAGCACTTGGGAACCTAGAACCTGATGCAGTCCAAAGAGACTGAACCAATCTCTGCCCCACAGGTATACCTTATTCATTGGAGGCATTTAATAACTACTCATTGAATTTAATTGAAATGGTAGTTAGCTGTTCATTGTGCTCAGGGTTTTGCAGCTGCCATGGGTATAGGCATTCTGATGGTATAGTAGCTTCTCCCCTTTCCTTTTTTCCAGGGAAGTGGTTAAGTATTTGTAGCCATGATGGATGTTCAAAGTAGAGTGGAAAAATGCTAGACAAGGATGCAGTGATTCTCCAATGGGAAGGTCATTCTCTTCTTTAAGATCCTGGAGTCCTAACTCCACAACGTATTTGCTTTATTTATTTCTGTTCTGATAGTCCTGCATTATCTCATTTGATTGTCTATTTGATATTTGTTATATATAAGTAAGGCCTAAGACATCCATGTGTGGAGTGACTTTTGGTAACTTAATCATCTCAGGATCCACCTCCAAATTCTTCCAGCCATACACAGATGCACACAGAGACTTGTCAGGGAACTGTTCTCCAGGGAACATCAAAGACAAAATTTGTTCTCCCAAGACCAAAAGCTTTGGTCTCTGGAGAACTTGTAGTTCATGAACTTTTGATAAAAATCAACATTATTTCAACATAATTAATTTCTTTTGTAATCTCATGTGTTTTATTTTATGCATTTAAAAACATCATTTTGAGAAAAGGTTTATATATTTCACCAGATTGTCAGAGGGGTCAATGATACAAAAAAGGTTGAGGACCTCTGCAAGAACTTATCAATTAATTAAGATTGAAGAGGGAATTGAGGATTGAGGAGGGAAAGGGTTGTGGAATGGGTGATAGGATGGATAGGAAAGAAATATTGAGTAATGGATGTTGCAGAGTCAGTCCAATGATAAAAAAAGACCAGAAAGCAGGGTTTTGGGGGGTTCTTTACTCAGAGACATGATTCTATAAATGACTCTTTAGTAGGGCGAGATAGTGACTAGGCTTAATAACTAACCCAGAAAGTCATATTGTGTTGATTTTTTTTTAAAGCTGCTTTCTGACAAGAGAAAACTCCCTTGCAAAGCAGCAGGTTTGGGGGTCTGGCCCCTGTAGGGGGTATGGCCAGCTGTTCCCAAGCTTTATGAGGCACATGAGTCTTTTCTGTGGCTGCACAAGAGACCAATAGAGAATGTGACAGCTCTGACTCACTGTTACCTACATTAAGAAATTGGGACCAATGCCCATGTCCAGATGCACCCTTTAATTGCTTTCCCAAACACTTGCTTTCCATTCTGTAGAAAAAAGGTAGATGAGTGACATTCCATACCAGTACTGATGCAAAGAATTCTTACTTTGGAAAATGCATTCTGTGCTATGAGGAATCCAAGCATAAGGTTATATCCAATACATTGGGATTCTATTTTGCTACTACAAGAAAACTTGCCAGAGAATTTATCTTTGGCATTAAAAAATTGTCCATCAGTATATAGCAAGGATTTAGCTTAGATAAGAGTCCAAAGCAAAAAACTTTAATGGATCTATGATCTCACTAATGTATGTACGTACACCTCGAATGGTATAGATTAAAACCCATCTATGCCTTTTCCTCATGTATTTCCCTTCCACAAATGTCCTCCTGGGATGCCTCTCTCTGGTGTGCAGATGACTCTGGGTTTTGGCTGTTACATCGGATTTGAGTTCTGGTGGATTCTGCCATGTAAGGAAGACTTTGAGTTCAGTTCTAGTTATAAACAATGTGTTATGTGGACCACTGTAGTTAAGCTTGGAGAGGCTTGTTACCAGGAGGCTAACCACTGACTAATGAATTCTTTGGCCATAACATCCTGTGCCTAGATCCAAATCAGGGGACTACTCTCTGCTGCTTGTGCTTAGTGACATTGAAGCAGTATAATGGCTAGAATATTCAACTTTGAATCAGGAAGACCTGAGTTCAAATCCTGTCTCAGACACTTAATAGCTGTGTGACCTTGGGCAACTTACTTAACCTCTTTTAGCCTCAGTTTTCTCATCTATAAGATGGGGATAATAATAGCACCTACCTCAAAGAGTGGTTGTGAGGATCAAATAAGATAATATAAGTAAAGCTTTTGCAAACCCCTAAGAGTTATATAAATGCTAGTTGTTATTATTATTAATTATGATATCAGGTGAGGCCAAGAAAAATATCAAAAGGAGGAAACTTTAAAAATGGTATGTGCATAATGAATTTCTGGGGTCTTCTTTTCCAGTAATTGATTCTCTTCCAGCTAGCTTTTGGAACTCTTTCTATTTCTGATATATACACTCTTGTGGTAGACTGCATAGAATGCTTTCAAGTTTGGGGAATGCCACAGGAAAGCTAAGTCATGTGATCAGGCCAGGGGCTGACTTTCTTCTGCATCTTACTGCCTAGAAATGGTTGACTTCCACATCCTCTTAGGCATATTTATATTCTTTCCAGCAACTGTTTTTTCTCCCTTGGAATCTACTACAATGTAGTATCTTGCACATAGTAGGGGCTTAAGGAATGCTTGTTGTTTGGGTAGTTTATTATTGCCCATTTGGAATCAAGATAAGTTGCTGAGTTCTTGTTTGACTTAAGCATATAAACATTCCCTGGTTTATTTAAACACGGGGTCTTACTGTCCGCCAGCACACAGGAACTTCTGGGATGTTCTTTAGAGAGGCATCATGGTATAGTGGTGAAAGGGTTGGACTTGGGAGTCAGGAAGACCTGGGCTATAATTCAGAATCATACACTTATTTATGTGACCATGGACAAATCACTTTGATGTCTTGAGTCTCAGTTTCTCCAACTGTAAAGTGTGGATAATAATACTTTGTAATTGCTACCTTAGAAAGATATTATAGCTTAAATAAGAGATACTATAGGTAATAAATCAATTAAGAATCATTTATCAATTGCCTACTCTGTGTCAGACATTGTAAACATAACCGTAAGGCACTTTGCAAAACTTTAAATGGTATGTGTCAATGTGCATGTATATACCAGCTATTTTTATTATTTTATGTATAAAGTCTCCCTACAGGGAAAATACAGAAGACAGTTGATACAAGGAAATTCACATCAAAAGTTCATGCTAAGAAAGTGCCCTGCAACTTCAAATAAGAGAGCATTTTAATTGGTCATGAAATTTATAGCTTCTAATGGGCTTCTGCTGAGATATCTCTTGCCTTCATTAAATCCAGTACTGTGATGGTAAAGAAGAGGAAGTGAATGAAATTATCCTTCTCAAAGCAGGCGCTCCTTTGGAACTAGGAAGGCAAAGCTCCTACAAGATTGACATCAATAGTTTATAAAACCATCATGCAGAATGACATGAGGTCCAGACCAATGGCATTTCCACAGGCTAGGAGAAAAGTACACTTCATGCTGTTGCTAAGCAACAGCCCATGCCAACTTCTTTTGAACAAAGGCCAAAAGAATCAATAGAAACCAATGGGTTTATGAGGAAGAAGGGCTCTCACCCAGAATATCAACTTGTGCCTTCTTTCTTTCCATTAGAGTTGGGCCCCACCCATGAGGATTAGGGGAAAGACTCCATGTGGGGCAGAAGCAATTTAGCCAATTCTCTTCAAAGCTATTAATGATATGTTTTGCTCTTGGCCAAGTATTAATGATGGGATTTGTATAGAAAATGAGAATTCAGGAAGGAAAGAACACATTGATATACACATTGTCCCATTTTTGCCAATTTGTAGCCACCCACCTATTTGCTTTCCGTTTCAATATCACTTTTTGAAATACTGCTTTCTTACTTCAGTTTACATATTTCTTACAGAGAAGATTTCTTTCAGAACCATGGAAAAACTATGTTGGCATGTAGAAAATTCTATCTTTGAGCTTTAAGGGCTTTTGATGTGCCTTTGTCTTCCATAGGTTCATAGGATCATAGAGGTGGAGCCAGAAAGGACCTACAAATCCTCAGGTCCAACCTCCTAATTTTACAGTTGAACAGAGACTTGGAGAGATTAAATCAGTTGCCCACAATCACAGTTACTTAGTAAATTTGAGTTAGGATTTGAGCCCAATGCTTCTTGGCAACAAATCCAGCATTCTATCCATTCCACTTAAACAAATATATCATTTTTGTCATTGGGATTGCTTCTGGGGGAAGAAATAGTGACTTGTTGGTTATACACGCAATACTTAGGAGCCTGTGGCTATTACTGACCTCTAGAGGCCTGATAGTTCTGTCTTCCTGCCTCCCATAACATAGTTTATCCAAATCAAATGAAAACCTGTGACTCATTCCTATGTGTATGTGGGAGATCATACATGTGTGATCCAGTTAGGATGTTTGTGGGACTCTTCTACTCATCCATTTTGTTTTCTCTAGCCAAACATGCATGCTGATCTCAGAATAACAGAATCTTTGAAGAGCCCTCCAAGATATTCTAGACCAACTTACACATGTACAGAAACCTTATCTACAGGATCCTTACCAGTGGTCATATTGCCTCTGCTGGAATAGCCTGCAGTGAAAAAGGAACTCCTTTCCTTCCAAGGTAGTTTTGAACAATTGGTAGGACGTTTTTCTTTCCGTTAAAAGCTGGAATCCCTTCACCATCCCCCACCCCCATCTCCACAATTTCCACTAATTGCTCCTAGTTCTGTTCTCTGGAACCAAGCAGAACAAGTCCTTTTTTTAAAAAAAATAATTCATTTATTTACTTTTAGTTTACAACATTCTGTTCCACAAGTTTTTGAGTTCCCAATTTTACTCCTTTCCTCTCCTCCCCCTTCCTCCTCTATGGCAGCATGCAATTCAATATAGGGTTCTACAAATACCTTCACATTAAACATTAGTCAAGTTGTAAAGAAGGATTATGACCAATGGAATGAACAACAAGAAAGAAGGAACAAAATAAAACAAAAAAGAGAGCAAGTAGTTTGCTTCAATCTGCATTTAGACTCTGCAATTCTTTCTCTGTATTGGATAGCCTTTTCCATCATGAGTCCTTTAGAGCTGTCTTATATCCTTGCATTGTTGAGATGAGCCCAGTCTATCAGTCAGTCATCACAGATACGATGAATCTGTAATTGTGTACAATGTTCTCCTGTTTCTGCTCCTCTCACTCAGCATCAGTTTATATAAGTCTTTCCAGGTTATTATGAAGTCTTTCTGCTCCTCATTTCTTATAGCATAATAGTATTCCATTACATCCATATACCACAACTTGTTTAGTTATTCACCAACTAATGGGAATTCCCTTGATCTCCAATTCTTTACCACCACAAAAAGAGATGCTATAAATATTTTTGCACATATGGGTCATTTTTCCACTTGTATGATCTCTTTTGGATATAGTCCTAGAAGTGGTATTGCTTGGCCAAAGGGTACACACTTTTTTATAGCCCTTTGGTTGCTCTCCAGAATGGTTGGATCAGTTCACAACGCCACCAATAATGCATTAGTTTTCTAATTTTCCCACATCTTCTCTGGCATTTGTAATTTTCTGGTTTTGTCATTTTAGCCAATCTGACCATGAGATGTGGTACCTCAGAGTTGTTTTTATTTGCATTTCTCTAATCAATAGTGATGTAGAGCATTTTTTATTTGATTATATATATCTTTAATTTCTTCCTCTGAGGATATCCCTTGACCATTTGATAAATTGAGGAATGACTTGCATTCTTATATATTTGACACAGTTCTTTGTATATTTTAGAAATGAGAACTTTATCAGAGACACTGGTTGTAATAATTCTTTCTCAATTTTCCAAATGGAACAAATCTAATCCCTCAACCATGTATTAGCACTTCAAGTGTTTGAAGACAGCTATCATTTTTCCTGGACAGCTAGGTGGAGCATAGAGTGCTGGACCTGGAGTCAGGAAGACTCTTTCTGAGTTCAAATCTGGCTTCAGACACTTATCAACTGTACAACCCTGGACAGGTCACTTAACTCTGTTTGCCTTAGTTTCCTCATCTGTTGGTTGTCATAATGAGTTGGAGAAGAAATGGGAACCATTCCAGTAACTTTGCCAAGAAAACCCCAAATGAGGACATGAACAATTTGACACAACTGAAATGACTGAACAAGAACAACAACAACAACAACAGCAGTAACATCAGTCTTCTCTACTCCAGGCTAAACATTCAAACTGTTTACAACCAAGCCTCATATGGCACAGTCTACTTCTAGCTGCTTTCCTTTGGATGAACTTCAACCTGAAAAATTCCTTCCTAAAATGTAGCACCTACATCTCATTGGTTAGAGAGAATTATCCTATGGAATGACCATTATAAAGTGGCATACAGGGGAATAAAGTTGATGATCTGGACCTTGGTGCTATAGATCTGGGTATCAGTGATATCTGATGTGACATAATCAATGAACCATTCTACCCAAAGGCTAAAAAACTGAAAACAAAGCAAGGAATGCTATAAGAGAAGTCCTGAGGCATGGTCCTAGAATCTCTGGAACTGTATATTCAGTGTCAGATTCCTTACCTTTCATATCATGTACCTCTTTTGAATTGTGTTTCCTAGTTTTCAGTGTTCCTTATTAGTTTAGCCTAGTACTTTGTGCTGTGGTGTTATATTGCACTGATCATAGTAGTTTGGATTATATATGAGCACAAGTGAATCTTTGTTAGGAGACACTTATATAATAGAGTACTTCTATTAAAAAAAATACATGATTTCATCAGTGTGAGGACCTTTTCCATTTAAGTAGATTGTAATCTCTATATGCTTTCATGTGTTGGTTGTCATAAAATATCATTACTTGATAGCCAACCTTTCTGGTCATGAACAGGTCTGTCTATGCTGGTTCTCAGATGACAATGTGGTTCTTAGGTGTGCACTTGATGGTTTCTTAGGTCCCAGTCCTGATACTCTGCTGGTGCAACCTTTGAGAACACAGGGTGACTGTCACTCACTGATGAAGCATCAGACATATGTCTAGTTCAGCCTGTACCAGAACAGAAAATCACTCTACAGCATACTCCCAAAGTAGCCATTATTAGTGAAGGATATAATAATGCTTTCCCTTATTATAATACTTTTTTCCTCTTCAAAGAGTTTTCATACATTGCCTTACAAGAACCCAAAGAGATAGGTAGGAGGCCATTATTATCATTATTTTACCAAGAAAGATTATCAGATGAGCTAATTAGTTTGTCCAGATCACATGGTTAGTGAGCAACAGAAGTGAAATTAGACCCTAGGTTTTCAGAACTCCTAGTCTAGGGGCCTTCTTTGATGTTGTGTTTTGGAGACACAAAAACTCATTTTAGGAGAAAATTTTGAAAGAATTTTT
Source organism: Gymnobelideus leadbeateri (assembly GCA_011680675.1). Lineage (NCBI taxonomy): Eukaryota > Metazoa > Chordata > Mammalia > Diprotodontia > Petauridae > Gymnobelideus > Gymnobelideus leadbeateri. The sequence goes on along the minus strand of WOXC01010118.1, from coordinate 210,265 downwards.
AATTGATGGTGATGGTGGTGGGAATAGATGTAAATGAAAGAAGGTCATTACATACAGTTGACTCATATCTGGACAATGTCTTACAAAAGATGGTCCCAATAAAAGATTGATTAATATCTCCAAAATATACTTTTTTCTATCTCTCAGCATTCACATGACCATGATTCTAGTCTAGGCTCTTAGTGGTTTTCACTTGGACCATTGAAATAGCCTTCTACTTGTCCTTCTGCCTCCAATCTCTTACCTCTCCAATAAATCCTCCTCACAGTTGCCAAATATACATTCTTAGAAGGCAGATCTGACCATGTAACCCCATTGCTCAAGAAGCTTCAGTGAATTCTTATTGGATTTGGGGTAAAATAAAAACTTTTATATTTAAAACTCATCACAATCTGGCTCCAACCTATGTTTACAGATTTATTTCCCCTTCCTCTCCCTTGTGCACTCTACATTCTAGTCAAACGGATCTATTTGCTGTTCCCACCCACACCATTCTGTCTTGTGCTTTAGTGTCTGCACAGGCTGTCTCCTCTGGCTGGAATACTCTTCCTCCTCACTTTTACCTCTTGGAATCCCTACTTGACATAAGTTCAACTCAACTGTGATTTAGACATGAAATCTTTTTTGATCCTCTCCAAATTGTTAGTTTCTCCCCCTCCCCTGCTACTCTGAAATAATTTTTTTGAATTTTGTTTTTACTTCTTTATGCTTTATCTCTCAGCAGAATGTAAGCTCTTCAAGGACAGTTATTTTGTGTCTCTTTGTATTTGCACTGCCATTGTCTAGCATGGTGTACATAGTGGAGATTTATTAAAGGCTTGTTGAATTGAATAGTTTAAGATAGTGACTTTCTGTTGAAAATAGGGAGGACTTCCTTGATACAAACCTAATTTGCCCCTTCAAAGGGAGAAGTAAGGCTAACAATTTAGATGTGGCACAGAGCTTGTCTGATGTACACTTTTTTACTTTGTTCTTTTTTTCCCCTTCCCCCAAACTCCCCCCAGAAGGCTACAATAAAGGTTAGATATGTTTCTCTATAACTATAGATGTATACATACACTTATACATATATAGACATATACTTTCCCAAATCTATTCTACTCCTGATCTTTGTTTTTTATATATGATTATACATCTTGTTTCCTATCTTTTCTCCCTCCTCTACTTTACTTCTACCCACAACCTTGCCCTCCTATGACTTGCCTATCCCCCTCCAAATATCCCTCCCTTATCCTTCCATTCCCATAAATCTAGACACCTTTCTATACTCCTATTTTACCTATTCCCTCCCCCTCCCCTCTAAAGATCCCTCCCTGGTCCTCTCCCCCCTTCCTATGCCCCCACCATTTTATTTCTTCTGAATTTAGAAGACTTTTATGCTCTTCTAAATATATATTCATTATTCCCTCTTAAACTCATTCCTGATGAAAGTAGGCTACCAGAACTCCCAGCCCTCCTCCCCCATCTAATTCCTCTGTATCAATTCTTCCTTTTGCACCTCAAATGCTCACTCTTTTAAGCTGTTCCTAAGTGGTTTTACTTTTAAAATCCATATCATTCTCAGGTTTACCCCAATCTTTCTTATAAACTACCTGATTATTGATAAGAATCTTAGACATTCATTTTACATTTTATATACATAAAAAGTAAATAGTCTGTTCTTATGGGTCCCTCATATTCAGTCTTTTGTTATATGACTTATATTTCTCTTGGTTCTTATATGTTTAATCTTTTATTAAATTCAGGATTTTTTTTAAAACAGAGTCTTGAAAGCCTGAGTTTATTATATGTCTATTTTTTTCCCATTCAGTATAATATTTAATGTTGCAGGGTATGAAATTTTTGGCTGGAGCCCCATTGCTCTTTGATATGTTGTATTCTAAGACCTATAGTCCTTTAATGTCTCTGCTGCTAGGTCTTGTGTAATTCTCTTGGTTTTTTTTTTTTTTTTTTACTTTTTGAGGGCAATTGGGATTAAGTAACTTGCCCAAGTTCACACAGCTAGGTTTTTGTTTGTGTGTCTGAGGTTGGATCCAAACTCAGGTCCTTCTGACTCCAGGGCCAACGCTCTACTCACTGTGCCACCTAGCTGCCCCAGTCTTGTGTAATTCTAATTGTGGCACCATCATATTGAAATTACTATAATCTTGATGCTTTTAATATTTTTTCCTTAAACTGGGGGTTTCAGAATTTGACTAAGATATTCCTATGAGTTTTCCTCATAAGATCTCTTTTAAGTGGTGATTGATGGATTTTTCTATTTCTACTTTCCCCCCTTGTTCTAATGCTTCAGGACAATTTTCTTTGATTATTTCTTGTATTATTGTATCAAGATATTTTTTGATCATGACTTTCAGTTAGCCCAATTATTTTAATATTTCCTCTTTTTGATCTATTATCCAAATCTGTTGTTTTTCTTGTTTCACTTTTCTATTTTTTCATTATTTAGATTTTGTTTAATTATTTCTTAATCTCTTATAATTTCACTGGTTTAACTTTGCCCAATTCTAATTTTCAAGGTGTCATTTTCTTCCTTAAGATTCTGAATCTCCTTTTTTAATTGGTTAAATTTCCTTTCATACCCTTGTTTTTTCTTGGATTAGTCTTATTTTCTTTTTTTAGTTTTTCCTCCATCTCTATCATTTGATTTTTGAAGTCTTTTTAAAGATCTTCTATGAATTCTTTTTGGGCAGGTGTCCATTTGACATTACTCTTTGGGGGCTTCTTTTCTTCAATATCCTCTGCTGAAGATGAACACTGGTTATCTCTCTTCCCATAATAGGTTTCTATGGTTGGATTCTTTCTCTTTTGCCTGTGCATTTTTTGGTGGTACTATCTTAATTATTTGTAGTCATGTCTAGCCCTGGGGTATGGGAAATGGTGCTTCTTGCATGAGATCTTCAATTCTTCCTTTTAGCCTGAAACTAAATCCAAACATCTAGCCTTTTGTAAGTGTCCACAGCCAGGGGCTTTCTGCCCCACTGCTTCTGCACACACCTAATGTGTGCTTATTTGTTCTCTCCCCCAAAGCTCTCCATAGCACAGTTAGGTATGGCACTGATTCCTGGTCAGCAGAGGTACCCTTGATATTCCCAGTCTCAGATGCCCCAATTCCCCTCACTATCTCCCAGGGTAAAAGTTCTAGTGACTAGGGACAAGACAACCTCTCAAACCAACTAACCCCAAGACTTGCTCCTTGTTGTTTAAGCATCTAGCCTAGCTTTTAAAAGGAAACCTAACCTGAAGATGTTTACTCTTCACTGGGACTAAACCTCTTCTTGGGATTTTTCTTCTGATTTTATCAAATTGCCCCAGGAGGACCCTGTTCTTATTTATCTCCACCCATACTTTGTTTGCCCTAAGGTGCTATTTTAACTCTTTTGTGAGGGAAAATCTTGATAGCTTGGAATTTCCTGACCTACTCCACCATCTTCCCAGAATCCTCTCTGTGCCACAGAGCTTGTAATGTAGAATTACAATATTTCCTTCATCTATCAGGTGGACTGAAGGTTCAGTCTATAAAGACTCAAGTAAGCTGACTTTGTTAGATGAGAACTAATAGGAAGGATGTGGGGGAGACATGCATAGGATTTCCACTTTCTTTTCTTCACCTTATCTCTCTTCTTTGTTAATCACATTAGAGATTGTTTTAGGGACAAATTTCTTCTTGGTGATCAGAGCAACAACATTGTTTTCCTTCCTTTTCCTTTTCTTTTCCTTCCTTCCCTCTCTCTCCTCTCCAAAACACACCCACATTCTCTCTCTCTCCTTCCCTCCTATCTGCCTCTTCATTTCTTCCCCCCTCTTTCTCCTACCCTCCTCTCTCTCTCTCTTTCCATCCTCCCTCTTTCTCCTCTTTTTTCTTACAGTGGTACTGGTCATCTGGAAAGCAAGATATGTACTGCATGGTGCCAGTCTCTTAGAGACATTAAGAACATAGTCATGGAGCTGGAGAAGAAATGAGAGACTAAGTCTTAATATAAAATTTAACAGAGGCAGAAAAGATGAAGAAAAAGTAGGAAGAATACACAAAAGAACTATACAAGAAAGATCTTATCATCACTGATGATCATGGTGATATAGTTACTGATCTAGAGCCAGACATCCTGGAGAGTGGTCAAGTGGGCCTTAAGAAGTATTGCTAAGAATAAGACTAGTGGAGATGATAGAACAGTTATACTCGTTTCACATGCCAGTAAGGTCATGCTTAAGATTCTACAAGATAGGTTTCAGCAATATGTGAACTGAGAATTGCCAGAAGAGCAGGCTGGTTTTCAATGAGGCAGAGGAACTGGAGACCAAATTGCCAGCATTTGGGGGATTTTGGAGAAAGCAAGGGAGTTCTTATAAAACATCTTCTGCTTATTGATTACACTAACGCCTTTGACTGTGTGGATCACAATAAAATGTGGAAAGTCCTCAAAGAGATGGGAATATCAGGTCATCTTACTTGTCTCCTAAGGAACTTGTTTGCAGGCCAACATAGAACCAAATATGGAACAACTGATTGGTTTAAGATTGGAAAAGGAATATGACAAAATGTGTATTGTCAATTTGGTATTTTTTTAAGCTTATATGCAGCGTACAACTTGTGAAATGCCAGACTGGATAAATCAAATCCAGAATTAAAGTTGCCAAGAGTAACATCAACAGTCTTAGATATGCAGATGATCCGACTCTGAGGGCAGAAAGTGAAGAAGAATTAAGAAGTCTCTTAATGAGGATGAAAGAGGACAGTATAAAAGCTGGTTTGAAGCTTAACATAAAAAACAAACACCCAAAACAATGAAGATTTATATTCCTGGGCTCAAAAATCAGTGTAGATGAAATTAAAAGATACTTGCTCCCTGGAAGCAAAGTTATAGTAAATCTAGACAGCATACCAAAAAACAGAGGTGTCACTTCATTGACAAAGGTTCATATAGTCAAAGTTATGGTTTTTCCAATGGTAATGTATGGTTGTGAGAATTGGACTATAAGGAAAACTGAGAGCTGCAGAACTGATATTTTTGAATTGTGGTGCTGGAGAAGACTCTTGAGAATCCCTTAAATAGCAAGGAGATCAAATCAGTTCATACTAAAACAAATAAATTCAGGCTATCCACTGGAAGGTCAAATATTGAAGATGATGCTTAAATACCTTGGTCACATGACTAGACTCATTGGCAAAGACCTTGATGTTGGAAAAGATATAAGACAAAATGAAAAGGGGATAGCTATGAAGTGGGTAGGTGATATCATGGAAACTATGTGCATAAACTTGAATAGACTTTGAGGAACAGAAGAGAATAGAAAGGCCTGTCATTCTGTTAGTCCATGGGGTCACTAAGAATCAGACATGACTGAGGGACTAAACAAAAACAACAACCATGATAAAAAGGAACAAAAACTTATACCTTATCCCACTACCATTATTCAAATGATGCCGGTCCTGTAGGAAAGGGAGTTCTTCTTTAGCAACCTCAAATTTGTTTCTTTTCCAAAGGGAGTCCAAGACTTCAGTGTTTTACTGATAGCATTATAAAACTGGAGACATAGATAGATCTGTGGGGGAGGGGAAGAGGAAACTCATCAGAAAGGGGAGAATTGTATCAACTATTTTTTAGCTATTCTGAGTATTTTGCTCTGAGTCCATTTTTTATTCTGAGTACTTTATTCTGAGTCTATATTTTAGCTATTCTGAATCGTTTGGTATTTTCTATGGGGTGAGATATAGGCTGTCCTATATCTAATATGCATTGATACACTGAGTGCTCCCACTAGAAAGAGGACCCTTTCACACACATCAGGAGAGATTGACATCTTCATTCTAGGGTCCCCAGGAGAAATTTTGAGTAGAGACAAAATTAGTCAAAAAGGTGTAATTTTTGAGAAGACCTCAATTTCAATCCAGTCCACAAAAACCTAGAGCTTGGGTTCTGGATTGTGTTTCATGTACTCTGTTCAACAAATAAACATTTATTAGGTACCTACTTAATAGGTGCTAGGCAAATTTACTGGATTGCTTATATTTTAAAGCAAAGGTTAATATATTTTAGGAATTGCCAACATACACATGCAGGTTAAAGAACAGACTGGATGGAAAAATTCTCTTCACACTGAACTAAGGAAAAATGACAATTCATAAAGCCATAAATGAGTCACAAAGGTTTTTCTTTATGGTTAGGATAATGATAGCAGCTGTGCTATTAGATTCCATTTGCTAAAGTCAACAGGTCTATTCAAATGGATTATTTATTTATTGTTTTACAATATGTAAATATTTTGGTGCATTTTTCATATTTATTTTAGATTTTTACCCTTCTTGGGTGAAATTTTTCTTGTTAATGTTGGTTGGTTTTTGGTAGGCCAATTGAGAGAATTTGAAGAGAAATCTTACTTGGGACAGGCTGCCAGATGTCCTGTCTGTGTAGCGATGATCAAAATCCTCATAAAATTTGCTTTTTTTATAAGCAGAAGGACATGACTCTGAGTCAGGAGTTTCTTCTCTTTTTTCCCCTCAGCAAAGAGAGTCTCATTTCTCTATGAACACTATTTGAACTCAATGGGAGCCCCAAAGTCAAGTCAACAAGTGTTTCTTAAGTACCTATTATGTGCCAAATATTGCTCTAAATTCTAGGGATACAAAGAAAGACAAAAATAGTTACTCCCCCAAGGACCCCATAATCTGATGGTGGAAACAAAATGCAGACAAAAATATACACAAAATGTGTACAGGATAAATTGGAGATTATCTCAGAGGGAAAATGGAAAGGGGAGATGAAAAGACTTGTTATAATAAATACTATTTGTTGTGTTAAAACTTGTTCTTAAAACAATTTTGCTGTTACTGTATATAATGTTCTCTTGGTATTGAGCTGTAATGTTAAGGGAATTTGAAGATCTTCCCTGACCATTAATAGGCATATAGAGCCCTGGCCCAGAGCTAATCAGGCTCTGGGAACTTCCAAGTAAGTTCTGGGGAGAGAGGATTTTCAGGCTCCTCAGCACTCAGCTAATCAGATGCCAAGTCTTTGTTATATATATTCTGGGAAGTTTGTATTTTGCTTTGGGGCTTGCTCCTGAGAAGGTTCTTTTGATTTCCTGGTTGAGACTCTGAATAGTCTTATGTTCAGAGCCCTCAACTACTTAAATGTCTGCTCCCTGGATCCAGTGATGTATGTAAAGTGTATAGCAATTAAGTGTATAACAACTCAGACAATTGGAGCCCTGTCTGTTGATCTTTGTGCAAATTTCTTTGCTTCAGAGTGCTGACCTTTCATCTGAACTAGTTAATGTAATTAAAAGTAGGATTGTTAACCCCTTTTTGAGCAGTCTTTCCTTTAAAAGCAGATCAAAGAACCTGTGCTAGCAGGCCATTCTGGGTGTGCTAGGGTGCTTGCTAATAATGAGCTCATCATTTTTTATAGCACAGTAGTATTCTATCACAATCTTATACCACAACTTGTTCAGCCATTTCCCATTTGATGGGCATCCCCTCAATTTCTAGTTATTTGACACCACAAAGAGAGTTGCTATAAATATTTTACAACATACTTTGCTTAACAATAATCAATGTCATATTCAGGTTAAGTTGTTCAAATTTGCAATAGCTCTAGAGCTAGAAGGGACCTTAAAGGTCACCTAGTTCCTTCCTATTATTTTACATATGAAGAAACTGGGGCCTTTAGAGGCAAACTGACTTGTCTAAGGTCACATTGGTGGTAAGTGGTAGAGCTGAGATTTTAACACAAGTTATTCGACTCCAAGCCCTCTGTATCTGACTAACTCCTGGAGAGAAGAAAAGGGGTTTTTGAAAACATAGAACAGACTTAGCAAGAAAGGACTGGAGTCAGAGTGTAAGAGTCTGAGTTAATAATGGCTAATAAGAGTTAAATATTTAGATTGTGCCTGAAGGTTGGTCAAGTGCTTTATAAATATCTCATTTGATCTTTAAGAAAATGCTGGGAAGTAAGTGCTATTATTATTCCCATTTTTCAGATAAGGAAATGAGGGTGAGAGTGATTAAGTGACTTACCTGGGGTAAGTCACACAGCTCCTAAGAGTCTGAGAAAGGATTCCAACTCAGGTCTTCCCAGTGCCCCCTCCACTTTACCACCCAGTTGCCTCATGTAAGTCCTGGCCCTGTCATTTATGACCTCTTTGCCTTTAGGAAAGTCATGACTTCTTGAAGCTCCAGTCTCCTCATCTCTAAAATTAAGATATTGGATCAGATGATCTCTAGCTCCAATCTATGACTTTATGATCTAAGTCAAAAACAAGAAAATGAGACATCAAAACTACACTTTAGTCAGACATGTGACTTTATTTATAAGGCCCAATTTCTGGTTCTCAGGTCAGGTGAGTTACATAGTGTCATTAAAAATCACAAATATTAAGAAAATGGAAAACCTTTTATAACATTACAAAACAAAACAAAAAAGCAAAACCGGAAAACAAATATATGTATGTGTGCATGTGTGCGTGTGTGTGTGTGTATCACAATATAATAATGATAATAACTGTTTTTGTTGAGTTATTTTCTGTCATGTTTGACTCTTTGTGACCAAACTTTGGGGTTTTCTTGGCAGATATACTAGAGTGGTTCACATTTACTTCTCTAACTCACTTTACAGATAAAGAAACTAAGACAAGCAGGGTTAAGTGACTTGCTCAGGTTCACACAGCTAGTAAGTGTCTGAGGCCAATGTTCAACACATCACACTTGGAACATAGGGAATATGTTTGCTAACCTCTTCAAGGGGCTTTTTAAATCTTCTTGACAATAGGTCCAACATTCTATCCACTGCGCCATCCTGTTGCCTAATAATAGCAATGACAACAACAACAAAGTATTTGACTATATAAATAGAAATGACCAGTCAAAGAGGTTGGAAGGAGATGTAGAAAGATTTAATGATAAGACTTTAATATTTGTATATTTATTTAAATATTTTCATGCTAAAATTTTTTATGTAATTTCAATTGTGTTATGTTATATAAAATTAAATCAGTTCATAATAAAATAATTCTTTTTAAAATGGCAGTTTTTGGCACCTTAAGAGAACAGTAGAAAATATTGAAAGGAAAATCTCAAATATTAGACATATACATACATGTAGATGTATCTGAACATAAATCTATACAAAATGCCTTGCAAATCTTTTTGCAGGACGCCATGTATTTTTTGCAGGAATGCCATGTCTTCTCTTGCTGGATAGTCTGTAGTGTCTTGTACTCTTTTAGATTGTGGGTTCCTCTAGAACAGAGGACTCTTTTATGTAAATTCTGTTGCAACATTAGGCAATAGAGGAAATACTTGATTTTGAGTCAGAATGCTTGGGTTTCAACCTTGTTTGTTTCTACTTATTACTACTATGATCTTGACCAAATTGCTTAAGGCTACTCTGAGCCTTGCTTTCTTCATCAGTAAAAAGATGGGTGAGCCTGGAAGATCTCCATTACCCCTTCTCCTTGGAAAATTCTACCCTTTTACTAAGAGTATTATAATCCAAATGGTTCTCCTCCATATCTTAATGGAGGATGATAATCATTAATCCTTTTGGTTCTATCTGGTACTAATGAATGTGGGAAAAAGATTCCTTTATTTAAATGGCATCACTGGACCAATGGGCATCTCAGAGTTAGGCCTCAAGTCAGATTTTCAGCAGAAGTAGAGTTAGAAACCCCTAAAAATCCAAGCTGCAAAGTATTTGTTTATTGGACTTTCTGTCATGCACACAACTCTGTCTGTTGTCAAATTTATGTTTCTTCTCTTCACCTTGGAGGGAAAGATGTGTAACAGTTTAATTAAATCTTCCCCAACTTACTTTACCACAATTCTTCTTAACCATACATTTTCCCCTTTCTCCTGTCTCTTTAGATGATAGAAATGACAGAAAAGAGAGAAATTACTAGGGCAGTGCAAGTGCCTGAATATAAATTAATCTTAAATTAATCTGGAAAACATTAAATTAAACTAATATTTAATGAAGTTTGATTTTTGAAAAGAGAAGACTGACCTGTCTAGGGTTTTGGTAGAGGCAGTAGATGTAATATAGTATCTGGGACAACAAAAATGAGAGCCTCTCTTGACAGCTCAATAGCTTAAAGATATCCTGGGTTGGATGTTTCTATCCTCATCTATCTTTCTCTAATAGAGAAAGAAATCCTTTCCCCATGAGATCGTCTGGGGACTAACTTAGGCTGGGGGAAAAGGCGTACCAGGAAGTCCTGGCTTCTCATTGTTACCTCTCAGGGCTGCTGGTAAGTTATTTCTGCACCTTAATTTATCCACACTAGTTCCCTTATATGTTTTTCTTCATCATCAATATTGCCTTTTCCAGTGATACCAAGCTCTGTGGGGGTTAGGTAACTGATCCTGTAAACATGAATATGTTTTGGGATATTCCTCATCATGCCATTTCCCTCCTTAAGAAGATCCAATCTATTGTCTCTAGGATCAAATTCCAATTCCTTCGTTTGGAATTTAAAACCCTTCACAACCTAGTTCCAACTTCCCTTGCCAGCCTAATTACACATTTCTCCCCTTCCTGCTGCCAGTCCATACCAAGTATCCTTCTTTTTTTTCTGCTCACATACATTCCCTCTTCCTTTGCATAGGATATCCCCCATTTATGAATGCTCTCCTTTTTTCACCTCTCTATTTTAGAATTCCTACCTCCCTTCCAAGCTTTGGCTCAATTGCACCTTCCTACACGAGGCCTTTCCTGACACTCTTAGCTGCTGGGGTCTTCGTCCCCAAATTACCTCATGTGCATTTTGTGCATGGGGTTTTATCTCCTTATATATGTGTGTGTATATAGATATAACTATGTCCATACATGTGCATGCATGTGTGTGTTTGTGTGTGTGTGTGTGTGTTTAAATTTCCCCAGAAAGAATGTAAACTCCTTGAGGGCAGGTACTGTTTCATTTTTGTTTTTCTATCTCCAGCGTCTAGGATATGTCTGATATATAAGTGTCTAATAAATACTATGTCAGATGCTTTGTATTTCCTTCTACACATTGCCAGACATATAAGGCTACTGTAACCACATAGTTCCCCATGTGTTATATGTAGCCTAGAAAAGGGGAATAGCTAATAATTATATATAAATACACACACATATGTATATGTATATATTCATCTTGAAGAGACCTTTTCCTGCACTAGCTATTTTCCAGGGAATAGAAAAGCAGGGAACCCTGGTGGTCTATTATACCTTGTTTGGGATTTAGCCAATGTCCTTTCAATAAATTTTGTCAATCTAATTATATGATAGATTATTAAAGAGATGGTTTGTGGACCTGTTATCAAATGTGGCAATAATAGGAATCAATGTGGGTTCTTTACAAATAAGACATACCAAGGTGACCTTGTTTTGTTTTGTTTTGTTTTTGGTTAGTTTTGATTGTGTAGGCAGTCCTGTTTTCAAATATGGCCTCAGGCACTTAAAAGTTATATGATCTGGGCAAGTGACTTAAACACTTTGTGCCTCAGTTTCCTCATCTGTAAAATGAAGATAATAGTAGCTTCCACTTCCCAGGATTATTGATGGCCTACAATGAAATAATATTTGCAAGTGTTTTGAAAACCTTAAAGTGTTATATAAATGTATAGATATTAGATTGGTAGGTTAAGAGAATATCATAGACAAAGAGGGTCTTGAATTTAGCAAATTATTTTACCATCTATCTGCCATCATTGTGGATAAACTGGAGATACGTGGGCTGTATATTGCTCCAAGAGCACTGATTAGTGGATTGATGACCCATAGAGGGAGTTCTCTAGTGTTGAATCTTAGGGTTTGACCTTGACTTTCCTATCAATTGTTTTTCCTTTTTAAAAAATCAATGGCTTGTATAAAGATAGAAAAGGCATGTTCATTAAATTTTCAAGTGACACAAAGTTAGATGAAGTAGTATTACCCATTTGGGGGGAAGGGTAGGTAGCATGTTGTTTCAGATTGTCTGGATCTAAAGTCAATAAAGCTGGGCTTCAAATCCTGCCCCTGACTCTTGACTATGGGCATGTCATTTCCTTATTGGTAAGTGAGAATTGTAGCACCTCGCACATGGTAGTAGAGTGGTGATCAGAAGAAATAATATATGTAAAGTTCTAAGTCTCTAGGAGAGTATTGGGCCTGAGTCAGGAAGAAATACCTGAGTTCAAGTATGGTCTTACTAGCTGTGTGACCCTGGATAAATCACTCTGCTTCAATTTCCTCATCTGTAAAGTGGGCATGGTAATAGCACCTACTTCCCAGGACTGTTGTCAGGATAAAGTAAGAAAATTTTCTTAAAGCATTTTGCAAACTTTAAAACACTAAAAAAGTGTGTTAGTATTAACACCAGCTGCTATTATCCTCACACTTCACTTCTGTCTCTTTGTCTGCCTATTTCTCTTTCCTTCCTGCTTTGTTATCTCTGTTTTCCCTATATTACTTTTCAAGTCTACCTTTCCACTTTCCCGCTCTTATTTCTTCCTTGGTCAAACATAATAGAAGACACTGTTTAGTGTTCATTATACTGACTATCCCCTCTTAATTTAAAAGCTTGATTGTCTGTGGATGCCATTGACTTTTTTTTCCTGTGGTTCTGTGGCCCTTGTTAGAATAAAGTTTGGCACATATCTATTACAGTCTCCACTGGAAATTGCTTATTTAAGATGTTTCTTAGCAAAGTTTCTTCTGGTCCATTTTTCATGCTCTTTGACTGAAGCTTTGGTTGGAACTTTTCTTTGAATAGAGAGATTGTATTCCACATCCAATTAGCAGAGAGCTAGCAATCAGCCTGCCTTCTCTGGAGAAACTGATGGGCAAATTGGGGTAGAATTAACAAGAAAAAAAGAAAATAAATATTTGGGGGAATTTTAGAAGTCTTTGGAACAGTGACCCTGTTCTATTTCAGGTTGTTTAGTGATATCTTAGAGGAAAGATTGAGACTTCAAGGGGTCATTCATATTTTGAACAGAAACAGAATCTCCTGTTTGGAATCTGAGGACCTTTCCATTTTTTTCTTTTTCCCCCTTTGGCACACAGTGTGTTATTTAACAGGAGTATCCGGAGGTTTACTGGGTGGCCCCCGGACTCTCTGACTTAGGAACTTTCTGGCACTCGATACAAAATGGCCTTTGTGAGGGAGAGCCAATGTCAGCTTAGAGGAAACCTTGCTAGGGAGTCAAGTAAAAGGCAGGGTTCCCATGCTGATGCCCTCATAAAGCCAGGCTAATGTGAGGATTTTCCCAATAGTGCCCCTGAAGTGACAGTTTTGGGTATTTACTTCAAGGACATTTAGCTACCAAAGCTGTGGCTTCTCCCTAGTTTTCTAGCTGGATCCTGGCTTTTTCTTTTCTTACACTGATTTTCCTATGGCTTTGACAGTGAAAGTGATACTGTGATCTGATTACTTTGTCTCAGAATCAAAATTTCCAATTTTGACCCATTTCTTTGCTCTGGAGAAATTTTGCCTTCTTATACAAGCATACTTTATTTTCTTGGTAGAGGAATACTTGTAAGATTTTCCATTTGAACACAATTCAAATAAGCATTTATTAAGCATCTACTGTATGCCAGGGACTGTGCTAGGTCAAGTGAACCAGGAAGATCAACATGAGCTGGTGGTGATTCAAGTGAGGTTATGTCCTGAGAATATGGAATATGAATTTTGTAATTTTGTGTGATGAAAACAATAAATACATGTAGACTCCAGATTAAATTAATTGTTTCTTTGCTCTTGCTATACCCATTATTTGTCCACATATTTTCTTCATGCTTGGAATTTTTTAAAGAAAAATGCGTCTTTCATGTAGTAGGCACTTAAAAGTACTGCACATCCAAAGGATTTATGGAATGATAGAAATTTAAAGCTTTTACAGCACCTTAAGAGATCATTCTCTGGGTGAGGAAAATGATATGCAGAGGTAAAGTCACACTCCAGAGATTACACACCAATCACAGTATTCAGGCTGTTCTCTGGAGAGTGCATTTTTACGTGATGTCTTCCTCAGAATTGTTATACACCAGGACTCTGTGGAACAGACCAGGGCAGTTTGCTTTCACGTGGATTGACTCTGTGGAACAGACCAGGGCAGTTTGCTTTCACGTGGATTGACTGAAAACTCAGCTGTATAAAGACTCCTTTATTTACTGAGTAGTGATCTTCCAAGATCTCATGAAATCTCCTTGTGGGCTGGTTTTATAACTTTGTGGATCACTTTTATGTGGGACAGCTGTCACTGAATCTGTTTTTATTAAAGCAATTGTATGAACCCATTGGCTCTGAGTGGCCCATTGATCTAGGATCCTTCCAGGGGTCCAGTGGAGTCCCTTCCAGGACACTGTGTTATACTTGTCAGTTAGTCAACAAGCATTTATTAAGTACTTACCATGTCCTAAGTGTTTGGGATACAAAGACAAAAGAAAGTCCCTTTCCTCAATGAGATTATATTCAAACGAAGGAGCAACATGTATATAGGATATAAGTGCAATGTGGTACCAGCCAATAAGAATCCAGCCCTATGAGAAACTTTAATTTGATACAATCACCCATGTGGACTCTTGAGCATACATAGATATTCTATGACTCTTTCTGATCTGTCACCTTTGTGCTTTTTTGATTAACTGCTGAGCTGAAATGGGACAATAATATTTTTCTTATAGGAATTCCTTGGATGAATCAGCAAAGGAACCTGAGAAAGAGCAGTCAGGTAAGTAAGAGAACCAGGATAGAGTAATGCCACAAATATCAAAGCAAAGAGGAGAGTTAATAGTGTCAGCAGCTATTGAGGAGTCAAGGAAAATGAGCATGGGTGAGAGGTCATGAGATTTTCTAATTAGAACATTATTGGTGACTTTGGAGAGGGCAGGTTCAGTGGAGCAACAAGATCAGAAGCCAGATTGGAAGAAATTAAGAAATGAGTCTGAGGAGAGGAGCTGTATGAACCAAGGGTAGGTGGCTTTTTCAAGAAGTTTGACTGAGAAAGAGAGGAGAGATATAGCATGATTGTTATCAGGGATGGCGGCATCTAGTGAACGATGTGGGAGATATGGTTATCTTTGTTGGCAAAGGGGAAAAATAGAAATTATTGGAGGGAGGGAGAGAAGGAAGGAGGAGAGAGAGAAGGAGGAAGAGAGAGAGAGAGAGAGAGAGAGAGAGAGAGAGAGAGAGAGAGAGAGAAAGTGAAAGAGAAAGTGGGGTGAGAGAAAGAGAATAATAGTAGGGGCAATCTGCCTTTATGTTTTTGTCCAAGTTTTCTCCCATTGTCACTTGGAAAATGGCCAGTCCACATCCTATGTAGCCTTTAATGCTCAGTTCCTGTCCTGCTGCCATCTTCTCAAAACTTCTTTGATTTCTCCATATCCTAGGGATCTTCCTGATTTTTTAATAGCATATGCAATCTCCTTCAACCCAATTAAGTAACATATTCAGGAGAAATTTATTAAGCCTTACTCTGTGCAAAGCATTGTATTTGTTGGGTTCATAAAGGTAAAAAAAATAGTCCAGTCTAGAAGGTTACTATCCAATTGGAGAAATAATAACATATACAGATAACAATGTATTATAGTGGAAAGAATGTTGGATTCCTACCTCTGATCTTTGACAACTGGATGGCTATTTCTTTGTTGTTTGGTTTTCAGTTATGTCTGATTCTTCATGATCACATTTGGAGTTTTCTTGGCAAAGATACTGGAGTGGTTTGCCATTTCTTTCTCCAGCTCATTTTACAGATGAGGAGACTAAGGCAAACAGGGTTAAGTGAGTTGTCCAGGGTCACAAAACTGGAAAGTAATGAGGCTAGATTTGAACTCAGGAAGATGAGTCTTTCTAACTCCAGGTATTGTACCCTATCTTATATTATACATATATTATATTGTACCACCTACCTGCCTTAACTTAGCTTCATGTAACTTCTCTGAGTTTCAGTAAAATTAGGAGAGTAATAATATTTAAAACATGCATATGGACAAACTATTAATGCTTGAATTTGAACGACAAGATTATGGCATTCACTAACATGAGAAACTTACAAGGTTAAAGATTTATATTAAAGAATGCATTTATCCAACATATCATCTGCCTTGAAATGGTAGGTAAATTAATTCCCTTATATATCCCATAATGCAACTTACTGCATTATGAGCTATACTACAGACTCTATTAATAAAGGTTGTATAGAAGCATGCAGGACAGCAATCCAGTTCTTCCATTCTTAATTACTTGACTTTTGGGCTTGTTGCCATACTATGGCTTTAAGGCCAGATAGAGGAATTTTTGTCCCGAACATGTGGATGGCAACTTCTGTTTCTGGCAAGCTGTAAACCCACCCACGACTTCCACCCTAGATCACAATCCAGATGCAGGGAGGTTAAAGCAAGAGCAATTACCCCCCAAGACTGATCATTGGATCTCCCTACAATTCGAAGGCCAGGAGCTGGAGCTGCCTCTGAAAACTACAAAATGGCATGTCTCCTCAGTGGCTTCTAGCCCCCAGGGGAGGGAGCCAACACATTCTCCAAATACAGGTCCCAAAGTCCATAGGACACTAACCTCTTACTTTGTCCTAGGCATGTCTATGTTGATAATTCTGGAGTCGCCACAGCTGCTGGTGTTCTGGGGTCTCTCCAGCTGGCTGCTGGCCCTGCCACCCTGGGGCTAAAATCTCGGCTCACGAGGACCTGGGCTTGGCTCGGCTCCCTGCGCTCTGCGCGCTGCCAGCACAGAGTGCTGTGCTGGTCCTTCCTGCAGGGCTGCTGGGCTGTCCTCAGCGGGAGGTTAGCTTCTCTGTGTTGTCCTGTGGATACTGGGGCTCCAGAGGTTGTTCAGAGTCCCCTTTTACATAGTTTGGGGGGAATCTGGGGTCAGAGTGGCTTGGATGAGCTGTTTCTACTACGCCATCTTGGCTCTGCCCAGTTCTTCCATTCTAAAAACCAACAAATTCAACCTATGCCCTCTATCCATATATAACTGTAAACATATATACACACATTCACATATGTATTCATATGACCATACACCCTTCTTCCATTATTTTCATACTGAGAAAGATTTCATCAGTCACAATTATTGTTTTTCCATATAGGAATGTAAATAGTTCAACTTTGATAAGTTTCTTTTGATTTCTTTTTCCCTGATTACCTTCTCAGGCATCTCTTGCTTCTTGTGTCTGGATGTCAAATTTTCTATTCAATTCTGGTTTTTTCCTCAAGAATGCTTGAAAGTCCTCTATTCCACTGAATGACCATATTTTCCCTGAAACAAAATACTCAGTTTTGCTGGGTAGGTGACCCTTGGGTTCATTCCCAGCTCTTTTGCCCTCTGGAACATCATATTCCATGCCCTTCGATCCCTCAGTGTAGAAGCTGCCAGGTCCTGGGCTATTCTGATTGTGTTTCCACAATATTGAAATTGCTTCTTCCTGGCTGCTTGTAGTATTTTCTCCTTGATCTGGGAATTCTGGAACCTGGCTATAATATTCCTGGGAGTTTTCTTTTTGGGATCTTTTTCAGGAGGTGATCTGTGGATTCTTTCAACCTCTATTTTGCCCTCTGGGTCTAAAACATCAGGGCAATTTTCCTTGAGAATTTCTTTAAGGATGATTTCTAGGTTCTTTCTTTGATCATGGCTTTCAGGTAGTCCAATAATTTTTAAATTATCTTTCCTGGATCTATTTTCCAGGTCAGTTGTTTTTCCCATGAGATATTTCACATTGCATTCAATTCTTTCATTTGTTTGGATCTGCTTAACAGCATCTTGATTTCTCATAAAGTCATTAGCTTCCATTTGCTCCAGTCTAACTCTGAAGGAATGAATCTCCTCAGTGAGCTTTTGAGATTCTTTTTCCATCTGGCAAATTCAGCTTCTTAAGGCATTCTTCTCCTCATTGCCCTTTTGGGCCTCCTTTGCCATTTGAGTTAGTCTATTTTTTAAGGTGTTGTTTTCCTCAGTCAGGCTGTTGACCCTCATTTCATACTTTTCCTGAATCCTTCTCATTTCTCTTCCCAAATTTTCCTCCACTTCTCTTATTTGATTTTTAAATTCCTTCTTAAGGTCCTCTATGGCCTGTAACTCACTCATATTTTCCTTTGGGGCTTTTGGAGCAGGATTTCTGACCTCACAGTCCTTTTCCTGTTCCATGCTTCGATCCTCTTTGCCCCCCAAATAGGAGTCTAATGTTGAACTTTTCTGCTTATTTTGTTTCCTTTGCCTTGACATGTTGCCACTTAATTACTTGACTTTTGGGCTTGTTGCCACAGTAGGACTCTGCCACCAGACAGGGGAGCTTCTGTCCTGAACATGTGGGGTCTTCACAACTTCTGTTTCTGGCAAGCTGGATACCCACCCCATGACCTCCACCCCAGACCACAATCCAGATCCAGGGAGGTTAAAGCAAGAGCAATTACCCCCCAAGACTGATCGCTGGATCTCCCTACAGTTCGCAGGCCAGGAGCTGGAGCCGCCACTGAAAACTGCAAAATGGCGTGCCTCCTCAGTGGCTTCCAGCCCCCAGGGGAGGAAGCCTGACATGTTCCCAAAATACAGGTCCCAAAGTCCATAGGGAACTACCCTCTCACTTTGTCATAGGCGTGTCTGTGTTGACAATTCTGGAATCACCACAACTGCTGGTATTCTGGGGTCCCTCCAGATGGCTGCTGGCCCGGCTGCACTGGAGCTAAAACTGTGGCTCATGTGGACCTGGGCTCCCCACGCTCTGCGCGCTGCCAGCTCCCAGAGTGCTGTGCTGGTCCTTCCTGCAGGGCTGCTGGGCTGTCCTCAGCAGGAGGTTAACTTCTCTGTGTTGTTCTGTGGGTGCTGGGTCTCTGGAAGTTGTTCAGAGTCCCCTTTTACATAGTTTGGAGGTGATCTGGGGGGAGAGAGCCTTGGACATGCTGTTTTCTACTCCGCCATCTTGGCTCCACCCCGTGAAAAGTGATTTTTACATAATGTGAATTTCCCCAGGAAGGGAGGGAGGCAGGAAGGGATTGTGTACCTACCCATGGAGTGAGGTGACCACTATATGGTTCAAGGACTCCTGGGGGCTGAGGACAGAGAAGAGAGAGCAGCAGGAAGAACATGGGACTGGCCCAGCCATGGGGGACCTGGAAGAGTACACATGGGAACCTGACATGGATACAGACAGGAGAGGATGAAAGACATGCCAGGGCAAGGACATATTTGGCCTCAGGTCTTCATGACTCCAGACCTAGTGCTCAATGCACTATAGTGTCACTGGTCTGTCTGCTAGTCTTCCATGGTCTTCTGCCAGCAACTCCCTCACAGTTATTGTAATGACCATATGAGGTCATTTATCATTAGCCTTTATATTTCAAGTACCCATGACTTTAGTAATATGAATACCCCCTCCATTGATGAAGTTTGTCTTAATAAGTGGTTGCTGCTAGTTGCCTTTTCTGAAACATTCATGACTGACAAGCCAACCTGGAGATGAGTCTGTTCACATTTAGCCAGGCCATTACTATGACCCGACCATTTCCAGATAGCCTATCCAACATGGTAGGCCCTACCAGAGCTTGTGATGCACTGGCATGGCCTTAAAGACCCTAAACTCTCCCTGATGGGATGAGGCATCAGAAAAGTATTTCAACAAACCAAAATATGGGGTTGAAGATTATATAATGAAATCTGATTGTTTTAAATATAAAATCTTGTGGAGGCAGCATGAATAAGTAGAGAGCTAGGCTCAGAGTCAAGGACACCTGGGTTTGAGTCCTGCTTCTGACTCCTATTGGCTCCTACTAATCCTGGATGAGACATTTAATTTCTCAGTGCCCAAGACAATTCTCTTAAGAGTAAGTTGTAGGGTATGCCCCAGTTTGTGGTGGTAGATAGAGTTCTCTCCCTGTAAATTCTCTAAATCAATGGTGTTAAACTCAAATGGAAATGGTGGCTATTAAACTGTACATTAAGGATCCTTGAGGATTTCAGATTGACTTAAAAAAATCATGCATATTTCTAGGTTTCTTTATTAATTAATGTGACCTGTGGGTTGTCTGCTTAATATCTCTGCCCTAAACCAATAAAATCACAAGTCAAGTTCCTACAAAACAGTAAAAATTTCTGTTTTGATTTGAAAAATTGGTTTCACAAGTGCAAGGTGAGGAAGTGTGTATAAATAGCAGTTTATCTGCAAAATTATCTGTGAGTTTTAGTGGACTTTAAGCTTAAAATGAGTCAAAGGTACACAGTAGCTGAAAATTAATTCAAAACTAGACTAGAAGAGAATCACACTGTACATTAGGATTAGTTGGTGATACTCCCTCTCTAGTCTGCCTTTGTCTGATCACATTTTAGGAAGGACACTGATAAACTCTAGAGAGTTCAGAGGAGGACCACCAGGATGGTAAAGGGCCTCAGGAGAATGTTATATGATAATTTGTTGGACTACAAACCTCCATTTAAGGAAAGAACTTTGTTCAGATATCTTCATTTCTCACTTGGCTGAACTGTTGTGGGACTTCTCTACCATGGCCAGAGTTGAGCACTAACCCCAGCCCCTGCTTTTCAGCTTCCTAGTTAGACAATAAGCTCATTGAGGGCAGCGATTGTCTTTCTTTTTCATATTTGTATCCCCAGGACTTGTGTGCCTGACTGTTTATCTATTATTGTTATTATTATTATTATTATTATTATTATTATTATTATTTTGCTTTGTGAAGGGGGGGAGGTAGGACATTTGGGGTTAAGTGACTTGCCCAAGGTCACATGGCTAGTTTTTGTGTTAGGTGTCTGAGGCTAGATTTGAACTCAGGTCCTCCTGATTCCAAGGCTGGTACTCTAGTCACTGTGCCCCCTAGCCTCCCCCTGTTTATCAATTATTGACTATTCATCCTGGAGAGGAGAAGATTTAGAGAGGGATATGATGGGTCTGTCATGTCAGAGGGAGGATTAGATTTTTTTTCTTCTTGACCTCAGAGGGCTAAACTAAGAACTGTGTGGCAGATGCATGGAGGCAGATGTAGGGATGGTGTAAGAAAAACATCAGTCTCCTAACAATGAGTTATTAAAAAGTGAAATTGGTTGTGTTGAGATGTGGTGGAATGCCCATCATTAGGGGTCATCTAGCAAAGTCTGGATGGCACTTTAATTTTATGTTGTAGAATGGTTTCTGGCTCAGGTACAAGCCAAACTGCATATTTCTGAGGCCCCTTCTAATTCTAATTTTGTGTGACTATATAACCCTAATCTCCCACTCTAACTCTATTTCTCTATCACCAGGTGCCTGATGGACCTTTCCATGTGAATGTTCCTTTACCATCTCAAACTCATTATGTCCCCAAATGAACTCATTATCCTCCCAAACACTTGCTTTCCTTCCCCCAAACCTAGCCTTTCTCCAGACTTCTCTACTTGGGCTAAGTGAACCATCATCATCTTCCCAGTCAACAAATAAAATGGAAAGAGAACATGATGGTAATGTTTCATATAAATGGTCTTTAAAAATGCCAGTCAGTCAAGTTTTAGAGGATTTATCATTACCATGTTTGATACTGAAGTAGTAGTGGAAAGTATAGAAATAATCTCAATGTCAGAAGATAGATCAGTCTCATGAGTCATTATGGGCAATTAACAGGATACTGGGGACAAGAATTCTTTTTGGGAAAAAGGCATAATCCAAGTCTTGATTCTAAATATTAAACAGTATATTGTATTGCATCAGGACAGAGATTATGTAGTACTCAAATATGGACAATTAGGCCTGAAGTTAGAAAGGAGTTTGTAGCAGTAGGAAAGGGTGGGGAAGTCAGCGTAGAGTCTCAAGTCAAGGAGGATATATTACAAAGAGGAGCAGAAGTTACTGGTGGGAGCAGCTATATGATGCAGTAGATAGAACACTGGACTTGGAGTTCGGAAGACCTGAGTTCAAATCTGGCCTTAGACACTTATTAGCTCTGTGACCCTAGGTAAATCACTTAATCCTGTTTGCCTGAGTTTCCTCATCTGTAAAATGACCTGGAGAAGGAAATGTCAAACCATGAAAATATCTTTGCCAAGAAAATCCCAAATGGGGTGACCAAGTCAGACATAATTTAACAACAGCTCATGTGTGAGATGATTATTTTTTCATTTAATTTCTCCATTCAAGACCTTCATTTATGGTGGGAATATGCTAGCCATGACCCCACCTCACTTGGCTGAGTCAGCAATTCCTTGGCCTGAGACAGAAGGAGCATCATATTTACAGCCATAAAAACTTTAGGCATTTGCCTTTGGAAAGCAATTTACCTTTAGTGGACCTGAATTTCTTTGTTTTCTGAAAAAAAATTTATTATGAAATTAATAATCATCAACAAACACAAATTTACAACATACAATTCTTCCTGAAACAATGAACTTCTGTATTAGTTTTTCTTAAAAAAACAAAAACAAAAAAAACACCATATGGAGTAACTAGGTAGTTCAGTGAAGAGAGTACCAGCCCTGGAGTCAGGAGGACCTGAGTTCAAATCCAACCTCAGACACTTGACACACTAGCTGTGTGACCTTGGGCAAGTCACTTAACCCCAATTGCCCTGCCCTCCCTGCTCCAAAAAGCAAAAAACAAAACAAAAACTAACTGTTCCTCTTCCTTCCTTATTCAAAAGGAGACCTTCCCTTGTAACAGGTTAGTAGAGTCAATGGACCAATTTCTTCTGCAAAATAGGGATTAGAGTCTAGAACTGGAAGGTGTCTTACTTAAAAATTCTTAAAGATTATCTCATTTTATACATGATCTCACTAGGGAGGCCTAGAGAGGTTGTGCAATTTGCCCAAGATCACCCAGTTAATAATAAATTGAGTCAGGATATCGCTTAGATTCCCCTGCTCTAAATCCAAGACCCTTTCCATCACGGATCATCCTTTTTGTGGTACCTTACAGGTTCTTCAGGAAGACTTTATGTGATTGCTCATTCATCTGGGATGTGATTGTTAAATATAAGGGATTACTGAAAGGAAAAATAGAAGGCACAAGGATACCGTAGGTGCTTTCATGTTTTAGGGGTCTATTGATGAGGCTGGAGGGACTCAAGCTGAAGTTTGGGTGAATTCTCTGTCTTTCCCCCCCTCCCCTCTCCGGTGGACCGAGACCCTCCCCCCCAGTGCCAATTGTGGAATCTTTCTCTGTGATTGTATGTTGGAGCAAATGACTTTCTGTGGCTGAGTCTAAAAGTTTTCCAAGACATCCTCTCTCTCCCCCTCCTTTTTTTTTCTTTCTGATGATAGACTAAAGAACTCATTGGTGCTGTAATGAAAGGCAGGCTGCGTTCCCTGTCATGTCAAGAGTGCCGCAGTCAGGAAAGTCGACATGATTTCATGGCTAATGATTCACTCACTAATATCAATGTGGGCCGCAGTGAGGATAACCAAGTTGAGCTGTCTTAGATCAAATGATTCAATTAGGCCAGCTGTCCCTATTTGTCATGGCTCAACTCGCTTTCAAATTACCTTTCTAAAGTGTATACGTGCCTTAGCATAGAACTTAACAGCTCAACTGTTTCACAAAAAAAGAAAGAAAAAAGAAAAGAAAGGCTATTTAGGCATGATTAGAAAAGAGTTTCTCCTGTTCAGCTGTATTGTTTCTTCTTTTAGCCGTTGTGGTCTGACCCTCTTCCTGAGCTGGTTCAGCAACAGTATAGGCAGAATACAGCACTGCTCAGTGAAGATCCTCTAACATCACTGGGCAAATAATAATTCTAAGGATGGTATGAAAGACTGGAGCTTGTACAAAGGAATATTTACTTCAGAAGATATAATCATAAACACACCAACTTAATTCCTTCAATATGTGGGAGCTGTAATCCCCATCTCCTCTCATGCCTCATTCTCTAGGGAGAGGAAGGGGATTAGCATCATAGTTTAGTTGGGTTCCCATGGAGCACAGTCCTAGTGTTAAGTCCAAAACTCCCCAGGTCCCCTAGATTCCCAGGGCTTCCTTGCTGGATTGGCTAGCTACATCATTCCATGTCCATTCCAATCTTGGTCACAAGGTCACCAAGGCTCAAACTTCTGGATCCCATGAGGATCATCTGGGGTATCTGAAACTGAGGAGAACAAAAAGACCAGAACAGAAACAAACACCCCCAGGCTCTTTCTTGGAGCCTAAGCAAAAAATACCTGGGAGGACATTGCTTCTCACTGGTTTAGTTCATGGCACCTTCACTATTGGGTGAACTGAGATCTTTACTCTCTGGACCTAGTTGATAAAAGAGCAGCAGAAAAAGCATAGTGGGAAAAAATGAACTGCTTGGTCTCAGTTTTAAAGTTGAAGGAGGCTACCCCAACCCATGCAGCTGGGGATGATGTGGCAGACTCCATGTTAGAACTGGGAACATTAAGAGAAGCCTGGGTTATGTGTAGATCCTCCCTAAGGACTCTAAGTTGTGGAGGAAATTGGTAGGAAGGAACAGGATGCCTTTCAGACTGATCTCCTCTCTCTTCTTTGGCACTCTGGGGGGATAGGGTCAGATTTAATCTGTCCTAGATTTGGATTTCACTAGTTTTGATGACAAGTCTAAGCCAGGAGGGCTATTCTGTGGCTTATTTGAAGTGAAGGTCCATTCCAGAGTACCCTGAGATCAACAAATGATTCTATAGAATATTTCTGAGCAGAGAGTTCATTATCTTTCTAGTCCCAACATCTGGAGAAGCAATCATGGTGTATTGTGGTTTGGGAACTGGTCTTGTAGCTGGGTTAGAGTCCTGCTGATGACTAGTCACATAGTTGTACTAAGTCACAGTCCCTGTGGGTCTTACAAAACTCTCTAAGACTATAAGCAGCAAAAAAAAATACTTGCATTAATAGAAAGGATTTCCTCAGCTGGGAGTTTCTTGTACTAATGAAATCACAGATCTAGTTCCTATCCCTATCTCCAGTGCCTAGCACAGCACTGGGCGTAGAACATATGCTTAATAAATGCTTCTTGATCCATTGATTAGAAAAAATGCTCCAATATTACCACCGTTAATTCAATAAACATTTATTAAATGCCTCCTATGTACCAGGCACATAGTAGGGAACAAATAAGAAAAAAGATGACAGCTCCTGTCTCTAAGGATCTGGAAGGGCAATTCCTGCCTTCAACTAGGGAAAACTTTGCAAGGAGCTGAGTGCTTCAGTTTCTAGTCCTCCAATGAAAGGAGAGAGGTGGCATCCCAGGAGAGTTAGCAGCAGGATGATGAGATTTCAGGTGATGAGGAGGGCCCTCTGGCTCCGTAGAGTTGAAACCAGACAAAGCTTCGGAAGGAGAGTCTAGTGTTGATCAGGGAAACAGCAAAATTCACATTCA
>WOXC01010118.1:0-180000 GCA_011680675.1 Gymnobelideus leadbeateri | reverse complement strand
TTCTTGGCAAAGACATTGAAATGGTTTGCCATTTCCTTCTCTAGCTTATTTTACAGATGAGGAAACTGAGGCAAACAGGGTTAAATGACTTGTCCAGGGTCATATAGCTAATAAGTATCTGAGGCTGCATTTGAACTCAGGTCTTCCTGACTCCAGGCCCTGTGCTCTATCTACTGCATTACATAGCTGCCTGATATCTGCTTTGAGGCAAAATGAATGGATTTCTCCCCTCCATATGCAAAGAGGAATGAAAAGTGTTACCTGTTATCTTTAGAATAATTTGAAGTATTACATCATCATAATATTGGAATTCAGGCTCTCCAGTGAGAAGGACACTGTGGGTCCTTCTGGCCTCTGGTCGCTCTCTTACTCTGTGTTCTTAGCTAAATCTCCTCCCACTAGACTCACTGTCTTTTTTGGGGGGGGGGTCAGTTTGCATATTCAGGGACATTGAGGTAGTAATTCCCTCTAGTAAAATTAAGATAACAAGGAGATGATGCACATTATACAGGTTGCCCCAAAGGACACTTTTGTCACTATTAGTGAAAGGACACCTTCTGTCACAGAATGGCATAATATAGAGAACGCTGGCTTTGGAGTTAGAAGGCCTGGGTTTGGATTCTCCACTGACTCCTTACTGTTTATATGACACTGGACATATCAGGCTTGATATTCTCATTTATAGAATGAGAAGTGGAAATATAGAACCTTCGAGGTCCATTCAGCAACTAAATCTAGGATGAATTCAATTTTGATCAATTCAGATTCACATAAGTTCAATTGCCAGGAGGCAGAGGTGATGCTGAAATTTAGAGGCTGATGTTAAGGTGCTTGGCTTCTCCCCGGTTGTTTTTTGTTTCTGCTGCTGTAATGCCTCTGGATCACTGCCTCTGGAGGCTTGGCTTGAGGCACCCCACCTCCTTATGCATCATGGCACCACGACTGCCACTACTGAATTGCTGCACTTGTAATAGTTGTTTTTGGGCCACTGTTGCCCCTATTGCTGCTGCTGCTGCTGGTGGTGAGCCAAGTACTATATTGAGAGAGTAGAGAGGAAGTTTGCAAGACAGCCCTCTACCATGCTAAACATGACTGCCATTACCTACATGCCCAGTGTGAGCATCTGGGATGGAGATCCCACCGTACAGTGGGGCACAGTCTCTCTAGGAACTGCATATATTTCATAATTCTGATGTTCCTTGTCCTGAGAAGTAGTTCTATGAATGAATGACTCAAATGGTCATTATGTAGCTACTAAGTGTCTCTGCACCAAATAGCTGATTAGGATGTGAACCTGACATCCTCACGTCATTCATCAGCTGTGTGTAGGCCCAGTCATAGCGCTCCTGGGGACCAGGAAGCTTCAATTAGTTAGTGACCGAGAGAAAGTTGAGACTGTTCCCTCTGCCCCCAAAGGAGCTCAAGAATGTCCTTCCATGATTTTCCTAGGGTGAACTGGCAGTGATGGAGGAGAATCACAACAGGTTGTGTGCTCAGTTCTGAATCAAGGGCCACCCACCCCTCTGCCAGTAGAGGCTGTGGCTCACTAAGGAATACTACTTTCTGGTGCCCAGAGAACTCAAAACAGCTTTGATTCAAAATGTTGGCAAAATAGTCTGCCTCCGGTATTTTGACTTCGTTAAAAATGAACTGAATGAGGTAATACGTTTTGAAGCATTGCCACAAAAATATACCATGTTGTGCTTTCAAAACCTTAGAGCTGTATGACTGCTATGCTTCTTGGTTACCTCTCCTTGACAAAGAAGGGGTTTACTTCCCATTCTGGGCCCTACAGTAACTCTTCAACCTCAGAATTCAGGATGCAGGGGGTGAGGGTGGGGGAGGGGCAGGGGTTCTGCTTAGTGTTGTCACTTTTTTGCTCTGTCTCCCTTCTGGGGTAAGGGGAAGAACTGGCATACTAAGGTGTATAATCAGTGACAATGTAGTAACTAACTAGGTCACCCACAGTTATGGTATTATTCCTCTCTTCCTGTGAATTTTGGCTAAATGGTTACACAGGCCTTATTTAGAACTCTCCAGTATTTTTGTGTTTAAGACTGTGTTACTGCCCACGATGAGCATGAATGTTATGAAAGTCTTCAAATTCCACTAACTGAACATTTACATTTGTCATTTTGTCTAACCTTTACAATGATTCTATGTTTGTTTACTTATTTTTCAGGTGTGTCTGACTCTTTGTGACCCCATTTGGGGTTTTCTTGGCAGGGATACTAGGGTAGTTTGCTGCTTCTTTCTCCAGCCCATTTTATAGATGAAGAAACTGAGGCAAACAAGGTTAAGTGACTTGGCCAGGGTCACACAGCTAGGAAGTATCTGAGGCTGGATTTAAATTCAGGTCTCCCTGACTCCAGGTTTGGCATTCTATCAATGGTGCCACCTATCTGCTCTAGACAATTCTATGAGATAGCTACTATTATTTCCCTTTTAGAGATAAGTCAGGCAGAGATTAAGTGACTTGCCCAAGGTCACACATCTAGTAAGTATTTAAGGCAAGATTTGAAGTCAGATATTTTTAGTTCCAAGTCCACCATTCTATGCATTATGCTACTGAGCTTCTTGTACGTGTGTATTTCTATGTCCATTCATTTAGACATTCATCCATAACACACACATAAGCATACACTCACATATATACATACATGTACTGATGGGCTAAGTCAATGAACTCTTCATCCAATGATATGTCTTTATTGGGCACCCTGCAATCTTCCTGCACATGCAATCATCTCTTCTACCCCCCAAATAAATTTCTGGTGTATACTTTCTCTGCCCAGTGTTCCCACAAATAATATCTCTCTCCTTTTTACCCTGGAGATCCACTCTTGGTTACTTCATAGAAACTGCTCTGGCTAATGTCTTTATTGAGTTCAAAGAATGGTATATTACCTTATGATTTCTTTTTGTCCTTTAATTGAAGTTACTATAAGTAGCATTACTATAGGTGGTACCAAGGCACAGGTGATTGGCTATAAAGGAAAGCTTGTATGTTTACAAAGTACAATAAAGAGTTAAATGAGTGGCTCTGGGTCATTTCAGAAACAAGCATAAATTCAGGACTCTCATCCTAGGGCACATTGCCACTAATACATAAACTGGGTCAATCACCTGGAATAATTTTCAAGAATGCCAAATCTGGCAACAGGCCTTGTGCTCTCAACTTGCGAGTCTTAGAAACAGTTTGGCCCTGTGTTATGCGTCTGCACTGAAGCATTGATGGGATGGATATGCCCAAAGGACATGTGAACCACTCCAGGTTTATCCTCTCACTATCAGTGTCTAAATGACAAAGCTCAGAGTCCTTGAAGGCTTGCTGATTTCAAGGCTAGCAATACAAGGGCAAGATTCAATCTGTTACTTAACTTTCAACATTCTTCTCTGAACTGTAGGCAAAGGCCTTTAAAAATATATATTATATATGTATGTATGTAAATATAAATATATATTATATATGTATGTAAATATATATATAGCCTATCACTATATACCTATGTATACATATTGTTGTTGTTTGTATATATGTGTATATATATATATATATGTTTATATGTCAAATTCTTTCTTAAAAAAGATAATGGGAAGATACTGGGCATGGTGAATACTGAATAATAACACAAAAATTGAAATTGACTATTTTTTAACAAAAAACAAACAACTAATAACTACTATGGGAGCCATTTCTGAATCAGCTGTCTGTGGACAGTCAGACCATCAATTTGTTAGAGCAAAGATCAAAATCAACACCAGCTGCTGTTACCAACAATAAATTGGGTGCACAGGCAGCATCAAAGAAATCATCAAAGAGACATATGAAAAGTAGATAGAGGCCATATGTAGCAAGATTGAGGGATAACAGATGGGCAACAGTGGTGCTGTCCAGCCATTTAATGTGAAGAGACCTAGGGGAAGGTATCCAGAATGTTGGGTGGATCCACCATGAAGGGCAGATAAGAAGACATAAAGAAGAACAGCACAGGGTGAGAAGGTGTGCATGGTTTGTGATCTTAATCCATTTGAGGGGTGATGATGATTGATGAAATGACAGATTCATTGAAGCCTCAGAAATAGAAGAATAGGCAAATTAATATATTTGTTGAAATATTTGAGTTTATCAAACATTAAATAGCTAATTCCATTCCTGCCCCCACTGCATTAATATATCACTAGGGAATTATGGATTTTTGGTGTGAGAAAATGCTACTTTGAGACAAATCCTTAAATGTCTTTTGGACCTATTTCTAATCTTCTTTTTTTGTTTTACCTTCTGGAAGTACATTAAAGGGAGAATGTTGTACTCCAACTTTTGCATTGGTAGAATGAATTTCCTGACCTGGGAATTCCCATCATCTTATTGCTTGGGAGTTGGGGGAGGACTAAGGGACCACTCATAGCCTATCATATCATTCTTTATTTTTAAGCAATATTTTTTCTTCCCAATTACATGTCAAGACAATTTTTAGCATTCATTTTTTACAATATTTTGAGTTCCAAATTTTTCTCCTTCCTTCCCTCCTTTCCCCTCTTCTGAAAATGGTAGGCAATTTGATTTTGGTTATATCCATGCTAGCATGTAAAACTTATTTTCATATTAGTTACAGTTGTGAGAGAAGAAACAAACAAAAAACATGAAAAATAAAAAGTAAGTGAAAAAATATGCTTTGATCTGCATTCAGAGTCCATCAATTCTTTATCTGGATATAGATAGCATTTTCCTTTGTGAGTCTTTTGTACTTGTCTTGGATCATTGTGTTGCTGAGAAGATCTGAGTCATTCATAGTTGATCATTACACAATGTTGCTGATACTACATACAATGTTTTTCTGGTTCTGCTCATTTCACTTTGCATTAGTTCATACAAGTCTTTCCAAGTTTTTCTGAAATCTGCCTGTTCATCATTTCTTATTGCACAATAGTATTCCATTTTATTCATATACCTCAACTTGTTCAGTCATTTCCCAATTGACAGGCATCCCCTCAGTTTCCAATATTTTGTTGCTATGAAATGGGTTGCTATTTTTGCACATATATGTCCTTTTCTCTTTCTTATGATCTCATTGGGATACAGACCTATTATTGGTATTTCTGGATCAAGGGTATGCATGGTTTATCTGTCCTTTGGGCATAGTTCCAAATTGTTCTCCAGAATGGTTGGGTCAGTTCACAACTATACCAATAGTGCACTGGTGTCCCAATTTTCCCACATTCTCGACAACATTTATCTTTTTTCCTTTTTTGTCATATTAGCCAATCTGATAGGTATGAGGTGGTACCTCAGAGTTGTTTTACTTTGTACTTCTCTAATCAAGAGTTATTTGGAGGGGCGGCTAGGTGGCGCAGTGAATAGAGCGCCGGCCCTGGAATCAGAAGGACCTGAGTTCGGAGCCGGCCTCTGACACTTAATCCATACAAACAAAAACCTAGCCATGTAACCTTGGGCAAGTTACTTAACCCCAATTGCCCTAAAGGGGCGGCTAGGTGGCACAGTGAGTAAGAGCGCCGGCCTCGGAGTTTGGATGACCCGAGATCAGATCCGGCCTCAGAAAATGAGCACCCACACATAAATAATGACTAGCCGTGTAACCTTGAGCAAGTTAGTTAACCCCAATTGCTTTAAAAAAAAAAAGAGTTATTTGGAGCACTTATATATAGCTTTGATTTCTTCATCTGAAAACTTGTCTGTTCATATCCTTTGTCCATTTCTCAATTGGGAAATGGAATGAAACCTTAAAAATTTAACTCGGTTCCCTATACAAGAAATGACACCTTTATTAGAGATGGTTGCTATAAAGATTATTTCCCAGCATTCTGATTTCTTTCTAATCTTGATTGCCTTGGTTTTGTTTATCCAAAAGCTTTTAAATTTAATATCATTAAAATTATCTATTTTACATTTCATAATGTTCTCTATCTCTTGTTTGGTCATGAATTCTTCCCCTTCCCTAAGATCTGACAGGTAGACTATTACTTGCTCTTCTAATTTGTTTATGAAGTCACCTCTAATGTCTAAATTATGTACCAATTTTGACCTTAACTTGGTATAGGGTGTGAGATGTTGTTCTATACCTAATTTGTATCCTATTGTTTTCTAGGTTTCCCAGCAGTTTTTGTCAAATAGTGAGTTCTTATCCCAAAATCTGGGTCTGTGGGTTTATCAAACACTAGACTACTATGGTCATTGACTACTGCATCTTCTGTACCTAAGCTCATCTACTGATCTACCACTCTTAGTCAGCACTAGATAGTTTTGATGATTTCTGCTTTATAAATAGTTTGAGATCTGGTATTGCTAGGCCACATTCTTTTGTATTTTTAAAATTACTTTGCTTAATATTCTTGACCTTTTGTTCTTCCAGGTAAATTTTATTTTTTTCTAGCTTTATCAAATAAAATTTTTGTAGTTTGAGTGATATGGCACTGAATAAGTAAATTAGCTTATTTAGGCAGAATTATCATTTTTATTATATTGGCTTAGCCCTCCCATATCGTACTAAACCACCATGTCCTTTCAGTGATCTTTAGCTCAGCATGGCCAGGAAGTTAATTTATCTCCCAAAGGCCCAAGCCAATGAGTCACCCTGTCCCTGGAGTTCTCAGAAGTTTCCAGGGGGAGCTCCCAGGTTCTGGGGGATATTTGTTTCTATTCTGTGTTTGTCTTCAAATTCAGTTTTCAGACTTCATCTGCCTGGGACTGGAAGTTTGAGCCTTGGCAACCTTGGGGCCAGGATTGAAGGTGAGGTGGTGCAGCCAGCCAGGCCTAAATGAAAGCCATGAGAAACTGGTGCCTGGGACTCAAGCCTCAGGGGACTTTTGGACTTGGAACTGGGAATGTGCTCTATGGAAACCAAGCTAAGCTATGAAAGTAATTCTTTTCCCCTCCCCAGAGACTGAGGTGGTTCAAGGAAGAGGGGGAAGTATGTCTCCCACATGTTAGGGGGAGTAAGTTTATATGTTAATGATTATGTATTTTAAGGTAAAAATTTCTGTGAAAAACTGATATGACTGTTAGTGCCTAATGGAACTGGGATATGAGTGGACATCCCTTACACCTGAAGGAACAAAAAAAATATCATTTAGGATACTGGAGAATCCTGTGAAGGAGTAAAAAAGTAACCTATCTGGCCTTCAGGCAGTAGGGACCAGGGTGGGCTATGTCACAAATATATGTGGTCTATACTTGTGCTTACAAGGTGCACAAGGTGTTTATATTCTAAGGGAGGAAGACAACATACAAAAGCAAAAAGGAGCTGAAAAGTGCCCTGGGTTAGTTGGATGGGGTGGGGGGAGAAGTGTGGTGGCAAAGTTCAGAGAATGGGAAACAGAATTGAGAGAATAATGAAGGATACCTGTCCTGCTCCTGTCCTTAAAATGTGAGTTTACATGAGGAATTTCCAATGGGAGGATGGATTGAGGTAGCAGAAGGAAGTTCCAAGATAAAAAAGGAAAGATTAGAGAAAGGTTTTTGCCTGCCTCAGAGAAATAAGAAAGAGAACCGTAGGTAGGCTTTGGAAGGAAAATTTAAGACTGGATAAGCTTTTGATGGAAATTAGTGGGACCAGGGGAGGCACCTAGAGGAGAAGAAATAGGGAGCTGGCTGCTTTGGGCTAACTCTAGTATGAGGGCAGGATATAAGGAAGACCTGTAGTTTTGCCTATAGGTTATTAAGTTCAGTTCATCAGAATTGGAAGGGAGATAGGGCTTTGGCTAAGAAAGGTTATAAAATTGTTTTACACTTCTCATTCATTCAGTCATTCATTCATTCAATCCTCAAATATGTATTTAGTATGTGCAGAGCACTGTTACAGGTCCTGTTGACCATGCAAAATAAGTAAGAGACAGGACTGGCTCTGGAGGAGTTTACAATCTAATTGGGGAGATAAAGTATACATGAATAAATACATATAATACAAATTATGTACAATGAATTCATAGGAGGTGTAAAAGACAATCATAGTTCTGAATACAATAAATTAGTTACAAGAGGGTTAAGAATCCTTGTAGACAATATTCCTTATTATTCTATTTCATATTTGGATTTTTTTGACAAACAGGTCAAGCTCAAGTTTTTTTTCTTTTATTGTTGAGCTTTACAAAATGCATGAATTTATGCATGAATGAGTAATTTAAAAGCATTTAGTAATTATTTGCTATGTGCCAAGCACTATGCTAAGTGCTGGGAAACATATAAAAGCAAAGACAATCCTGTCCTCAAGGAGCTTACATTCTAATAAGGGATGTAACACACAGGGGGGAGAATTGACCAGGGAGGGGGCACTTTGGTACTGAAATTTATAGTGAAAGAGAGTAGGGCCATAGGGAACTAGATCAATATAATGCAGGTCCAGGAACAATGACAGACTTAATTTACTAATGGTTCATGGCTCTAGAATTGGAGGTAGGGGATGAAAAGGGTACACCCATGACGGGAATATGGTTGACCAGGCTATGGAGAATGTGAATCTTTGATGATTTTAATGCTACCAAAGACCAGTATAACACCAGTTTGGTGTCTCTAGATAGCTCTTTCTTTGTCACTGATAAAAATTTGTTATTTTTCAATTTTAGGACCATTAGAATGAAAGAGATCTTAAAGTCACTTAGTTAATTCCTTCGTTTTTGACCTTCTACTATCCCAGATAGATTAAATCAGTTTTCTTTTAAAGGACCATCAGAATAATAATATTAATGATTATTATTAATTAATAATAACACATAACATTTATTTAGTGCATATTATGCACTAGGGACTGTGATAAAGGCTTCACAATTATTATCTCATTTGATCCTCTCCATAATCCTGGGAGGTAGGGGCTATTATTATTCCCATTTTATGGATGAGGAAACCGAGGCAAACAGAGGTTAAGTGACTTGCCCAGGGTCACAAATATAGTATCTGAGGCTGAATGTGGACTCAGCTAGACCTTAGCTTTCTATCTCTTATGCCACCTAATTGCCCCAAAGGGAATTCCATAAACTCTCTCTGTTTAGGTTGAGCTCATCTCCATTTTCTCTGTCCTGATTGCAGATAAATCATCACCTGAGTCAAAACTCTTCATCTTTCTCTTCTTTGAGCCATACAGCTGTTTTCTGTTGCACTGTATAGGTGTCATAACTTGGAGTTTTCTGTACTTCTTGTTAGTATACAGACAACTCAATCATGAATATTTTAGGAAAAAGGTAGTTTTCAAACTCTATATTTAGTGTACATTGGCAGCTTATTAACAATCATAACTTGTATATGAGAAGTAGAATAAAACATCATTAAGGAAAGGTATGGTTAGAAAAGGAGGCAGGCCGTCTTAACAGCTTAGTATTACATTAATGCCCGTAAGATGTTTTTTTAAAAAATACATCCTAGAATAATGCCTCCATCACATTTGATGAATTCTCTATAGAATACTTAGGGAAGGCATAGAAAAGAATTTCTGGAAGAGAAGCCTTTGATGGGCTACAGTGCACAGCTAGGCAGGGAACATTCACAATGGATGATGGATGTCTCACAGTTAGCAAAACAATGCTGTTCTTCAAAGTATCAGACTGCTGAAGTTAAGCAGCACTCTGGTGTTAAAGAGTATCAGACGGAAGACCTGCTTTCTAGTTGTGGCTTTGCTCCTTAGCAGCTCTTTTTTTTATCCTGAGCCTCATTACCTTAATTTGTAAAATGGAGATTATATTATCTAAACTTTCTATATCCCAGGCTTGTTGAGAAGATCAACAAGGTTGGGATATGTGAATATTCTTTGTAATTATAAGGCCTTAGGAGAGTGTAATATATTATTATTGTCCTCCAAAACTTGTCCTGATTGGCATAGAGACATGAAGGGAAATTGGCTTAATGCTAGAAACTCTCAAATTTTCCCTTGGCACATACTACCCTAAGCAGCAGACAGAACTACGAGAATGGTAAAGATTCTTAATGGGCAAAAAAGGGCCAAGTAGACAGAGGTTGCCTTGCTGAATGCCTGAGGCTTAATCTCTTGATGGGAGATGGTGATTCAGCTGTCAAGGTGCCTGAGTAGGTCTGTGGTCATCATAATGATTGGCTATGGATGGATTTTCTTTCCCTTCCCCCCAAGAAGGCAATAAACGGGTCACATATATTTAAATGAATGGACTGCTCATTTTGGTGACAAATAGGTCCAGCTTGTTAACTCAATTCATATCCTTTGTGTCAATTTCCTAACATGCCATACAGCTGGAAAAATGCAGTGATTTGAACAGGACACAATTCATTATCTTCCAGTTCTCTGTCTCTCCCTTGTCCCCCACCAGATCTCCACCTAAAAGTCTTTCCTTCAGCCAGGATCTCAGACCCTTGTGGGTCTTCATGACAAATCTTTGTCATTTCTTTAGTTGTTACAAGAAAAGAAGTATCTATGAAAAGAACTTATGCAAGTGAAGAAGAGAGAATCATTCAACAAATATTCAGCTGTTAGAAGATGTGCCTTTCGAAGGAAGTGCTTAAGTAACACTGTGTCATGTTTTGGCGCCCACTGCCGTTTTGTGTTGACAAACTGCACTGGAGCCTGTGGGTTTCCCATCAAGATGTAATCTGAATGATGTTTCCTAAGCTTCTGGTTTCTAGGTGCCATGAAGCATTAGTTCCTTCCACTTCAACATATCTGTCACAGAAGCCAAGATGCATTAAGTCATTTTTTCAAAGAAACTCTCTGTACTGATGAAGTGTGGGGGGGTGTCCCTGCTCTTAGGCTCAGCACACCAGTTCCTTACCTATTTTCAGTGCTGTAGGGTAATCAGACTGAAACAAATGCTTATTAATGTGCATCTCAAATTTTGATGGGGTTGTTGAGTGTAATATAATAGAAGTTTGAAATCTCTCCTTTCCTCCTCATTATCAAAGACAGTCAAACTCAGACCATACCCTTGTCTTACCTGTCAGACAGTATTGATAGGACTTTTTTTTTTTGATAGAGCATAGGGCAATGAGGTGGCATAGTACATAGATTGCCAGGCCTGAGGTCAGAAAGACCCGAGTTCAAATTTGACCTCAGACACTAGCTATGTGACCCTTGGCAAGTCACTTAACCCTATTTTCCTCAGTTTCCTCATCTATAAAATGAGTTGAAGAAAGAAATGGCAAAACATTCCAGTATCTTTGCCAAGAAAACACCAAATGGGGTCACAAAGAATCAGACACAACTGAAAAATGACCGAACAAAATGCAAGCTTCACATTATATTGTTGGTGATGTGTTTGTTTTTTCACCAGAATGAGGTCCAGAGAATACTTATGGAGAGATTTTACTTTGGGGCTCCCAAGGTGGAAGTAACAACAGAATCTTAGCATACTGGCCTCTGAAAATACCCCTGATTTGGAAAACTAAAAGCTATTGTGATACAGAGTGCTAAAGCAATATTTCAGCCAAAATGCAATAAATGGGCTAAAATAAAGACAACTTTGTCTAAAAATGCTGAGAATTGTCAAATCCTGATGGAGGCAGGAAATGGTCAGACAGTCTTCAGCAGTGGGTTCTATCTCTGATGGAGTTAACCCTCTCGTAGCTGAATTTTTAGAGTCTGGGTGAGCAGAGTATCCCACACAGTGGATATTGTGGTGCCAAGGGGTTAACAGACAGTTTATGTGAAGTTTTAATATCCCACAAATGAAATGTGCATGTGAAATGGGGGAAAAAAAAGGAAAAAATATTCTATTTGTCAGCTGGGCCGCCATATGTCGTTCTGGCGGGAGCACAATTAAATGGTGACAATTCCTCTTTATTGGATGAGGATCTGTGTCAATTCCCAGTCCTGTGCCCTTCTATGGATGAACAGGGACATTCCTCATGACCATGCTAGATTTGAGCTTTTCTTTTTTTTTGCAGGTAAATCTATATCTCAGCTCCTCCTATCCCCACTACTGTGCCCTATTCCCACACTATGTAGAAATGTTGACATCATTTTCCTTTCTTGAATGCTTTTTTTGGGAGAAAAAATAGAGAGACACAGAGCAATCCATCTGTATATATATTTTTTAAATGAACAAGGCCCTCAGGGTAAAAAAGAGTCCTCAGTAAGCGACCAGAGTAAGAATTTTTGGAGTAGGTTAAAATGTTCAGAACATAGAGCATTCGGTGTTCCAATTTTAAGCAGATCAAAGCTATGGCAACAACAATAATAACAATAACAATTTAAGTCTCATCCATTTTCTCCATTTTGTTAGAATCTAGATAGAGCCTGTCCTGGGACCAGTTAGTAGGCTGCTAGTCTTCTTTTATACTTAATGTACTGAGAACTATTGTACAAGTAGATGACATAATTGAAGAGAAAAATTGGGACATCAGCTTATCTCTTTTAGGTTCACCAAAAGCACCTTTGGGACAACTCCAAGAAAAATTAAGATAACAAATTGATGTGTACTACATCCTGTTCACACCTGATTTTGATCACTTTCTGCTAAATCTTTAAATGTTGAAATATTTTCATTTAATATTGCTTA
Source organism: Gymnobelideus leadbeateri (assembly GCA_011680675.1). Classification (NCBI taxonomy): domain Eukaryota; kingdom Metazoa; phylum Chordata; class Mammalia; order Diprotodontia; family Petauridae; genus Gymnobelideus; species Gymnobelideus leadbeateri. Next base: position 167,529 of record WOXC01010118.1, on the reverse strand, counting down.
CTTAGTGATTATAAATATTTGGTATGGAGGCATAGACTAAGGCATGCGTTCTTCAAATTCTATGGATCAATGTTATGTCTAGGCAATTGAGGGCAACAGTCCCATTTATGAAAATAGCCTGGTTCTTTTGTTGTTCAGTCACTTAAGTCATATTTGACCCTTTCTGATACCTTTTGGGGTTTTCTTGGCAGAAATAGAGGAGTGGCCATTTCCTTCTCCAGATCATTTTACAGATGAGGAAACTGAGGCAATCAGGGTTAAGTGACTTGCCCAGGGTCACACAGCTAGTAAGTATCTGAGGCCAAATTCAAACTCAGCAAGATGAGTCTCCCGGCATTATATCCGTGCGGTGCTAGTCTGGTTCTAGCACAGTTTATTTTTTGAATTTCCAAGGGTATGTTTAGGTCCATATTCATAGTATGGATATCTATCAACTCAATTTAAGAAAGATAGCAAGATTTTAATGTAGGCCTCTAACCATCAGATAGCATTTTGCTATGTATTTCATAGGCATGATAATTTTGTAATCTTCAATGATCTATTATATAATATTATCATTTCCTTGCATAATCCACAATAATCAATAGTTCCTGGCTCCCAAAGGTTAACCTATCTGTAAAAATTTCTGGTGGTGATGACCCACTTGATCCTGACTTGTCATTATTAACCACCTCCAGTTTAATAAATAAATTCACATGACTCAGCTATTTTTTGATACTTCCACATTTGTTGGTTGAGTCCATGTGAATGTTGAAGGGGCTTTTGGATTTTATAGGGTCTTAGATTTTTCATAGGCTCCATCTTGATGGAAGGTCCTTTCTGATACATTTGAAAAATCCAATAGCATACTATTGTCAACCTTTTACCATTGCCCAGTGAAAAAGGTCTGTTTGTTCCAAAAGCATTTCTGTAAGTTTTTATTTATTGCCTTTTTTTTTTGGAGGGAGAAGGTAGGGCAACTGGGGTTAAGTGACTTGCCCAGGGTCACATGGCTAGTTTTTTGTTCCGTGTCTGAGGCTGGATTTGAACTCATGACCTCCTGACTCCAAGGCCAGTGCTCTATTCACTGTGCTACCTAGCTGCTCCTGTAAGTTTTTAATCTGTTTATGGCTAATTTTTAACCACATGTACTCTTAGATTATCTTTATTATCATTATTTACTGGAATTTATATAGCACTTTATAGTTTAAAAAAACCCCACTTTTCTCACAAGTGAGGGATACTGAATTTCATTCAAAATACAACTCAGATAGTAGCTTCTAAATGAATCCCTTCTTGATTCTTCCAGCAATTTTCTCCCTCTTGATATTACTTGATATTATTGTATTTATATATATATGTATATATATATACATATATTATATATTAACTTACTTGTGTACCTGTTGATTCTTATAGAATGTGAAAGTTTCTGTATAATACAGTTTGTTGAATTTTCAAGAGTATGTTGAGCTCTGTATTTGAATTATTGATATTTGTCAGCTGTTCCTTTAGGAAAGAGAGTAAGTGTTGATGCAGGCCTCTACTTTTGGTTTCTGTGAAAGAAGGTTGTGGGTGGAAGAATGGAATAAGAGAAGACTTGAACTGAATAAGAAGTAAGAGGAAATCTTTAGGGAGATTTAGATGAATGTTGATTAGTGAAGAAGGCCACAGTTGGAATTTTGGGAGGACAAATTTGGAATATTTGAGGAAAATTTGAAGAAGAACCATCTCCAGATCCAGATTTTATTTCCGGTTACTATAGGAGAAATTTGCAGAAGGAGTAAGATTAGATATTAAGGGTCTGAATATAAGGTTTTAAGGGGAAAAAAAGACGATATTGGGCAAGGAAATAGAAGTTTGAAAAGGTGAATTGAAAAATTGGTAAGTAAAAAAAATAGTGAAACAAATGAGAAGTTAGTGAGAAAAGGGAAAGGAAATAGTTTGTATCTAAACAATTTTTGAGACAAAGGAAAGGAAGTTGGGTGGAGCTGTGAGGTTGTTACAATGATGAAAGTTTGTAAAAGTCCTAAAGAAGTACTTAGGTAAGTGTTTGTAAGCTTAAGCAAAGAGGGATTTTTTTTTTTTTTAGTTCAGTTTCCCAGACTCAGGCTAAATTGTAAACATTTGAAGGATGAAACTCCTTTGAACCCTGATAATTCACAACTGTGCTGAGGGAAATAGGTTCCGTGCCTTCTGGCTCTGAGTCAATCAGGGGACAAGTCTTTGTAATATATTCTGGGAGGTTGGCATTTTGCTTTGGGGGTTTGTTCATGGGAAGAATCTTTTGATTTCCTGGTCAACACTGAATAGCCATATGTTCAGAGCTCCCTAACTGTTCAGATTTCTGTACTCCCTCGATCCAGTGATATATGTAAAGTGCATAGCAATATTACTATGTTCAGACAGCTGGAGCCCTGTGTTAATTTCTCTGCTTGTATTTTCTATACTCACTTCTTTCTCTGTAATTAAAGTGGGATTGTTAACCCCTTTAAAGATGCCTTTACATTGTAAGTCTGATCAAAAGAACCTGTGCTAGGAGGTCGTCCTGGGTGTGCTAGGGTGCTAGGGTTTATCACTAGAGTGATAAACACTCACAAACAGCTTTAAAAAGGCTAAAGTTCGTAATTAGTTATGTAGAGTTAGAGAATTTATAGTGACTTGCAATGATATGATATGAGAGATATGATATGATATGATATGGATATATGAGATATATTCACAGTAAATTCCATGTATGGGTAGATTTCTTTTACAGAAAGGTGAAGGAAATCAAGTATTACCTCTCCATGTCCTAGGTTATCAGAGACATGTAGTTTTCCTAAAGAGGGGAGAAAATAGGACTTCAATTGGAGAAAAAAGGATGTACAGTGGCATGAGGGAAACTTGATCTTTGTTAGGATTTTGAAGAATAGAAGAATCTCACATAGATAAGGGTGGGAACAAAATATATGAACATATACTTGGGCCAAAAAAAATTTAGAAGCGCTTCTTGAGAAGGATCTAGCTGGACATTCTGAGGAGCTATCAAGTTATCCAGTAAGAATCAAAGGAAGAGAATAATAATGGTGTCTGGTGGTTGGACTTGGGGATATCCAGAAGGCTATTTGTAAATCTGAAATAACAATAGGGAAGTCTGTTATCTTATTGGGAAATTATCATCATCATTATAAAAATAATAGCCAATACTTCATTATTAACTAACTTTATTATAACTAAATTATGATAATTAACTAATAATTAAAATATTAATTTATTATTAATAGTTTATAATTAGCAACCAACTAATATTAGCTTTAATATTTGCAAAGCATTTCATATACATTATCTCATTTGATCCTTATGAGACACCTATAAGTGACATTGTTATCCTCATTTTAAGTGTTTCAGTCCCTCAACATTTGACTTATAAGCTACTTAAATATAACCTATCACAACATTCTTAGGACTTCCGGGCCCCTCCGACACTGGACTTTCTTTTGTATGTTGTCTACTATAATTAGAGTGAGCTTCATGAGAGCAGAGGCTATCTTGCTTTTCCTATTTGGATTCTCAGAACTATATTATAGCCCAGATCTTGGCATGTTGAAAGTGCTTAATAAAGACTTTTTCATTCATTCAATTAAAGAGAGATTTGTTCTCCTAGAGTCAAAACAACAACAACAACAAAACCCTTCCCAAATACAAAATGGGGGAAGCATGCTTGGACATCAGTTCTTCTGAAAAAAGATCAGGGGTTTTTAGTGGGCTGTAAGTTAAATAAGAGTCAGTAGCTTGCTGTGATAGCCGAAAAGATTAAAGTGATCTTGAGCTACATCAAGAAAGGAATATCTTCCAGGCTAGGGAGATGGTAGTCTTACTGTTCTTTTCTCTCACCACACCTCAACTGGAGCATTGTGTTTGCTTCTGGACACCACACTTTGTGAGTTCAAATTCGGCCTCAGACACCTACTAGCTGTGTTACCCTGTGCAAGTCACTTAACTGCCTCAGTTTCCTTATCTGTAAAATGAGCTGGAGAAGGAAATGGCAAACCATTCCAGTATATTTGCCAAGAAAGCTCCAAATAGGGTCATAAAGAGTCAGGCATGGCTTAAATGACTGAACAACAGCTACACTTTAAAAAAGAATGTTGGTAAGACAGAGAGGTTTCAGAAGAAAGCAACTAGAATGGTGAAGGGACTTGAGCCTATGCCATATGAAGGAACCCCTGGGAAGGTTTAGCTTAGAGAAGAGAAGACTTACAGAGGACGTGATAGCTGTTTTGAAGAATTTGAAGGGCTTTCATATACAAGGGGGATTAGACATTGTTTTGTTTTGCCCTGAGAAGGCAGAACCATAAGTATTCAGTAGAATTACAAAGAGGTAAATTTAGCTTTGAATCAGGAAGTATTTCTAACAATTACAGCCATTTAAAAGTGGAATGACCTTTCCCCAGAGGTGGTGGGACCAACCTCCAGAAATTGTGGGTTTCCCCTGCCCCAAATTAATGGTTTTTGAGCACAGCCTGAACAACTATTTGTTATGTTATATTAGGGATTTCTTTTATGTATTATCATTAAATCATGTGATTCTATGATTTTGTCAGAGACAAGTTCTGAACTCAGGTCTTTCAAAAAGGCACAAGGCCAGTTCTTTATCTACTGTGTTGCTTATCTATAATTTTACATTATTTCTTAGATTATTTTACTTGAGATTTATTTATATATCATATTCCCTTGACAGCTGATAAATTCCATAAAGGCAGGGACACAGTTTCATCTAAACTTTGATTCTCTCTCAGCACCTGGTACAGTACTCAGCACAGTTCAGGAATTCAATGCATTTGTTTGACTAATTAAATTTCTAATAAGAGATGTTACTGAATCTACCTGGTATTGATTCTACGTGGCTTGTGGCAAATAAGGGTGAGAAAGAATTGACAAGATGTCATTTATGGTTGCAACTGGCTATCTTACCATCCTCTTAAACCTTGTCTCTTCTTTCAGTTTTTCTCAATTCTGTACAAGTTAAAAATTGAAAGGTGAACTCCACTGTGGGGCAAATACCATGTTATCTTTGTGTAGGGGTGTGTGAGGTATTTGGGAAGGGCTAGCATCTCTGGTCTAAGGGTTTACTGAGCCCTTTTCAGGGCTGCTCATCCAGCTTTGGTATATATTCTCACCTGTGTCTCCAAGAAGCTATAGCATGTACAGTGGCCAAGCTCTGGTAAGCCATCTCAGTAGATGAGCTAAACCAGGTGAGGGTAACTGACAGGCCTCAAACCTGTTGGTGACTTAGGGGGATGTCTACCCCAAGCATGTGAAGACTTCTGCTGGAGGAATGGGTAGATGAGAACAATTTGTTCCAATGGCCATTAAGGTGGCTGAAACAGGTACTGTAAAGCACTTAGAGCTTGGTCACATATCAAAGATACCAATGTCATTCACTGCATCCTGGGCCATTGTTGGTCATCTTGACTTTTGTTTTGCCACTATACTTCAATGACTGTGGAAGAAAGAGTGAGGCTGATGATGGTATACAACTCTGCTTCACTTAAATCCAGTTCATGGGCAAGTTATGATATCACCCTGTGATTTCATTGGTCCTCTTTGAAAATGAAGGATGAACAACTCCAACTCCATCCTTGTGTAACACACTTTTATAATAATTAGGTTTGTTTTAAGCCTATGGGAAATATAATGATGCCTAAGGTTCATGCAATTAATTTCTTTTAAGTTTTAGGGAATTTATAAAAAGTAATTAGTTGTCGCAATTACTTTGAAACCCACCTAACATTTAGGCAAAGGCTGAATTCTCTAAATTTACATTTATTTCTATCTCTAGTAAACCCTTGGCCTTGTTATTTCCCTATTATTCCACTACTCAGATCTCTAGACCTGGTTCTGAAAGAACTCTTCCCTTTTATTTTTTTCTTTCTCTCTTTTTTTTTTATTAAACAAATGCTTTATTAACTTCTGGTTTACATAATTCATTTCCACCAAATCTTGAGTTACAATTTTTCCCCATTTTTTCTCTACCCACCACCCCAGAATAGCAGTCCCACTAGATATCCCCTCATCCAATCTTCTCTCTCCCATATCTTCTCCCATACCCCCTTCAACTTTGCCATTAGGGCAAGGCGAATCTCTGAGCCCCAATGCCTGGACATCTTATCAAACATTTAATTTTAAAACTTCTATTTTCAGATGCATTCCCTTCCTCCCTTGTCACCCACTCCCTCTGAGAAGATAAGCAATTCAGCATGTGTTGTACATGTATAGCTATGCAAAACATTACCATAGTAGATATATTGTAAAAGACTGCTTATATTTCCCTCCCACCCATCTCACCTCCCACTTGGTCCATTCCCTACTTTGATCCTGTCCCTCTTTGATAGTGGGTACTTCCAACCTCTCCTCCCCCCAGAATGCCTTCCCCTTCATCCTCCCACCTCATCCCCCTTTCTCCTACTCTCCTACAGGGTGAGATATCCCATTTAGTATGTATGTGATTCTCTCCTTGAGCCAACTTCAATGAGAATATGGTTTTGCATTTTTGCCTTCCTGTTCTTCCCCTCCCCAGGAACTACTTCCCCTTGCCTCTTCTATATGACATAGTTTACCCCACCCTTTCTCTCCCCATCTCCTCTTGCCACTTTCCTCTCCCACCTCTTCCCTTTTATGAAAACTCCTTAGGGGTAGGAAGTCCTGCCATATAATGGCTTTGGTTGAGCCAAGAAGGTATACAGACCCTGTTCACACTAGGTTCTGACTGATTTAACCTTTCACCTAACAAAGATAGTTACTTTTAAGTAACATTTAAATGGATGGGCTAATGAATGGAACTCCACCTTTACATGCAGAGAAATAAAATATAAACTACATATGGAGAGTCCTACCTCTGACACATATTAACTGTGTGACCCTTGACAAATCACAGCCTCTCACGCCTCCAGGCTGCTCTCTAAGAGAATAACTTGTAGAGAAATTACTTGAATTAGTAGAATTCGTCATCCAGTAATTCCCCATACCAGAGCTCTGCAAACTAAATTCAAACTAAATTTAAATCAAACTTAATTCAATGGCCTAAACCTGGCCATTGAATTAAGAATAGTTTTGCCATTTTAGAGTAGAAATTAGTACAAAAACAGGAAATGAGAGAGATTTGGTGATGGGGTGATAGTTTGTGTTGGCTCCTACTCTTTATCAATGAAATCACAGGCCAGTCCCTATACCCATACAAAGGTGGATATGCTCCTAATTAATGATTATGACCTACATAAAAAAGTTAAGTGTCAGCTTTGGTCATTGCTTGACCAACAGAGTGTTGAAGATACTCTTGAATACTTTTTGGAAGTTTAGGGAGAATAGTAAATAGTGGGAGAGGAGAAAACCTAAAAGCTCCATGAAATTATATGTGTATCTTGTAAGGTTGAGTTATCCTCAGATCTGACATCTTTTCATTTTCAATCTCAAAACAATTCAACATTTATTTATCAAACATGCCTATTATATTCAATTAGGGCAGCTAGGTAAACCAGCTCGTGTTGGAGTCTGGAGGAACTGAATTCAAATCCAGATTCAGACAATTACTAGGTGTGTAACCCTGGGCAAATTACTTACCCCTCTTTGCCTCAGTTTCCTCATATGTAAAATGAGCTGGAGAAGGAAATGGCAAATCACTCTAGTATCTTTGCCAAGAAAACCCCAAAATGGGGTCATGGAGAGTCAGACATGGCTGAACAACAAAAACTATATTCAGGCACTATCCCAGGTAATGTGGATATCAAGACAAAAATAAAATTATCCTTGATTCCAAGGAGCTTATATTATACTGGGGATGGGATAGGATATAATACACACAGAGATAAGTAAATATAAAGTAATACAAAGTAATTTCAAAGATGGTGCATTGCTGGGAGAGTGCTAACACCTGTGAGTATCTCCAGGCATGACTGTAATTAAATTCATCAGCAAAGTAATTAGCTGGTTACAGATCAATAGAAGTTGCACTACTAATTGCAGCCAACAGTTCCAATATTGCAGACTTAGGGGCAAAAAAAAAATACCTACGAGCAAAAGAGGATGGAGAAGAAAGAGAATGTGATCAGATTGATGGCAGAGACTAATTGAAAAAAGTCAATGGTTTGGAGGTGCCTAGAGAAAGAGAGAAAGATAAAGAGGGGAGATGCTCATAGAAATGTGTGTGTGTGTGTGTGTGTGTGTGTGTGTGTGTGTGTGTGTGTATGTTATTATTGCTAAAATAATTCTAGGAAATATCTGATTTTTTAATGTTTGGTTTTTTGGTCACACTTTATGAACTGTTGGAAGAGAGCTTATGAAATCTAGAAACATGAGAGAGAGAGAGAGAGAGAGAGAGAGAGAGAGAGAGAGAGAGAGAGAGAGAAAGAGAGAGAGGGGGGGAGGGGAGGGGGAGAAAGAGAGAGAGGGAGGGAGAGAGACAGAGACAGAGACAGAGACAGAAAGAACCTTGTTGAACAATTACTCTCTTGTATCCAGTTACAATCTAAAACTGAGAGAGAGGTTAACTAACCAGCCTGTACTCACACAGCTAGAAAGCAAAGCAATATTCAGACAGGTCTTCCTGACTCTTAAGCCCCATGTTCTATCCACTGTGCCACATAATCATGTATAAATAAGCAGGACACTTTGTGCTTGAAAACATCCAGCGAAAGGGAGCCCACCCCTCCTCAAATAGATGTATAGAGGCATGATAATCCAATGTCTTTTTTTCTAAAGCTAAACTGTTTTCTATTTAAACTAATGGCAGATAATAACTAGAATTCAAATCTGACATCAGACATTTATTTGCTGGATAAGTTACTTTACCTCTGTCTGCCTCAGTTTCCTCAACTGTAAAATGGGGGGGGGGTGATAATATCACTCATCTCCCGGTGTTTTAAGGTTCAAATGAGAAAATATCTGTAAAGAGCATAGCAGAGTACCCACGTGCATAATAAATGCTTTCTTCATTCTTCATCTCAAGGAACATTTTTTTTAAGTTTAGTGACTTTAAAATGTCATTTTCATTTCCTGATATCTCAATATATCTGCTCCTTTGCTATCCTCAACAAACTTCTGTTCTAAAGAAGATCAGATATAGATAGATATAAGCATACCTAGATGTGTAAGAATTATGTGTTGCTTCAAGAGGACAGACCTCTGCCAGGTAAATAGAGATTCTGTTGCCTCTATCCTTGGGGATCTCTGGAGACTCTTTCCACCGGCTTTCTTTGCCAGAGTAACATGTCATTTCTTTTCTGAGATATCATACTATTCATATCTTTTTTTTCCAACTGAAACCAAATGATCTGATCTGAGCACCTCAAGCTATTATGGATAGACTTTGCTGAAATCAACCGTGTCTTCACTTAGGGGATATAGCCACTTTTCTATTTTTAATTCTACTTTTGTTTGGAAGAAAAACTAACTGAGCTCTGTGTCTCTCCATCTTCCCACTAAGTCTATGGCTAGCTTGTAATAGACATAGTCCAATAACCAGATAAATAACCCAAAGGCAGTTTGCAAAAGGAGGAAGGAAGAGGAGAAAACTAACCTACAGTTTTACAACACCTGCATGTATTTCTTTCCCTATATTCATCCCTTATAAGAAAGAATAAAAGAAAAGGATGAAATTTAAAAAAAAGAAGTTCTAAACCAGCCAATATATCAAGACAATCTGAAGTTATATTCAGTATTATATATCTGTAGTCAATCTTCCCTTATCTGTAAAAGAATAGGAAGAGAGGTTATTTTATAATCTCTTCTTTAGGGTCAAGCTTGTTCATTATGATTTTCGAGCATTCATTCAGTTCCACTTGTTATTTTGTCCCATTGTTGTGGTTATTTTTCCCCAATTACAGTTTTGTAATAATTGTATACATTATTTTCCAGGTTCTATTAACTTCATTTTATATCAGTTCATATGTCTTTCCATGCTTCTTTATTTTCTTCAGGTCCATAATTTTTATAGCATTAATGTTCCATTCTAGTATCACAATTTATTTGGCTATTCCTGGGCTTCTTTTGTTTCTAGTTCTTCCTCTTTGCTTCCACAAAAAGCAGTGCTCTAAATATTTCCTATATCTGGGAACTTTCTTTTTGACATTGATCTCCTTGGAGAAAATATTTAGGAGTAGAATCTCTGGGTCAAGAGTAGAGACATTTATTCATTTTTTGAAAATACTAAATTAATTGACATTATAAATATGAGATCTTTGTCAAATTTCCAGTGAGTCAATATGCTACTAAAGCAACTAAACCATGTAATTCTTGCTATAAATCAAGCCAAGGTGGTTGTTTTCCTTCGTTGTTGAAGAGAACCAAAATGACATCACTATGTTAGGGGCAATTTTCAATGCATCTGACTGTGACTGATCAGACCAATAAAATCTAGGAATGCTCTGCCACAGATTGGGCACAAATACTCCATGTAAATATTTGGAGTGGGTTCTCTAAATTTGTGTATTTCTTTTGAGCTGTTTCAATTCTGTTTTGCTCATAGAGCATAGCCCCTTTTCTGATGGGGCATGCCATGCTGGGCATTCCTGTGCCAGTGTCTCTCATGTCACACTACCAATTTCAAAGTTTTTTTAAATGCTTTATTAATTTCTGGTTTACATCATTCATTTCTGCCAGATTTTGAATTACAAATTTTTCCCTGTTTTTCCCCTACCCACCACCCCAAAATAGCGGTCCCACAGGATATCCCCTCCTCCAATCTGCTCTCTCCCATATCTTCTCCCATATCCCTTTTGACTTTTCCACTAGGGCATAGTGGATCTCTATGCCCCAATACCTGTATGTCTTATTTCCCAATTACGTGTGAAATAGTATTAATAATAGTATTTCTATATTTTTAAACATTTGAATTTATAAAATTGATGTATAATGCTGATGAACTTTTCTGGGCAACCAAATTTTGACATAATTTCCACAAGCACTTGCAACTGGCATTATCAGAGGCCTTGGTAAGATCTACAACCATTGTGTACAGACCTCTGTTCTGCTCTTGGCATTTATCCTGGAGTTGTCAGGCAGCAAACATCATAGTAACTATTCCTTGGCCCTTTCTGAAGCCACACTTACTTTCAGGTAGATGACCATCTTCCACGTGAAGGGTCAGTTTATTAAGGAGGACTCTGGAAAGAATCTTGCCAGCAATCACTAAGAGAGAGGATTCCACCCCCCCCACCCCCCCACTACTGTCACTGGAAAATCTATTTCCTTTACCTTTATAGACATGGACAATGGAGGCATCCTTGAACTCCTAGGGGATAACCTCCTCTTGCCATATAATCTGGAAAATTTCAATAAGGTTTTGTATGTGCACTGGATCCTGTTCCTTGTAAATCTCAGCTGTAATAGAATTAGCACTAGATTACTGCACGATAGGAACCTAATGATATTCAAAAGCTCTTCTTCAGTTGGAACTTCAGCTAGAGAGGGATTGACTTCAACCTGAGGTAAATGGTCAGTGGCTTCAGCACTGATTCATGATGATCTGTTGAGAATATTATGGAAGTTCTCAGCTCATCTCTCTAGGATCGTGTCCTTATCACTAATTGACAGGGTCCATCAACACTGAGCAGTTGAGATGTACCCTAGGTCATTGACCCATAAATAGTTTTCAGGGCATCATAAAAGTGCTTTGTATTGTTACTGTCAGCATAAAACTGAATTTCGTTGGCCTTTTTACTGAGCCAAGACTCCTACATCTCTCTAACTTTTAGTTGTACTTTACTTTTGATGGAACTAATTGTTGCCTTCTTGGAGATAGTTGAACTGTCTTGTGGTCAATCCTGTGGAGTTCTTATTTTTCATTTAGCAGTTTCTGAATTACACAATCATTTTCATCAGACAAGTCTTGATGTTTGTGAGTGTTCTGACCCAGATGAGCAAACGCAGTGCTGTTAACCAGATTTTTTTTTTATTTGCTTTTTTTTTTTTTGGAGGGCAATTGGAGTTAAGTAACTTGCCCAAGGTCACATGGCTAGGTTTTTGTTTGTGTGTGCGTTAAGTGTCTGAGGCCGGATCCGAACTCAGGTCCTTCTGACTCCAGGGCCGACGCTCTACTCACTGCGACACCTAGTTGCCCCTGTTAACCAGATTTCTGAAAACTGCCCACTTCTTTTCTGCTCCCCTGTTGCCAACAGTGTATTGGTTCAACTTTTTCTCCAAGTTAGCAGCCAACTATTCCTGCTCAGAGGAATACTCTAATCTGTTGGCATTAGTTCTTCTGGTAGTCACTTTGCCTTGGGGTCACTGTTTTTATTGAATGCAAATATTTAGTGTGGAGTGGATAAGTGTATAAATCAAGCCAGACAGCATAAAGAAATAGCAAATAATGGAAAGACACACTACAGGTTCTCTTTGTCAGTAAATAAATATTTTACAAAGCCTTTTATATACAGGCACAGGCACTGTACTAAATATTGGTGATACAAAGAAAGACAAAAGGCAATCTTTACTCTCAAGGAACTCACAGTTCAATGGGGGAGACAACATGTGAGCAGCTATGTACAAACAAGTTTTGTACAGGATTAATTGGAGATAGTTGGTTGAGGGAAGGCACTAGCATTAAGGGAGTTTAGGAAAAGCTTTAAGGGCTTCTAGGTGGTATGGTGGCTAGAGCACCAAGCCTGGAATCAGGAAGACCTGAGTTCAAATCCAGCCCCAGACATTTCCTAGCTGTGTGATTCTTGACAAGTCATTTAATCCTGTTTGCCTCAATTTACTCATCTGTAAAATAAGTTGGAGAAAGAAATGGCAAACTACTCCAGTATCATTTCCAAGAAAACTCTGAAACTTGAAAACAAAGGAAAAGCTTCTGTAGAAAGTTAGCTGAAACTTGAAGGAATGCAGGAAAGGCAGATGAAGATGAGAGCATTCTAGACATGGCAGAGAGGTAGGAAAAATGCCTGGATTTAGGAGTATAAGTGCAAGCAAGGTGGGATTTTTCTCGTTTTTTTTTTCCTCTTGGTGTTCAGTTTCCCAGGATCATGATAAATCATAAATATCTGAAGGATTAATCTCCTTTGAACCCTGGTAATTCATGGCAGTAACACATTAAGTTTTGAGTCACAAGGATTTTCACACTTTCTGGCTCTGGGCCAATCAGGTATTGAGTTTCAGCACTACTGGGCTCTTATTCCTTTGGGGACTGAGTCATTCAGATGATGAGTTTTGGCATTATGCATGTGGGTTCTCATGCCTTTCTGTGCTGAGTAAATCAGGTGCTGAGTAAAAATTGTACATATATTCTGAGGTGGGATATTGTCTTGGGACTTACTCATGGGGAGAATGCTTTGCTTGAGAATGTTTTGATGTCCTGGATGAGACCCTGGGTAGCCATTCCTAAACACCCTCTCCCCCTGCTTTGTGAACCCAGATGTTGGTGCTCCCTAGTCCAGTGATGTATGCAAATAGTTCTATTACTCTGTTAAGACAGTTGTAGTACTATCTATTGAATCTTTCACTTCTTTACCTTCTACTTATATATCTTTCTGCATTGTTTAATTAAGATGAGATTGTTAACCCTTTTGAGGAAAGTATGGGGTTTAGTGAGACTGGGATAATTGTCTGCTGTTTCTCCATCATTGTGTTATTTTTTATAGATAAAGCTCTTATAGAGATAACAAAGAAGTTTCTTTTGAATTTCTTAGAACCAAGGTTATGGTTGAGGCAGAGCTTAAGTGGAGTAACCTCACCCCAAATTGTGCCTGTGAGCTGAGACATGGAGCAGGAACAGAGAGCTGCCTGTTGGCTGCTGCAGGAAGAGAAAACCTGGAGCTCAGGAATCAGCCCCAGGTCAAGATGAAAACTTTGCAGCAAGGCAGGAGTAGTGAGAGTGCTTTCCTGCCACTCTCCCCTAGGATGGTTTGGAACCCAAGGGGTGGAGTTGTCTATGATGGGAGTAGAGAAGTGTCATGACCACCGGGACCTACCCTGTTGGCTTTGTTGCCCAGTCACCCCTCAGCACGTGGATGCTGGGGCTGAAGCAGTGTTAGGACTTGGTCTCTTTGGCTCATTAGAGCATGTGTGCACCTGAGAGTGCCAGGTGGGAGCCTGCAACCACAGCATGGAAAGGACATGAAAAGTCTTCCCCAAGAAGACTTTTAGGATTTGGATACTCTATTTTGATCGACAGAATTGTAACCTACTCTGATCGAGGGGTGGAGAGTGTTTGTGTTCTCTGCTACCCCTGGGGATGTGCTGTGTTAAGGGAAGACCCTGACTTGGGATCCCCTGATCACATGAACAAGTACAAGGTGTGCGTGTGGGGGTCCTGCTATGTTATATACTGGGTGCTATGATATATGTTGTGTGTTATGTTACATACTGAGTGTTACATTATATATTGAATGATATGTTTTGTTTAAGGTCATGTGGCCACACTGGTAATAAGTTCATATGTTGTTATCAATGATACACTTTAGTTTCTTAAATAAGGTTTAGTTTTGAATAGAGTACTTATTATACCTTGTAATTAGACCCTTAAACATATATATATATATATCAGCAGCAGCCTTCAAGTGTGCTGGGTTGATTGGTATTACAGGGAGATGGAGTCTCTTGTTCAAGGAATAACAATTTATTGTCACGGTATTGTAGAGTGTATAGTGGATTATAAGAAAGAACACTGGAAAAGTGTGCATGTATTAGGTTATGAAGGTGCTATGAATACTAAACAGGATTTTATATTGACGCTAGTGGTAGTAGAGAGACACTTGATTTATTGAATAGAAGCATGATCTAGTTACACTTGAGCTTTATAGGAAGATCACTTTGATAGCTGAGTAGAAGATGGAGTGAGTGGGAAAAGACTTGTAGTAGGTAAACCAATCAGTTATTGCAATATTCCAGGCATGAGGTGGCATTGCCAGGCTGGCAGCAGAGTCAGAGGACAGAAGAGAGCATATACGAGGTCCTATGAAGGTAAGATTGTCAAGGTTCGGCAACAGCCAGGATGTGGGAAATGAAAGAGTGAGGAGTCAGGAATGACATCGAGTTGAGAATTACCTGACTAGGTGACTTTGCTGAGGCAACTAAAGGATTTGGAAGTTTCAATTTCAAAAGGTACCATAGGTTAGCAAGAAATCTTATTTTATGGGATACTTGACCATTTCTTGATACAGTGCTCACAATGTGTTCAGACCAGCAGATCATCACTGAAGTTTGTTGTAAATTATATCTTAACTAACATATGTTGCAAAGTACAAAAACTCTATCAAACTCTTCCAAGACAAGTTCACATATATCTTGATGCTTTGCAATGTGGCAGCATGCATAAAGAAGGATGATGAAAAGTATATTTGAAAATGTGGCTTGGGATTAAGAAACAAAAGAATCAGGGGCAGCTAGGTGGCACAGTGAGTAAGAGTGCCGGCCCGTAGTCGGGAGGACCTGGGATCTGTTCCAGCCTCAGAAAATTAGCACCCACACATAAATAAATAACTAGCCATGTAACCTTGAGAAAGTTACTTAACCCCAATTACTTTAAAAAAAAAAAGAAACAAAAGAACCCAGGTGGTAATAGATCATTCACTCTCTGTCTTACTTTTTGAAGAAATTATTCATGAAGCAAGTCAGAAGGTAATGAATGTAGTGATTACTAAAAAATATCACAAAAATATTAAATTTATTATATCTTAACATAGGAAATGACTGGTTACTGACATGGACATCAATTCAGAATTAAGTAAATTTGTGTAGTCAAATCATCAGCTGGTTAAAGCAAAAGTCAAAGTGATCATCAAAGGGACAAAATTGAGAAGATATATCATTACCATCCCATTCATCTTTTCTTGTATGAATACACTTTATCGATATCTTTTGTTTTTATATGACAATCATATCTTGGGGGAGCAAAAGCTCTATCCCTCTACCAAATGGCCATTCCTTGTAACAAAGAAATACGATTAAATTAAAAAAACTTGATAATAGTGATTACATCCTATAGTGTATACAGCAGTGTGCCCAAGTAGCCACCTGTCCCTCTACCATAAGAAGAAAGAATTGTTTTATTATCTGTTCTTCTGATTTTTAATTTTTTCCAGTTAAATGTAGTTCATCTTCCTTTCAGTGGTCTTTTAATTTCTATTGTCATTTTGGCCTTATTCTAATTATACATGAATCCAATTCTCATAATCTGTGATCCTCTCTAACTGGCCTATTTGCTGTTCACCATAAAATTACATTTGATCTCCAATCCCTATGGTTCTGTGAACTATCCCCCGGTCCTAGAGTGCTTCATTTCCCCCTCCATGCCTCTTTGATCCCCAAATTCTTTTCCTGCTTGCCCAAATTGTTAAAAGCCTGCTGCCATCATTGTTTTGGCTCTATTCTATATTTACCTATTTGTGAATATAAGCTCTTTGAGGGCAGAGATTGTCTTATCTTGTATTTATATCCTCATCACTAGACACATGGTAAATGTTTAATAAATGCTTGTTGATTGATTGACTTGAATATTGTTCTTTTGGTTCTGCTTATTTCATTCCACTAGTTTCAAACCAATTTCACATTCTTACATTTGCCATTTCTTACTGAATAGCACAATATTTCATTACATCCATGGACTATCTTTTTTAGCTCTCAACTGATGGTCACTCACTTTGTTTTCAGTTATGACACAAAGAACGTCATTACAAATAATTGGGCACATAATGAAACTTTGTTTCTGTGTTTGACTTTTTGAGGTATATGCCTTGAATCACTGTATCAAAGAAAACGGAGAAGTTTACTCTCTTTTCTCACATAATTCCTAACTGACATTCAGAAAGATTGAACCAAATCATAGCTCCTCCAACAGTATATTAAAGTCCCCACAGCACCTCCAACACTGGCTTCCATTTTTTGTTACATTTGCCAAATTGCATGTTGTGTGGTCAAATTTCAGTTATTTTAATTTGCATTACTCTTATTGTTAGTAATTTGGAACACGTCATACGATCCTTTATGTTTTGCAATTCTTTTGAAAATGATTTGTTGATACCCATTGATTACTAAACATTACTAAACAAGGCTTTTAGTGTTATATATTTGCCTGAATTCCCTAGTTATATCCAATATAAAATTTTATTCATTACTAGATGCAAATATTTTCCCAATTCTATAGTTTAATCAAAAACCTTTAAATTTTATGTAATCAGTATTGTTTATACTTTTTAGGGTTTTAAAAATATAAATGAGTAGCAGAATTTTTTTTGTATCTATTGACATTATCATGTGGTTTTTGTTACTTTTGTTTTTATGTAATTGTTTTCCTACTGCTGAGCCATCCTAGCATCTGTGACATGAATTCAGTTTGGGCATAGTGAATTTCTTCTGACTACGTTGCCGTTGTCGCCTTACAAGAATTTTATTTAAAAATTTTGCATCAATCTTATTTAGTGGGAAATCTATTCTTTTCTTTCTCTACTTTGTTTATCCCTGGCTTGACTATCAGGCCATGCTTTTTCTCATAAAAATAATTTGGTTGATTACTACCTCTGTCAATTTTTGAGAATAATTTTTATATCTTAGGCATTAATTGCTCTTTAAACAACTGATACAATTAATTTTGTAAATCCATCTGGCCTTGATCTTTTTTCCTTTGGAATTTGACTGATGATTTACTCAAAGCTTTTTCTGATATTAGATAAGTTTGGATCTCTCATCCTTGTTTTGATCATTTGTGTGTTTTATGTATTTATAGAAACATATATAGGCAATTTAGCTCATTAGAAAAGAATGTTGAATTTGGAATTGGACTTGAATTTTAATCCAGGTTCTGATACTTACTACCTATCATAACACAAGTCACCTTAGATAATCTAGATCTCTGTTCCCTAATATATGACAACAATAATGAAAATAATATTGATAATAATAATGTAGCCAGCATTTATATAGTGCTTTAAGGTTAACAAAACAATTTACATAAAACTAATTTGATCTTCACAATAGTATATGAGGTAGGCTATGTTATCTCCATTTTACATATGAGGAAACTGAGGTAAAAAGAGGTTAAGTGACTTGCCTAGGGTCACACAGCTAGTAAGAGTCTGAGGTCAGATTTGAACTCAGGTCTTCCTGACTCCTAGCCATTTGGACTATCCATTCAGAATTTTAAAAGGAGGGGATTATGGTAGATGCCCCCTTTTGTTCTTATTCAGTTGCTTCAGTTGTGTTCAACTCTTCATGATACCATTTGGGGTTTCTTAGCAAAGATGCTGGTGGAGTGATTTGCCATTTCTTTCTCCAGCTCATTTTAGAGATGAAGAAACTGTGGCAAACAAGGTTAAGTAAATTGCCCAGGGTCACACAGCTAGTAAGTGTCTGAGGCCAGATTTGAGCTCAGGAAGAGGAGTCTTCCTAATCCCAGACCTGATACTCTATCTACTGTGCCACCTAGCTGCCCCAAATGTTTCCTAAGGGCTCTTCTAAGCCCATAATCTCATGATTCTATTTCCTTTGAATTCTCTATTTTGCCAATGTATAGTAAAATATTATAGTTCATGATAATTCTTATTATGTCCTCTCTCTTGTCAATTAGCTTGTTTAGTTTTTAACCAGACAATTTAATTTGGATCTTTTGGATAATTTAATTTTTTGATGTTAACTAATGGCATATAAACTTGAGGCAACTTGTCAACAAAAATGTTCAGAGATAGACATTTTCTTCCCATAACTACTTTAGCCACATTATCTTGAACATAATTACTTATTGCTACTATAATTTATTTTTGACTCTATTATTTAGGGTGTCATTGCTCAGTCAACACTCAAGTCTGCATCTTTTGTTCAAATTCCCTAATTAGTTACTATTTTCATTGTATTGTGGCTATATAGGGTGTGTTTATTTTTTCTGCTTTCTTGGCATTTGTTTATTATTCCTTTATGTCCTATTACACGATCAATTTTTATAAAGGTATTATGTCATACTGTAACATATGTGCATTCTCTCCTACCCCTTTTGATCTAAATTAAAAGTCTTCTCTTAGATTTGATGATTTCTTCCTTAAAATGCCTAATATCCATTCTTAGATATTTTCTCTTAAATCTTTGATTGTTCTTCTGAACCATTCTGGAGGTTCTCTGTGTTTTTCCATTGTCATTTCATTGATATAAATATGCTTCTTATCAATATCTTCCAATCTCTAGGCTCAGCATTATAGTGTTGATCCCTTCTCCCTATTTCTTGCTGCCTCTTCTCTTAGATCACTATGGTTAGATAAGATCTGTTGTCCTCAAAGGGTGAAGGTGACCCATTGTGACATTACCACAAATGTCAAAAATGACCAATGCAGTTGGAACTATTCTCTACCTTTCCTAGTTCAGTACTTCTGGGCTACATTCTCCCTCCTCTTTTTGATTGAATAGCTTCATTCTATGCGCTGGTCCTAAATGGGGATAGCAAGTAAAGAGATTGTAAAAGGATACCCTGAGGTGCCTTTGAGGGAAAATACTGAATATTTGCAAATGGTTCTTTTTCCCACTTTTCTCTTCTTCCTTCTATTGATACCTTTTTCCTCCTAAGTAGTATTAAGTAATTGCAACCAGTACGGAGTCTCTGGTTTCTTCTCTTCTTCATAATCTTCTCCTCCGAGGCTTATATATCTGCACAATCTCTCTCTTTCTTTTTTAGAGTCTTATGCCTGGTTTGATTCACAGGTCTCAAGTTACTTTTAGATCAGGGTCTTTCCTGGGACCCTACAAAGGTCCAAAAGTCTGTTGTGAAAGCTATAGATGACAAGAAGGCCATAGATTCACCTTGGGTCACCTGGCTGTGGGTTATGGGATATAGGTAGTAGGATGGTGTGCCAGAAATGATACCAAGCTGCTATGATGCTCCTCCATTATATTTTCTATATGAATTTCTATATCATTTACTCTTTCCATTTTCCCTCTTCTTGCCATTGTTGATTTTGCTGCTTTGGGGAGCAATTTGGTTATTTATTTCTGGGTAGTTAGCATCAAGTTGTGCCACATTTTACCTCTTATTATTCATCTTAACAATATTTCTCTTACATAGCCCATTTTTTAAAAGTTGTTGACAGAAATCATAAGAAACATATGAAAGTAAGGATGCTGATATTCCTAGTAACCATTTACTATAATGAAGAGGTCAAAAAAACCTGGGAAGTGCCCCAGTCAGGAAACAATTGATCTCCTAACAACAATTTAGAGTACAAGCTAATTTACAAAATATTCTTGAAGAAGATTATAGAATACGATAAGCAATATTCTTTTACAAGACAATGACAACTGGTTGGAGAGAAATCAATGAAACTTAGTGCAATATCCCACTTAACCCAATAACCTTAAGAGTTTATGTAAATGGGAGTAGAAACAGCACTTCCAAGGTGCTCTGCCCCACACCACTTCCAAACTATGTAAAAGGGGACTCTGAACAACT
This sequence comes from Gymnobelideus leadbeateri, assembly GCA_011680675.1. Lineage (NCBI taxonomy): Eukaryota > Metazoa > Chordata > Mammalia > Diprotodontia > Petauridae > Gymnobelideus > Gymnobelideus leadbeateri. The sequence goes on along the minus strand of WOXC01010118.1, from coordinate 147,149 downwards.
TCTGGAACCCCAGCACACACAGAATGCACAGAGAAGCTAACCTCCCACTGAGGACAGCCCAGCAGCCCTGCAGGGAGGCCAGTGCAGTGCTCTGGGAGCCGACAGCCCAGTGTGCGGAGAGCCAAGCTCAGGTCCACTTGAGCCAGGGCTTTAGCCCCAGGGCGGCCAGGCAAGCAGCCGGCAGGAGGGACCACAGAACACCAGCAGCTGTGGCAATTCCAGAATTATCAACACAGATATGCCTAGGACAAAGTAAGAGGTTAGTGCTGTATGGACTTTGGGACCAGTATTTGGGGAATATGTCAGCTTCCTCCACTGGGGACTAGAAACCTCTGAGGAGACACTTGCCATTATGCAGCTTCAGTGGCAGCATCAGCTCCTGGCCTGCAAACTGTAGGGAGATCCATCAATCAGTCTTGGAGGTTAATCGCTCTTGCTTTAACCTGCTTGGATCTGGATTGTGATCTAGGGATAGGTCTGGGGTGGGCATCCAACTTGCCAGAACGGGGAGTTGTGAAGACCACAATGTTTGGGATGGAAGCTCCCCTGTCTGGTGGCAGAGTCCTACTGTGGCAACAAGCCCCAAAGTCAAGAAATTAAGTGGCAACATGCCTAGGCAAAGGAAACAAAAATAAACAGAAAAATGCAACATTAGACTCCAATTTTGGGGGCAAAGATGATTGAAGCAGTGAACAGGAGGAGGACTGTGAGGTCAGAAATCCTGTTCCAAAAGCCCCAAAGGAAAATATGAGCGGGTTACAGGCCATAGAGGACCTTAAGAAGCAGATAAGAGAAGTGGAGGAAAAATTGGAAAGAGAAATGAGAAGGATGCAGAAAAAGTATGAAATGAGAGTAAACAGCCTGACTGAGGAAAATAACACCCTAAAAATAGACTAACTCAAATGGTAAAGGAGACTCAAAAGGGCAATGAGGAGAAGAATGCCTTAAAAAGCCAAATTTCCCAGATGGAAAAAGAATCTCAAAAGCTCACTGAGGAGATTCATTCCTTCAGAGTTAGACTGGAGCAAATGGAAGCTAGTGACTTTATGAGAAATCAAGATGCTGTTAAACAGATCCAAACAAATGAAAGAATAGAAAGCAATGTGAAATATCTCATGGGAAAAACCACTGACCTGGAAAATAGATCCAGGAGAGATAATTTAAAAATTATTGGACTACCTGAAAGCCATGATCAAAGAAAGAACCTAGAAATCACCCTTTAAGAAATTCTCAAGGAAAATTGCCCTGATGTTTTAGATCCAGAGGGCAAAATAGAGGTTGAAAGAATCCACAGATCACCTCCTGAAAAAGATTCCAAAAAGAAAACTCCCAGGAATATTACAGCCAGGTTCCAGAATTCCCAGATCAAGGAGAAAATACTCCAAGCAGCCAGGAAGAAACAATTTAAATATAGTAGAAACACAATCAAAACAGCACAGGACCTGGCAGCTTCTACACTTAGGGATTGAAGAGCATGGAATATAATATTCCAGAGGGCAAAAGAGCTGGGATTGAAGCCAAGGATCACCTACACAGCAAAACTGAGTATTTTGTTTCAGGGGAAAATATGGTCATTCAGTGGAATAGAGGACTTTCAAGCATTCTTGAGGAAAAAAAAAAAAACAGAGTTGAATAGAAAATTTGACATCCAGACACAAGAAGCAAGAGATGCCTGAGAAGGTAATCAGGGAAAAGAAATCAAAAGGAACTTATCAAAGTTGACCTATTTCCTTTCCTACATGGAAAAACAATAACTGTGACTGATGAAACCTTTCTCAGTGTGAAAATAATGGAAGAAGGGTATATGGCCATATGAATACATAGGTAAATGTGTGTATATATGTTTACATTTATACATGGATAGAGGGCATAGGTTGAATTTGGTGGTAAGGGATGATACTTAAGGGGTGAAGTTAAGGGGTGAGAGAGGAAAGTGGCAAGAGGAGATGGGGAGAGACAGCTAGGGTAAACTATCTCATGTAGAAGAAGCAAGGGGAAGTGGCTGCAGGGGAGGGGAAGAACAGGAAGGCAAAAAGGCAAAAACATATTTTCATTGAATCTGGCTCAGGGAGAGAATGACATGCATTCTAAATGGGATATCTCACCCTGCTGGGGAGTAGGGGGAAGGGGGATGAGAGCGGGGATGAAGGAGGGGAGGGCATTCTGGGGGGAGGGAAGGTTGGAAGTACCCACTATAGAAGAGGGACAGGACCAGAGTAGGGGATGGACCAGGTGGGGGGTGGGAGGGAATTATAAGCAGCCTTTTAAAATATATCTACTATGGTGATGTTTTGCATAGCTATACATGTACACCACACACTGAACTGCTTATCTTCCCAGAGGGAATGGGTGACAAGGAAGGAAGGGAATTGATCTGAAATTTGAGGTCTTAAAATTAAATGTTTCAAATATATATAAATACTGTTATTAATACTATTTTACATGTAACTGGGAGATAAGATGTTCAGGAATTGGGGCAGAGAGACTCACCTCACCCTAATGCTAAAGTCAAAGGGGGTGTGGGAGAAGATATGGGAGAGAGCAGATTGGATGAGGGGATATTTTGTGGGACTGCTATTCTGGTGTGGTGGGTAGGGGGAAAATGGGGAAAAATTATAACTCAAAATCTGGTGGAAATGAATGTTGTAAACCAGAAATTAAAAAAGCATTTGTTAAAAAAATAAATATAATTGGTTTCTTTTGTAAAAAAAAGTTTATGTAAATATAATTAATTGGATGGAGAACAAGAGATAGAAGTGAAATAGAAGAAATAGGCCAGAATTTTTATATCTAGTCTCATCACAAATAACAAAACAAAATCAACACATTTGGGCTCTAATCATTCTGTAAACAAAATATTCCTGTGTGAGAAATGATACTCAAGAAAATTAACTAAAAAAATTGCTGGACCCAAACTAGCAGGTACAGAAGAAATATAGAATGAAAGTCACCTAACTGGGAAATCTCTAAGGAATTTATTTTCAAGAGAACTCACAGGAGGGAGAAAAAATAATTGAAGAAAAAAAATCACAGATGAAATTATTACTTCCAACATGTCTGAGACAACATCAGTAACTATTGACCCATATATTTTCTTTCTCATATCTATAAAATCATTATGGAAATTGGAATATGGAAAATATATATAAATATATATATATAAAATATGGAAAAATATATAAAAAGATATGAGAAGGGAACAGGATGGCTTTTGTAGGTGATTTTCCAAAGCCACTCACATCTTTATTGTCACACATTTGACTGAAAGGCAAAGAGAATATATTGTGTCTCTGTGGGAGTGTTGTGTGGTTTTTTGAAAGAGAAAAAAAGACTCAGTTGAAAAAATGTAGTCCCACACCTTTTTCTACATATTAATCTCCTATAAGATTTCTTAATAAATGCAGTTAGAAATATAACTTTGGGCAACAGTCTTCTATTAATATTAAATGGGGCTTAAAATAGAGTAACATGTTGTAGCAGCAAGCACCCCAACATCCCTAGGGTGGCTGCCAACTCAAGTTTTTAGATCTGCTTTTCTGAAGGAAAGCAACTCAAAATGGGTTAACAAGCTTACTTTAATCAATCAAACATATATCATTTACCTAGTTCAGGGGAAAAAGGTCAGCATCCTGAATTTCTTTTTTTTTTTTAATTAAACAAATGCTTTATTAACTTCTGGTTTACATCATTCATTTCCACCAGATTATGAGTTACATTTTTCCCCCATTTTTTCCCTACCCACCACCCCAGAATAGCAGTCATGCTAGATATCCCCTCATCCAATCTGCTCTCTCCCATATCTTCTCCCATACCCCCTTCAACTTTGCCATTAGGGCAAGGCGAATCTCTGAGCCCCAATGCCTGGACATCTTATGAAACATTTAATTTTAAAACTTCCATTTTCAGATCCATTCCCTTCCTCCCTTGTCACCCACTCCCTCTGAGAAGATAAACAATTCAGCATGTGTTGTACATGTATAGCTATGCAAAACATTGCCATAGTAGACATATTGTAAAAGACTGCTTATATTTCCCTCCCACCCATCTCACTTCCCACCTGGTCCATTCCCTACTTTGATCCTGTCCCTCTTTGATAGTGGGTACTTCCAATCTCCCCTCCCCCCAGAATGCCGTCCCCTCCATCCTCCCCCCTCTCATCCCCCTTTCCCCTACTCTCCTGCAGGGTGATATATCCCATTTAGTATGTATGTGATTCTCTCCTTGAGCCAACTTCAATGAGAATATGGTTTTGCCTTTTTGCCTTCCTGTTCTTCCCCTCCCCAGGAACTACTTCCCCTTGCCTCTTCTTCATGAGATAGTTTACCCTACCCTGTCTCTCTCCATCTCCTCTTGCCACTTTCTTCTCTTACCTCTTGACTTCATCCCTTAAGAGTCATCCCTTCCCATCAAATTCAACCTGTGCCCTCTATCCATGTATGCCTGTAAACATATGCCCATATACCCTTCTTCAATTATTTTCATAGTGAGAAAGGTTTCATCAGACACAGTTATTGTTTTTCCATGTAGGAATGTAAATAGTTCAACTTTGATAAGTTCCTTTTGATTTCTTTTCCTTGATTACCTTCTCAAGCATTTCTTTCTTCTTGTGTCTGAATGTCAAATTTTTTATTCAACTCTGGTTTTTTCCTCAAGAATGTTTGAAAGTCCTCTATTCCACTGAATGACCATATTTTCCCCAGGAACAAAATACTCAGTTTTGCTTAGGGAGGAAATAACATATAAACTAAATAGGGTATCTCACCCTACAGGAGAGTAGGGGGGGAGGGTATGTGAGGGGGGATGGTGGAGAGGAGGACAGGCTCTGGGGGAGGGTAGCTAGAAGCACACAGTTTTGAAAAGGGACAGGGTCAAAGTAGAGAATAGAATAAGTGGGGGGGCAGGATAGGATGGAGGGTAATATAGTCTGTCTTTCACTATATATCCACTATGGAAATGTTTTGAGTAACTACACATGCACAACCTATATTGAATTGCTTATCTTCCCAGTAAGGTTGGGTGATGAGGGAAGAAGGGAAGGAATCTGGAATTCAAAGTTCTAAAATCAAATTTAAAAAATTATCATTATTATTATTGTTATTTACATGCAACTGGGAAATAATATATATAGGCACTGTGGTATGGAGATCCATCTTGCTCTACCAGAAAGTTGGAGGGGAGAGTGGGGAAGATATAGAGAGAGCAGATTTGGAGAGGGGGTATACAGTAGAATCACTGTTTTGGAGGGGTGGGTAGCGGAAAAATGAGGAGAAAATTTGTAATTCAACATCTTGTAGAAATGAATGATGTAAACAAAAAAGAAAGATGAAATTTAATTAAAAAAAACCCAAATCTTTTCCCACCCCCCAAAAATAATCCTTCCCACTTTAAAATTCAATGAAGAAGATGGCAGACTAGAAACAACACTTCCACAGCACTCCAGCCCATACCACTTCCAAATCATGTAAAAGGTGGGCTCTAAACAACCTCTGGAGCTCCAGCACCCACAGAATGACACAGAGAAGCTAATCGCCTGCTGAGGATACCCTGGTAGCCCGGCAGGGAACAGCCAGTGCAGTGTGCTGGGAACCAACAGCGCAGCACCCTGGGAGCTGAGCCCAGGCCCATATGAGTTGTGGTTTTAGCCCCAGGGCAGCCAGGCCAGAAGCTGGCAGGAGGGACCCCAGAACACCAGTAGCTGTGGAAATTCCAGAATTATCAACACAGATATGCCTAGGACAAAGTGAGAGGTTAGTGCCCTGTGGACGTTGGGACCAGTATTTGGGAATGCATCAGGCTTCTTCCCCTGGGGGCAAGAAGCAGCTGAGGAGACTTGGCACAGATGCCATCTTGCAGATTCAGTTGCAGCTTCAGCTCCTGGACTGTGAACTGTAGGGGGATCCAGTGATCAGTCTTGGGGGGCATTTGCTCTTGCTTTAACCTCCCTGGATCTGGATTGTGGTCTGGGGTGGAAGTCTTGGGGTGGGTATCCAGCTTTCCAGAGTGTGTGGAGGCCTCACAGAGGTCACCCAACTAATATCTCCGGAAGTTGTGAAGACCCCACATTTGGGACAGAAGCTCCCCTGTCTGGTGGCAGAGTCCTACTGTGGCAAAAAGCCCATAAGTCAAGTAATTAAGTGGCAACATGCCTAGGCAAAGGAAACAAAATAAACAGAAAAATTCAACATTAGACTTCTATTTGGGGGACAAAGAGGACCTAAGCATGGAACAGGAGGAGGACTGTGAGATCAGAACTCCTGCACCAAAAGCCCCAAATGAAAATGTGAGCAGGTTACAGGCCATAGATGACCTTAAGAAAGATTTTAAAAACTAAATAAGAGAAGTGGAGGAAAAATTGGGAAGAGAAATGAGAAGGATGCAGAAAAAGTATGAAATGAGAGTCAACAGCCTGACTGAGGAAAATAAAAAATAGACTAACTAAAAATAGACCTTAAAAAATAGACTAACTCAAATGGCAAAGGAAGCTCAAAAGGGCAATGAGGAGAAGAATGCCTTAAAAAGCTGAATTTGCCAGATGGAAAAAGAATCTCAAAAGCTCACTGAGGAGATTCATTCCTTCAGAGTTAGACTGGAGCAAATAGAAGCTAGTGACTTTATGAGAAATCAAGATGCTGTTAAGCAGATCCAAACAAATGAAAGATTAGAAGGCAATGTGAAATATCTCATGGGAAAAACCACTGACCTGGAAAATAGATCCAGGAGAGACAATTTAAAAATTATTGGACTACCTGAAAGCCATGATCAAAGAAAGAACCTAGAAATCACCCTCCAAGAAATTCTCAAGGAAAATTGCCCTGATGTTTTAGATCCAGAGGGCAAAATAGAGGTTGAAAGAATTCAGAGATCACCCCCTGAAAAAGATCCCCAAAAGAAAACTCTTAGGAATATAATAGCCGGGTTCCAGAATTCCCAGATCAAGGAGAAAATACTACAAGCAGCCAGGAAGAAACAATTTCAATATTGTGGAAACCCAATCAGAAAAGCACAGGACCTGGCAGCTTCTACACTTAGGGATTGAAGGGCATGGAATATGATATTCTGTAGGGCAAAGGACCTGGGATTAAAACCAAGAATCACATACCCAACAAAACTGAGTATTTTGTTCCTGGGGAAAATATGGTCATTCATTGGAATAGGGGCCTTTCAAGCATTCTTGAGGAAAAAACCAGAGTTGAATAGAAAATTTGACATTCAGACATAAGAAACAAGAGATACTTGAGGAGGTAATCAGGGAAAAGAAATCAAAAGGGACTTATCAAAGTTGAACTATTTCCATTCCTACATGGAAAAACAATAACTGTGACTGATGGAACCTTTCTCAGTATGAAAATAATTGAAGAAGGGTATATGGGCATAGGAATACATATGTGAATGTGTGTATATATGTTTACAGGTATACATGGATAGAGGGCATAGGTTGAATTAGGTGGGAAGGTATGATACTTAACGGGTGAAGTTAAGAGGTGAGAGAGTAATGTGGCAAGGGGAGATGGGGCAAGACAGGGTAGAGAAAACTATCTCATGTAGAAGAGGCAAGGGGAAGTGGTTGCAGGGGAGGGGAAGAACAGGAAGGCAAAAAGGTAAAACCATATTCTCGTTGAATTTGGCTCAGGGAGAGAATGACTGATGAATGATGTCAACCAGAAGCTAATAAAGCATTTGTTTAACTTAAAAAAAATTCAATGAATTAACACATACTAAATGGGATATCTCATCCTCCTTGAGAGCAGGAGGAAGGTGGATAAGAGGGGGGGTGATGGAGGAGAGGGCATTCTGGGGGGAGGGGAGATTGGAAGTACCCACTTTTGAAGAGGGACAGGATCAAAGCAGAGAATGGACCAGGTTGGGGGTGGGATGGGTGGGAGGGAAATATAAGCAGTCCTTTACAGTATATCTACTATGGTAATATTTTGCATAGCTATACATGTACATCACATACCGAATTGCTTATCTTCTCAGAGGGAGTGGGTGACAAAGGAGGAAGAGAATGGATCTGAAATTCGAAGTTTTAAAATTAAATGTTCCAAATATATATAAATATTATTATTAATACTATTATGCATGTAATTGGGAGATAAGATGTGCAGGCATTGGGGCTCAGAGATTCACCTTGCCCTAATGGTAAAGTTGAAGGAGAAGATATGGGAGAGAGCAGATTGGATGAGTGGATATCTTTGTGGGACTGCTATTCTGGGGTGGTTTGTAGGGTAAAAATTGGGAAAAAACTTTAACTCAAAATCTGGTGGAAATGAATGATGTCAACCAGAAGTTAATAAGGCATTTGGTTAGCTTAAAAAATTCAATCAATTAATAATAGCTATTAATGTTTAGTTGTTTCAGTCATATCTTACTCTTCAAAACCCTATTTGGGGTTTTCTTGGCAAAGATACTGGAGTGGTTTGCCATTTCCTTCTCCAACTCATTTTACAAATGAGGAATTAAGGCAAAAAGGCTTAAATTACTTGTCCAGGGTCACATAGCTATTAAGTATCTGAGGCCATATTTGAACTCATGAAAATAAGTGTTCCTGGCTCCAGGCCTGGTGTTCCATCTACTGTACCACCTAGCTGTCAATAACTAATAATAGCTAGTATTTATAAAATGCTTAAATTTTACAAAGCACTTCATGTATATTATTTTTTTGTCCCTACAGTTACCCTGAGAGATAAATTCTATTATTTTTCCAATTTTGTAGATGAAGAAACTGAGCCTAAGACGAATTAAGTGTCTTGCCCAGAGTCACACAGCTAGGAAGTACCTGAAGCCAGATTTTAGCTTAGGTGTCCTTGACTCCAGCTTCAAGATTCTATCTACTGTTCCACTTAGCCATTTTATCCACTTAACTAAGGGACATAAAATAATGAGTTTCTAGCAGTAAGATTTTCAGAAACTTCTAGTAGACATTAAGCCTATTCTACCTTTACATTTTGGTTAATTCATAATGACTTGACTCATAATGTTGTATGCAATCATTTTATTATATTCTATTATAATGTAAATTCCTTGAAGGAAGGGACTTGTATTTCTTGTATTTATATTTCCATCATTTGGCACAATGCCTGACATATGTTAAGTGCTTAATAAATGTTTGCTTTCTTCCTTCCTCCTTTTTTCCCTCCTTCCCTCCTTCCTTCTTTCCCTTCTCTCCTTCCTTCCTTCCTTCCTTCCCTCCTTCTACCACAGAAGGGGAACAATTCCTACATTACTAGGGGGGTACTGTTGCATTTGGGACCATATGAGGTCACTTTTTAAAATTTTATTTTAATTTATGACTGCTTAAAATGCTTAGGACTTATAACTAAATTTGAGAATTGGAGTAAAAAAAATCCCACTAATCCTTAAGGTTTCCTGTGTTTTATATGCTATCGTGTTGAGTACATTGATAAATGTGAGGACAACCACTAATAATTTCTCTATAGAACAATTCTAAAGGAAAAACTTCATTACCAAAGACCTATGAGGAAAAAAAAACTCTTCCATTTATTTCAATTCAATTCACTTCAATACAACTCAACAAGTATTTAAATACCTAGCTTAGACAGGGCTATAAATGCAGTGTCTACAAAACCAAAAGATTGATACATCCTCTATCCCATTTTGCCATCTTCTCTAAAGCTCAATGTTTTTAATATATGAATTGTGGCAATTCTTCTCTGAGATGGGGAATAAAAATTCTTGTTAGCTGAAGAGTAGTAACCACAAGGGGTCCTAATTTATTTTGATAGATACTCTACGCTGAGGGGACATATTTCTTGTTTCTTTTGTAGAACAAGGGGACAAGAATAATGTCCAATATAACATTAGCCATCTCTTGTAAGCTTTCATTAGCCAAATATTTAATGAGTATTTTTTGGCCCTGTTAAAATCTCAGAGATACCCAAATAAGAACTGTATATAGGACCAACCTTTGAGAATCTGTGTATTTTGTATTTGAGCACCGAAACTCCCAGCCAACTGGCAATTCACTGAGCTCTTCTAACAAGTTATAGGGTGGAAATTATTTCTCTCCTCACCCATCTGCTCTAGGAGCCATAACTCATACTTAGAAGGAGCGCTACTTACAGTGAAGAAAAAAAAAACCCAACCTGCCATTAGACAGGGGGGTGGGTGCAGCAGAGGGAAGCAAGCTAGGTTATAAGATTCTTGTTAAACTCTACTGTGTCCTAATTTTTGTGTGTAAACCAACTGCCAAGATCAATCTTTAGAAGTTTCCCTACTGCCTTTTTTGGGGAAAAAAGAGAATGACAATTAATGGCATTTTGTCTGTTTTTTCTGCAGGAGTGGAGGTGGGGAGACAATTGCCTACTAAGTGTTCTGAATACTTTTCCTGAGGGTACTTAGGAATTTCAGCCTCAGTAGAGGTATGTTAAAATCAGGTTTGGCATGTCAAATTACATACATGATAGAGAAAGAGGATACGAGTTTCTGAATAAGAGAGTAGCACTATTGAATCAAACTTTCCTTTCCCTTCAACTTTTTTTTTTCATTCTTAGCTTTGAGAGGATGTAAGGTAATTAGGTGGGATGCTCCCAGCTGGTCACCTTTCCCAGGAAAGGTAAGAACTCACTTAAATGGGAGAGAGTAATGTCACTTTCAGGCAGTCTATTGAAACTTCCTGTCACTGCATTTCCCAGAGATAAGACTCCTTTGTTGCTGAGGGTTCCAGTGAAGAAGTGACCAATAATCCTTAGTGTTTTGTAGGATTAGCTATTGCAAAGAGGTTTTCTTCTTGGAGATGAACTTTTGCCATGGAAAGGCAGATTTTTTCTTTTGTTACAACAAAAAATGTGAGGATAATTCTCAGTAAAGGGCCCTTTAAAAATCATATGAGAACAAGCTCTAACCCAGTTTGTCTCAGATCGCTCTGATGTCTTGGAACACTAATTATGTTCTTAGGTGGGTCAGGACACAGGAATTTTAAGGCATAGAATTAGAATAACCTTTATGAGAGAGCATAATCTCTCTTTTGTGAAGTGTTGTCTTTTGTACATTAGGACCCATTCACTTCATCTCAGAGAGGATAGGGATCATTCTTGCTTATTTCCCAACCAAACCCTTGGGCCAAGGTGGAATACAGAATGAAATAAAGGAATTAAGCCCAGGTGAAATGAGTATTTTATTTTTTTGTAGAAGTGTGTGTACTTTGAGATTTCCATTAATACACTCATCAGCTACCATCAAGGCATCTAATCTATATTTGTGTTGTTCAGGATCTCTTTTCCACCTGAGGATGGGTATTCTATGTACTCTGCAATGTCAAGATGGACATTTTCCTTTTTTTCTTCTCTCTCAAAAAGCATTCTCTCCTCCATTGGTCAGATCTACTATACGGCTAATTTTATCCCATTATCTACCCTATGAAATGTCTCTTTTTTTTTCAGCAGAAATGTTGGAAGGTCTCTGTGGACTTGGAGGTCCCAAGCGACTTTAAAAGCCTGGCAGGTATTACTGTTCATCTGCCTGTACTCAGGAGACCATTTCAATGAAAGATTTCATGTGTCTGAATTAAAAAAAAATAAAAAATTCTATCATTTGAAATGTACCAAATGAAAATAAACCTTCAAAAATGTGTTCATGGTGACATCTTGGTTAACTAGGAACTGATAAAGATGATTTTGGTTATATTTTAAAGTGTTTGAAAAGTGTTTAGAAAAAGGGTATTTTTTGCTCTCTTACCATTTGTTTCTAGCTTGCTAAAACTCAGTTAAATAAATCAGATCCATTTCTTTGAGTCTCAGCAGTAAATCTCAACAGGGAAATTATTTTAATAGGACTTATGTTTGGGAACCATAGAATATGCATCTTGTCTGGGGCCTCTTTGAGGGAAAGCATTTCAATCTTTCATCTTGTCCTATTGACCTTTAGAACGCCCCTCCCCCCAAACTCAAGGGGGCAAAGAGAAATGATGATGCACAAGTGTGAGGGGTGTTTAAAATATATCTGATATTGTCTTAGCTGAGTTTTCCTGGGCTTCTGACAACTGAATTTGTTTTCCGTCTGGCTCCTTTGCTCTTCTATCTGCTGCAGAGAAGGTATTCATTTTCTGAAACACAATAAACAAGTAGGAAGAGGGAAAATCCTTCCTTAGGTAACCTCAGAACAGAAGAACTTGGTGCATTATGCAGCCCAGGCCATGCCAAAATGCAATTTGGAGGGTGTCCAGCACTTCATTGGAAAGTAATGGTTTTCACTGAACTGAGTTATGACCAGCTGTTTACAGACAGTCTGTGACACACTGATAGAGCAGAACACCGTATGTTGCTTTCCAAATCAAATGATACAAGAAGTGTGACAGAGTGGAGAAACATCTGTCATTAGCAATTTTCAGCACGCTTCACTAATTCTGGACAAAATACGAGTAATGAACTTACCGCAGGAAACTTCAAATACGACCACTGCTGAAACAAGGATATAAACAGCGAGTTCTCCTAATGGCTTCTAATTTAATTCATTTGCAGTAAGAAACAAACAAAGTGGGTTATTTGTTTTTGATCATGGGGTAGTAAATACTAATGCTGATCACAAACGTTCATTTTAATCAAAGAAAAGAGATCAGAAACTCAACTTTCCCCAAGTCCGGATAGAGGGCTTTCTTCCCTCTTTAATTGTTCTGCAGGGTTTTCTCTCTTTCCTTTATTTATTTATTTATTTATTTTTAAAGGAGGATGGTTGAAGAATGGGCCAAACAGGAATAAAGTCTTGCCTCTCAGCCTCTCTCCTCACATGAAACCCTGAGCTTCGTGTAGCTAAGGTTACGCCTACAGATTTGGGGGCCTGTGGTGATATTTACACAGCATTGAATGTTCTTATTCTTTGCATTATGAAGCTGCTGTCTGGTGTAATTCTCGAAGCCCTTCTCAAGCTGCGTTCACCCCACAGCCCCCTCCCCTCCCTAGCACTTCCCTCCTCTCATTTGTTTCTTTCTGGCTGATAATTTTCATGTTCAGGTCCCACATATTTTCGCAGTTTGTAATGAGCGCATGGTCCTCATACAGGAACCACACGATTCTCCGCTGGTCGACGTCACACTGTTTACGAGATCTTTGTAGCCAAATCATTTGAATGCTACAATCAATGGGCATTTTTCCTTTGTATCTTTGCAACGGATGGAGCTAATAAGCCGCTAGCAGTCAAGGTCTCATCTTCTTGGCCACTTTTCCAGGCCAATACTGTAGCAAAATTCCTATAATCAACAGGATTGAGTCTGACTCAAGAAGAAAAGAAGAAAAATTATTTCTCTTCATCTGAACTTTCAACTAATGTTCAGAAAGACCATAATGTGAGGTACAGAAGCTAGATTTTGCCCAATCCATTGGTGTTCTACCAATGGGACCTGCTTTGGCCTGTATCCCAGACCAAAGAGACTGAAAGCTATTCGGAACTGATGACTGTAAAATGTGTGTAGGAGGTATTTGAGTAGCTTCTTAATTACAAAATTATTCATGATAAAATGGCACTAATCTAGAATTCCCAGATTCTTATAAATTTTAGTATGGTTCCACCCTTATAGATACTTAATGGCTTAGATAAACCAAATCCGGTCTAGGCTTGTGGGTAAAATGATCTCCAAATACCTTTAAAGCTCTCTCTTTGTGTCTCTCCCTCTCTGTCTCTCTGTCTGTCTCTGTCTCTCTCTGATTCTCTCTCTCTCTCTTCTCCTCTCCTCTCTCTCTGAATGGAATTCAAATTGATTTGTCTTTCTTTTTACACCCTTTCCAAATTATTTTCTGGTTCCTGAGGAATATTCCAAGATGTGTAAATGCTAAGTTCTCTTGTTTTTTTTTTTTTAAATAGACATCTGCATTGAAGAGCAAAACAAAGGGAAAATATAGATGCCATCGAAACCCATCATTACGTTTGTGATCTAGATAATAAAGTAAGCAGACCCAAGCAATTCGCTAACACTAACGCTATTCTTTACATAAACAGTAAATGTTTAGATTTCCCTGTTCACTGACTAACAGCACACATATCATAAACACTAAGCTGTTAGAGTACGTTTCGTGTGTTGATTCACTTTAACAGTTGTTAGTGTGAAGACAGGAAAAGAAAAGTGGGTGTAATGAGACCATGTGCAGTATGCTGTGAAAACAGAGGCCCTTATTTGGCATAATGGCTTGCACCATAAGGGCCATAAAATTGTGCATGTGTTAGTATCATTTTAATTATTACGGGTGCCACATGTTAAGCAGAATAGCGGAACTACTAAAACAGCTTCAAAATCCTTACTGCTGATCGCTGCATTTAATTACAAATAGGAACATTTGGAGATAGGTCACCATAAAACCCTTCTGTTGTCAAATGAGCTCAAATCTGATTTTTGTAATTATGTTTTTATACCACAGATCCTGTTGAATAACTATAGGGAATAAAATTTTAATAAGTGCTGATTAAATGCAGGTACATCTTGCTTCCTAAGAATATTTATGAACGCGCCTCTCACTTAAATCAAGATATCATCACTATTTTGCCGTGGACAGAGCTATGATCATTCAACCTTAATGCAAATAAGCTGGATAAATTTATGTGCCATGAAATATTGTGTTTTTTTTCCATTGGAGCATAAAAGCACTGGATTTCAATTATTCATTCTGTTTGTGAGAACTGTGTACAGTACCATAATCCTCTAGAACCAAAGTGTTCTCATTATACCTCTACATGTCAGACACAGTGGAATACTATAATTAACTTTCCTTAGGCAGGATTTTATTCAGGAAAATGACTACTGATGTCAATCTCCGTTTTTGTTCTTCCTCTCTACTGAAATAAAATGGCCCTGAAAATGCTCTTGGTAATGGAATATTATTGACTAACTAGTATCCATTTGAAGGTGATAAATAAACTCCTGTTTTGGGAACAGGACTTTAAGCCATCTAATACATAGGCTATACTGAGAGAAATGGTCCTTTGAAGGCATTAATATGTCATGTTCTTGTCATGGCAAAGTTTGTTTAAGCCTTCCCATAAAATCTAGGCCTTACAGCTCATTTGGACATGTAATGGCCATTGTTTCCAGTAGAAATGAGAAATGTAAGATAAAACCTAAGAACAAAGGCTATGGAGTGACTGATGGCTTCTTAGAATGTATGGAGCATCAAAAAAAGTGAATTACTGTGATAAAATAGGCCTAGCACATAGTTATCTCCCAAGGAATGTTTCTGTATATACGTATATGTGGTTTTGATAGGCTTGATATACATAATTATGTTTTATTTTGTAAAGCAGACAAGTCTGAATAGGAATGAGGTGTTAATATAGAGCATTTTTTCCCCAAATCCTGACATTCTCCCACGTGCGGGAAGAGACCATGTGTTTGGGAGAAGTCTTCCGGTGAGGGTGGCGAATGGATCCCAGCTTTCTAGGCAAAAGGAGCTGCCGTCAAGCCTAAGAGACAGCCCCATTAGCATAACTCAGCAGAAAATCTGTTGTTGTGAAGCATTCAATCCACAGCTTAGGGAGCAGTTTTAACCTCCTCCCTTTGTAGCCTAATCATTCAAGAAATAGCATGGGCAACCCCTACCCATATTTTACTGCCCACTGTTTGAATCAGTGAGAGATGGGACTTTGGCGGGAGACATAAAGACATGAGTTGACGTTTATGCATGGCAAGGAAAATACCAAGCCGACGGGGAACTGTGTGGTGCTGCTTGAATATGTCAAATATTATTTTCTGCCTAGGTGATGGATCCAGGAGCAAAGAATGTTTATAAAATTGGGTAGTGTGAGTCTATTCTTCCTTTGTTACATCATCAAAAATTCTCTTTTGTTTATAAGGATTGCAAGTGGTCATCATAGAAATTCACAACCTAACCCAAATGATCACACTCAGTTGAATGATATCTGCCTACCCTTTGGAGCTTTGATTTCAAGCTGCCTTTAAAGGGGGAGAGTATATACTAATTGTAAAAGCAATTGATTAGCTGAATATCCATTTATATGTTTAATAAAGTTATTTCCAAAAAATAGAAATTGCAACCTGACTGAGTCACTTTATTTCTTTGTCTCACGTCTGAGAAATCAAATGCTTAGGTACAATACCTACACTATACTTCTAAAACTTAGGTGACCCAGGCTGTGATCAGATATCTCTGCTGAGAAGGACCATAGCTTTGGAGAGATTTATGTACTGATAACAAATAAATAATGAAGAAATGTAGAAAATCATTCATTGTCATTCAAGTGACTAAGAGGGCTGAATAAGGAGAATGCTCTTAAGAAGAAAAAGAAAAAGAAACATTTTCTGGAAGTGCTTTTTAATTTTTTTAATGTTAAGTGTGTGTGTGTGTGTGTGTGTGTGTGTGTGCGCGCGGGTGCTGGACACCCAGTCCCATTTTGCTTTTCTTTGTATTCCTAGCACTTCGAACATTATTTGGCACATAGTAGGTAGTTAACAAATGCTTATTGACTGAGTGACTAATAGAGAACGGGTCTACTAAGTCTTAGTGCAGTTTTGGGTCATCCTGTATAATAGGAGTGATAAATAATCACATAAACTAAAGAAATGGATAGACAGGTGAATGCCTGTGGGAGAGGAAGAGTTATTTTGCTTTTCTAACAGTTGGGATGAAAAAATGATATTTTACTCAATCAATAATGTTCTGATTTTTTTTAAAGGCTATGTGGTTAAAGATTAGGGTTGCCTAAGAGGATCTGATGGAAGAGTAAAATATTCTATGTGATTTTTATTGGCTTTTGTAGGCACTGTTCCCCCCTTCCTGAGGTTACTGAATTAAATTCAATTTAACAAACATTTATTCAGTGATAATTATCTGCTAGGTGTTGGTGATATAAGCTACAGGCTGGTGTGTTAGTTGCTGGGGATAAGAGAAAAATGAACTGGTCCCTGCCTTAAAGGTGCTTATATTCTGTTGCAGGGGAAGGGTAAAGAGGGAGAGAAATAACATTTTTATACAGAGAAGCAAAAGCAAGATAGTTTGAAGAGGGGGAAACTTGGGGAGGAAGGTAAGATCTGCAAAGGCTGCAAGATCTCTGGGATCCTGAACAAGAAGACAATTTATCTCCTCTTTTTACT
This sequence comes from Gymnobelideus leadbeateri, assembly GCA_011680675.1. NCBI lineage: Eukaryota > Metazoa > Chordata > Mammalia > Diprotodontia > Petauridae > Gymnobelideus > Gymnobelideus leadbeateri. Next base: position 130,099 of record WOXC01010118.1, on the reverse strand, counting down.
GATGAGTTATATCATAACTGAGAATATTCTTCCTGGTGACTAGCCTAACCCCCTCTATTCTGTAGTCCAGCCTATTTCATCCCATCCTCTCTCATAGCAATGTCTTGTATTCAGATTGAGTATTTACTTCCATGGAGACATTCTCTTCAGTGAAGTCCCAAGCCAAAATGTTGGTTCTTTATAAGCACTTGGAAGTCAGTGGTCCAAGTACTCCTGCTGCAAGTGTGTTACTGATTCCTAAGTTCTAGTTTTAATCCATTTTCTCAGGGAATAGTTTTCTCCATTAAAAAATAAAAATAGCAACAGTTGTGTTCTGGTTTCTTTAAGAAAACAAATAGTCTTGGATTGTATTGATAGAAAATTTGATGTTGAAATTTTTTTAGAAGGGAATCTTGGATTATAATTGATCATATAAATATTCAAAATGGATGATTTTGATAACCTCTGAATTTGATTTGAGAAGTCTCCTGTAAAACTATCCAGTATGTTTAATTCCAAGCAATATATTGACAATTGTGACAAAATCATGGAGGTATTTTGCCTTATGGTCAATGATTCTTTTCTGGTAAAGTTTAATAGCTCAGTCCAATCAGTGACAAAAATGAAGCAATAAGAAACTGGGGAAGAGTCAATAGTTGATTCATGCCAAATGGAGCAATAACTTTGAGGGGATCCTGGGACAAATTTTCCTTTTTTTTTTAAGAACCAGTAATCATAAGTGCTATAAAGAGAAACAATTCAATAATAAGGTTGATCTATCTCAGAATTATTTTTGTGTTATTTCTGATGGAAAACATATTACTTTTTTCTTGGGGGAGGGGTATTAGGAAATCAATTGTTGATGATTTTGGTAAACCCCTTGAGAGTAAGGATTATTTTATTCTTTATGTTTGGATCATCCCTACCAAACATAGTAGTCTGAATTGAAGCAGCAGTAAAAGAGGTGTAGACTCATCACCAGGAAGAACCCCCTGATTTAATATAGTTCATCAGTGGTGGGAGAGGGTACACAAGTCTGCTTGTGTTATTTAGGCCCCTGGTGATGTTGAAACCTCCCCAGAAATGCCAGACACATAGTAGGCTTTTAATAAACGCTTGTTGATTGATTGATTAAGCTTGTCACTCAATTGATACTCAAGTTTATAGAGCCCCAATTGCTCCTTGGATGACTGACTGACTTCATAGAACAGCTGGGCTGCACTCTAAGAGTAACACGTGAAATTTATTACAGATTCTGGCTTGTTTTGGTACCCAGCATTCATTTGAAAGCCTCTCACAAATAAAATGGCGACATGCTGTGTCCCTGAAAGGATTTTAAATGTGAGATATTAGAGTGTGTGTATTTTCTCACAGTCATAACATTTAAGTATTTTCACTAAAAAAGTGAAATCTTTTTTCTCTGAAAAAAGGGAATCTTGCTCTTCTTGTCTGGAAGCCATTTACCTAGACACAGGAATTGTGGTAATTGTAGCCTGTGGGAGGGTTTCCAGGCCCTTAGGTGGTTGTTTACTTATGTATTATAAAAAGCATTTTAGTTTTTTACAAGCCAAGTCTGGTTTAGAAAAAAAAAAGGGAGGAGAAGTTGCCAATATTTTAGAAAGGTTTGAAAGAAAAATTTGTTGGAAGCAAATATGTTTGATAGTGATAGTTTTCCTGTGAGATAGATAATATTCCTTAGTCTCACCATGGATTTCACAAAGCTCAAACATTTCTGTATCTCAAACTTTCTGGGATATACAAACCCAAAGCTTACAGTGAGACTATGTTTATTAACTTCTGGGAAGGAGAATGCCTTAAAAATACAATCTCGGGAATATTGTATCAAATATATAATAACTGTATCTGCATCTGTGTGTGGGCATGGGTTGTGAGTGAAGGTGTACATGTATAGTGATTAGAAATGTAGAACATTGTCAAATTATATATGTGTGTGTCTGTATAATATATCTGAAGTTGAAAGATAGATAAGGCTTAAAGTAAAGTGTACTTTATTTTCTCTCTCTCCCTCATTTTTAAGTTCTAGGAAAAAATTCTGTATCACATTATTTTAGCCAAAACTTTTAGAAATGAAGCAATCTACTATTGTATTAACTACCCCCCCCAATCCAACAACTTTCCAAATACACACATATAAAATCATATGTGTAAGTATATATTTTACACATACATATGTATTTGTGTGTACGTGCACACATATGTATACACACATATATAAACACATACACATAGGATAGAGAGCTGGCTTTGGACTGAGAAATACCTGGACTTAAATTGTGTCTTTTATAATGCTGGTTGGATGACAGAGCAAGGTTCATTAAACAATTAGTTTGGGTTTACCATCATCTACTGGAAATTAACTGTTAAAGTTTAGAAAGATTTTTCATTGGATATGGCTGGAATAAAAATGGTTTTATGTTTATTTCTCCATTGATTAGAATACTTTTTTTGTCTTGGAATTGTCCTCCTCTCACTATTATCATTAACTAAAGTTTAAGATTTTAACACATACACACAAACACAAAACACTTGAATCAATTAGGTATATGTTGTTCAGCTTTGTGACAAAAATACATATACATACATACATCTATGTCTATCTACATCTAGAAATCTAAATATTAATTTTAAGGGAGGTATGAGTACAAAGTCTTTGAAGGCAGTTTTTTCCATGTTATAGAAAACCTAGCCTATCTCTTTGCATATGTAGTATTTGAGAAGGAAGATGGTGATCAAAACCAGAACCTTTGGCCGAGAAATTTAGCCGACAGAGTAACAATATGCTTGTGTGAGGCTGTTATTATTTAAATCACTGAACTAGAAAGATTTTTGAGCCTTATACTAAATTCTTTATTTCCCTCCATCTCCTTGTCTCTTCGTATTGTTTTACAGTATGTTGCATGACTACTGCCTGTACGTGTGAAAAGTCAGGATGAGAGTTCACAGCAGGTTGATGGCCTGGAGATGAAAAGTCTGTCTGAGGACATTTCAAAGTTGTAAAGGTATTATTCTCACATGGAGTTATTTCTCAGTGGGTGTGAACAACAGCTCCTCATCAAGCTGGTATAGTGAGAAATAGAGTTTCCTGAGAAATGATGTGCAGACATATGCAAGAAGCCACATGCATGGGACATGCACAGACTGTGTGCCTGGCGTCCAAGTGCTGGAACACTTGCCATGAATGCAGAAGCCTCCATTGCCAGTGGACAGTGGGAGAGCTGAAAGAATAAGAGTCTGACCACCCCCATGGATACTGGGGTTTGGTGTGTGTGATAACTTTAGCATCCCCCAGATGGCATAAAGCTGGCGTCTTTGCGATGGGGACCTTTGATGTAGGTGATAAGATATGATTGGACGTGACCTGAGGAAATCATTCTTCACAGTGACTGGTTTTGGGTTATAAAATGATAGAATTAGAGATCTCAGAACTCACAGATATTGCTAGAGATCATCTGGTTTACTTCTTTAACAATCAACCAGGTGGCTCAGTGGTTAAAATGCTAGGCCTGGAGTCAGGAAGACCTAAGTTCAGATGTGGCCTCTGACACTTAGTTTTTTGACCCTGGGCAAGTCAACCTCTGTTTGCCTCAGTTTCCCCATCTAAAATGGGGATATTAATAGCACTTCCCCTCCCCCCGGGTTGTTAGGAGGATCAAATGAGATAATAATTGCAAAGTCTATAACAGTGTCTGGTACATAGTAGGTATATAAATAAATGCTTGTTTCCTTCCTTCAGGATTAGCCCTGTTTTGCATATGGGGTAGCCAAGGTCCAGAGTAGTTCTAGAGCTTTTTCAAAGTCACATAACAAAGACCTGCCCTGATTATAGCTCTTGAACATCACATTGTTTAGTTTAGGACTCATCATGTCATCCCTTTTCAGTCGCCTTTATCAGGATGAGAAAGTTATGGCCCATGTGCAGACATACTTATAGTACTGTAGTGTTTGTTTTCTTAGGAAGTGTCACTTCCAAGAGTTTTACAGGACTGTCCTATGGACCTACTCTTAGATAAACTCCTTTGAACTTTTCCTCCAAAAGGCTTGGATCCTATGCAAAAATTTTCACGTTAATAATATTCTACTCTACATTGTTTCTCATCACAGTTTCCTGATGATTGGAAATTGAGGGGAGCAAACAAGAGAAAAATAAAAAAAAGTAGATCTGTAAGTGAGGGGCTGAGCAGGAATCTACAAGAGAAAATTAGTATAAGGAGACTCAAGAATTAATGAGTTCATTAGGAAATGATAAAGAAGCATGGGACAGTGAAAAGTATCCTGGTTCTGAAGTCAGACACTGGGCTCCAATCCTACCTCTGACATTTACTGCTTGTGTAAACTGAGATAAGCTAGTTTCTATCTGCCTCAATTTCCTCATCTGCAAAAGGAGGGATTGATCTAGATAACACCTGAGATCCCCTTCTGCTCTAGAGATATTATCCTGTGATCTTGTGACAAGTGTGAGGTTGCCTAGTCCCACTTCACAATCCAGTGGTAGCACCTTGATGACCTCTGTGGCTGGAGTCAACCTTGGACATGAGTAAGGGAAAGAGCTAGGAGTCTATTGACTGTGCTTGAGGGTCCAGAGGCAAAGACCCATCAATATGCAGAGCAATGAGATAAAACAGGCAGAGATCAATTGATGTCCAGAGAGAGACAGAGAGGTGGGAGTGGGGGTGGGGGCTTCTCTGTTATTTGTATCCCAAAATGTTCTAGATCAGATGTTCTTCACCTGGTATAATATGAACATGGTTTTAAAAGTATATATTTTGATAACTAGTTATCACACAACCAGATTATTGATTTCCCTTGTTATCCTGAGTGCTTTACTTTATGCATTTAAAATAATTATGATAAGGGACCCATAGTTTCTTCAGACTATCAAAAGATTTCATGACACAATAAAAGGTAAGAACCCCAGCTTGGCCTATCACAGTAACTGGATTATGAGCCAGAGCACAGGGTCAATTTTGCTGTTGAGTTGTATCTGACTCTTCATGATCCTGTTGGGGGTTTTCTTGGCAAAGACAGCTGGAGATAACTTCTCCATCTCATTTTATAGAGGAGGAAACTGAGGCAAACAGGGTTCAGCGACTTGCTCAGGATCACACAGCTAGTAAATGTCGAAGGCCACATTTGAACTTAGGAAGATGAGTCTTCCTGATTTCAGGCTGGTCACTCTATCCACTGAATCACCCAGCTGCTCCAAAGCCTGGAATTAGTATTAGTATCCATAGGCAATTTCCTCTATTCACTTTAATGATGTAAGCCATTGCCCTATTAAATTAGCCAATATGACGTTAACCAAGCCTCTCCATCTACTTTTTCCTCATCTCAATCTCTTAGAATCGCTAATTTCCTTGAAGATTAAGCTCAAGCATAAACTTCTACATGAAATGTTTCCTGTTTTGCAACACCTCCTCCACCTCAACCTAACACCAACTGCTGGAACCTCCACTAATTTTACTTTGTATTTTTATTGTATTTTGTATATGACCATATAAGAAAGTGTTACCTTCCCTGAAAGAATATAAGTTCCTTGAGGGTGGAAGCTGTCTCAATTTTGTCTTTGTTTCCCAAGCACTTAGCTCAGTACCTAACACATTATAAATGTTTAATATTTATTGATGGTGGAATGATTTGAACCACACACAGAGGTTTACTTTAGGAGCCTGGGCAGGTGCCCAGACTCCTCCTCTGATTTCTTTGGTTTAGTTACAAAAGGTCTGTGGTGAGGCATATAATTTGTACAGAATTCTCTAAATGGATAAATTGAGACTCAGAATATTGTGTCTTATCCCTGAGTTGATACTAATTATTTAGAAGATGTTGGAGTTAACCAGTGAGAAGAGGCCCAAACTGAAAAGAACACACTAGGACAAATCACTTCCCAGGATTTTCTAAGGGTTGGTCTTGTCATGGCTCAGCTCCAGTAGAGATGGGACTGGCCTGCACTCAGGGAATCTGTTCCAGTTTTCATCCATCCTCTCCCCCTCCTACCTTTTTTTTTTCTTTCTTAATAGTGGTGGGATCTTGGACTACCACTGACACTGAATTGAGTGCCAATTTTCTTGCTGTGCCTTGTCAAATTGGACAGGAAGACGGCTGTCTTGTGAAAGTGAAATTGTCACTAATTGGCCACAAAGGAAATATGCAAGTTTTGCCAAAAAAAGACCTTTGCCTTCTGAGGGATTTAAATCTTCAGTTGAAACTTTTTCTCTTATTTAGAAAAGATAAACCCAAGCGTGGCATTTTCTGTGATGATAAGGCCTGGGTGAGTGTTTCAGGAGGGGGCAGTTGTTAAGGTGGACAGTAGAACCTCGGGCCTCCCTTTAACCAATGTGTTGTGTTTGGTTATAATAGGCAGGAAAAAAACACAGTAAATAAATCTTGACTTTGCTTTCTATTTCCGTTAAGGCAGAATGTTTCAGGAGCATCCCACACACAAAATGAATGCTTTATGCGATGTTTTGTCACTTGTAATGCTTGGAACTCGGGTTTATTTTCTTTACTGTGACAAAACGAACTTAGTCAGACTTGGGCATTGCTTTATACTGGGAGTGACACCTCTTTAGTTTTGTGACTTGAATGGACATCAAAGAAAATTTTCTGCTCCATGAAAAATAGAGTCAAATCAGTAACTCCATTTGCAAAGTAGTATCTATGCCAATGTTTTTTAATATAAATATCATAAATAAATTTACAAAATTAAAAATCAAGTCAGACGTCATCTCCCTAAATATTTAAAAGAGGAGGATTTTAATAAACCTATTTCTGTCTAAATTTATGGGAGTCCTAGGATATTTAAAATTCTAGAAATGTATTAGTTAAAATGTGGTTGGATAATTTTAGTAATTAAGCCCTTTAAATAATACCAATAGGAGATTGCAGTGTAATTTTTGAAATAATCATTGACATTTTGTTGGACCTATAATCTCATCAGTATAGATTATCCATCTATTAGCTTCCCTATTTCTGTCCAAGGTACTGCTCTTCTCTAGACACCAAGGTTTGCAGCCTCAGAGTACCCCTGTCTCTTCCTCACTCTAATCCCACATACGTTGTAGAGTTTTGTTGATTCTATGAGATCCATAACATTGATTCATGCTATCTTTTTCATCTGTCCAATTTTCTCTGCTTATTCTGACACCATTTCATTTCAGAACCTTATCATCTGTCACTTGGACCCAAACTCTTCTCTCTGAAGTTACCAATAATCTGTCTTCCAAATCTGATGATCTCTTTACAATTCTCATCCTCTATAATCTTTCTGCTGCATTTTCCACTGTTAATCATCCCACTCTTCCTATATACTCTCTTCTCTTTGGATTTTCATGATGCTGTCCTCTCCTTGTTCTCTTCCTATCTTTCTGACCACTCCTCAGTCTTCATTACTGATTGTTTATTGATGTCATTGCCACTAACTGTGGATGTTCCCCTCCCTACCCCCAAGATTCTATCCTGGCTATACTCTGTTACTTGATGGCCTCATCAATATCCATGGGTTCAACAATCTCTATGCATATGACACCCACATCGATACATCCAGCCCCAGTATCCCTTCTGAACTCTGCTTGAATCATCAACTGCTCATCAGACATTTCAAATGGAAATTCTAGAGGCATCTTAAACTCAAAAGGCCACAAACAGAAATCATTATCTTCCTCTCTTCCCCAAACTATTCCCTTCCCAAGTTCCCTATTACTATTGAGGGTTCTACTGTCGTTCTAGTGACCCAGGTTTGCAACCTTGGTGTCATCCTCAGCTCCTCACTCTTACGTCATATATCCAATAAGCTGTCAAATCTTGTAGATTTTATCTCTATGCAATCATCTTAGCTCAGGCCCTCATTACCTCTCACCTGGACTATTGCTAAAGTATTCTTTTTGGACTTTCTGCCTAAAGCCCCTTTCTAGTCCAATCCATTCTCCATACAGCTGTCAAAAGGATTTTCTAAATTTCAGGTCTTATCATATCACTTTTGTTACTATTTAAGAAATTCCAGTGGCTCCCTATTGCTTCTAGGATTAAATACAAAGTCCTCTGTTTGGCACATAAAGCTCTTCAAAATTCTGTCCTTTACTATTTTTCCAAATTTTATTTATTTATACTTTTAACAATTTATTCCTGATTTCCTACTCTATTTTCTTACCATACTGTCCTCCTTGAAATTCTTGGAGCACAAATGATGCTCCAACCCCAGGCTTCTTGCCTTTGCAATATGGAATTGTTGATTTTTGATTGATTAGATTATTGCAATAGGTCCTAATTGCTCACCTTTGCCTCACATCTCTTCTGTCTCTCTAATCCATCCTTCATGTGATTGTCAGAGTGATTCTGAAGGTACAAGTTTACTTTCCTACTCAATAAACTCCTGAGGTTCTAGATTATCTAGTAAAACATCTGGTTGACACTTAAAGCCCATCACAACTCAATTCCAATCTATCTTTTCAGTCTTTTTATACATATATTACTCTTTTTTTGTATGCTCTATGGCAAAAACCAACTGGATTTCTTGCTGTCCTCTTACATGGTACTTCATTTCCCATCTCTGTGCTTGCCTTGACTGTTCCTCTTGCCTGAAGAAACTTCCTCTTTACTGCTGTGTTGTATAAACTCCTAGTTTCCTTTAAAGCTCAGTTTAACGACTATCTTCTGCAAGAGGTTATTTCTGATCCTTGCAACTCCCACTTTTTTCAGCAACCCTTCCTGCCCCACCCTCTGCCTCCACAAGTGACTTGACATTTATTTTGTACGTGAGAAGGCAGCTAAGTAATGTAGTAGACAGAGCACTGTACTTGGAGCCAGGAATATTTGAGTTCAAATTCTTCCTCATACACTTACTGTCACTTGATCTCTCTCAGCCTCAATTTTCTCAACTGTAAAGTGGGGAAAATAACAGGACTTACTCTACAGGGTTGTTGTGAAGACCAAATAAGATAATATAGATATCTACACACACACAAACACACACACACACACACACACACATGCACATATGCACGCGCACACACACAAACAACTTTACAAACCTTGAAGTGCTATGTAAATATCAATTATTACGAATTATTATATTTTATACATACTATTATGTGTATGTGTTGTCTCCCCTGAAGGACTGTAATCTCATTGATGGCGAAAATTGTTTTATTTTTTGACTCTTTATCTCCAGAACTTAGCACAGTGCCTGGTTCATAGAAGGTACTTAATAAATGTTTGTGATTGATTGATTGCTAACATCTCTTCTATATCTTGTCATCTGTGCAGTTATTATTTATGCCTTCCCATAAACCTTCCACAGAGGATAAACCTAGGCTACTGGAGGCCTTTCTATAGTTCTTTTTGCCCTCTGTTTGCCTTCTCTGTCAATTTATCATAATTCCTGTTAATACATGGTCAGACCAGTTCCATTTCTTAATTCATGTCTTTGCTAATATATATTTTAAAAATTTATTTATATCTTTTATTCTTACATTACCTAAACTTCAAACATATTGCTTTCCCCTCCCCCTTCAGAGAACTATTGTTTGTAACAAAGATTCTACCCTGCCCCAAAAGAGGGAAAAACAGTATAGCAAAGCTAACCAATCCATTGAAAAAGTCTTACATTATATGTAGTGTTCCATACCCACCATCCCTGACCTTGGAAAAAAAGTGAAAAAACTTCTTTCTTTTATTCCTTCTTTTTGGACAAGGTTGGTAATTGTATTTTTATAATATTGAGAAAATTATATATTATTTTGGTCTTTCTATCTACATTGTTATAGTCATTTTGTATATTATTTTCCTGGTTTTGCTTACCTCACTGCATCAATTCATATTTTCTAATGCTTCTCTGTATTTATCATATTTGGCACTTCTTAAAGGACAGTAATATTAGATTACATTCATGCAGCACTATTCATTTAACCATTTCTTAATCATGTGGCATCTATTTTATTTCTGGGTCTTTGCTAATACAAAAAGAGGTCCTAAAAATTGTTTAGTGCATTTTGCATCTTTCTTTTTGTCACTGACTTCCTTGGAGAATATGCCTAATAGTAGACTTAAGCTAAATAATGTGTGTTTATATTTTTGTTATTGTATTGCTTTTCAGAATGGTTTGACCAATTTGCAGCTCCACTAACAATACATTAATTTGTTTACGTTTATGGAATCCCACCAACACTGATATCAATTGATCAATCAATCAAGCATTTACTCAGCACATGCTATATACCAGGGACTATTCTAGTCACTAGAGATGTAAATTTAATGAATGAAGCAATCCCTCTTCTTAAGAAGTCCGTATTTTGTCATCTTTGCCAATTTGTAATGTGTGAAGTGAAAACTCAGAATGGTTTTGATTGTCATTTCTCTTATTACTGATGATTTAGAGCAGTGTTTCATATGGTTGCTAATAGTTTGCCATCATTTTTTGAGATACATTTGTCAATTTTTGACATGAATGAATAAAAAATTATTTTTTTTTTTCTGGTCTGGCTTTATTAGAAGTAAGGAGCTTAAGAACTGAGTGAGGCTACAATGGCAGAAGAAGTGGGCTGGATGGAGAAGGTTTAAATGGAGTTAACTCTAAGGCAGGGGGAGTGTAGGGAGTTCCTTCACTGCTAAGGCAGGGGAGGAGAGGAGTAAGGGGAAAACAAAATGGGAGGGGAGGAGGCAGGATGGGGTATGGACTGGGGGGGAGGGGGGAATAAGGCATAAAGCTAGCAGGAGAGGGCTCAGAAGGGAGCTTCCCAGGAAGTGCGAGTGGCCATCAGGGCCTGTTTTAGTTGCTCATAGGTGACAAACATCACTACATTCCAGGAGCCCAAGCCGAGGAAGGAAGGCATGAACCCTTTGTAGAAGGCTTGGGGTCCCTCCTTCCGAAGCATGGTGAGGGCGCAGTGGCCAGCACTGGCATACTGGCCTGCGGCAGAGTTCATGTATCTCGTCTTGACCACATCCACAGGGGAAGCAATGATGGTGGTGCAGAAGCCAGCCCCAAAGGCTGATGTGAAGTGGCATGGAAGGTCATCAGTCATAAGATGGGCCTTCAGAAGGGCATCTTTGATGAGATCATAGGTCACCAGCTCAGCACAGTTGACAATAGCATTGCGGGCAACATTGGGTGAAGTTCCCTTCCATAAGACCCGGAGGCCCTCTTCTCTGGCGATAGTCTTATAGGCATCCACTGTACCCTGGTATCTCCGGCTGCCACCTGCACGAGCCTGGGCCTGGAAACGTACCTTCACCACATCTGTGGGTTGGGCTACACCGATTGCCAGAGCCCCTGTGGTGCAGCCTGCCAGGAGGTGGCTCCCAATGCCTGCATGCTCAGATCCCTTGGTGTAGAGCTGCTTGACAGAGTCATAAAGGCCAATTCGAACAGAGGCAAAACCCATCTGGCATTGCAACCCAGCCACCAGCCCATTGTACAGGCTGCCAGGACCCTCAGTCTTGACTATGGTCAGAATGGTGCCCATGACACCCCGATACTGGGCAGTGGTAGAAGAAGCTCGGACAACCCCCTGGCTCTCTCCTTGAATCTGCAGTCGGACTTTGGCTGTGTCCGGGGGAAGGTGATGAGGTCAGCGATGCAGGCAGCAGTGCCAGCCCCAAGGAACTTGACGGTGGCTGTTGGGGGCACATCTGTAGGCTTAAATCCAACCATGATTGATGCAGGCCTTCTGCTACTTCCCAGGAGGCAGAGGAAAAATGGAAAGATAGCTCCACTGATTGAGCAAGACGAGATAGAGGAACTCTGCCGGAGTCCTGATCTGGAGGGTCTCACGATGATGGCACCTTGATCAAGCTTCTCTAAAGGTGTCCCGCTCTTCAAAGTTGCTCACAGCAACCACGGTCCACTTCCCTTGATTTTCCATAGAAAGTTGTGGGGAAACTGAACACCTAATGATCATACTATGTGCCCGGGACCATAGAGGAAAACACGAGGAGGCGGCGGGGGCACGAGGCCTGCGGCAGAGTCCGGCTTCCGGCGGGCTGGCGGCTGCCTGGCGGCGGGGGCGGGTCTCACCTCAGGGTCAGTACGATCACTGAGCCTCTGAGGAAGTTAAAGCGCACTCAGCCGAATAAAAAAAATATTAAGCACTTACTTGTGCAAAGCATTATTATGCTAAGCATTGGGAATAGGAATAGAAAAGGGATACAGTCTACGCTCACAGGGAGCTCAAATCCTTTTTTTTTTTAAACTAGTTAATTAGTTTTTAGTTTTCTACATTTGCTTTTATAAGATTTTGAGTTCTAAATTTTCCCCCTTTCTCTGCTCATCCCTCCCTAAGATGGCATGCAATCTGAGAAAGACTATACATGTATGATCATATTAGACATATTTCCACATTAGTCATGTTTTGAAAGACGAGGGAAAACCATGAGAAAGAAAAAACAAAAACAAAAAACAACAACAAAAAAAAGAGAAAATAGTTTATTTCGAAATGCATTAAGATTCCAAAATTCTTTCTCTGGATGTGGATAACATTTTCTGTCATGAGTCTTTTGGAATTCTCTTAGATCATTGCATTGCTCAAAAGAGCTAAATCTAACAAAGTCGGTCATCGAACAATGTTGCTGTTATTGTGTATGATATTCTCCTGGTTATGCTCACTTTACTCACCATCAGTTCATGTAAGTCTTTCCAGTGTTTCTGAAGTCCACCTGATCAACATTTCTTATGCAACAGTAGTATTCCATTACATCCAGATACTACAACTTGTTTAGCCATTCCCCAATTGATGGACATCCCCTCTATTTGCAATTCATGGCCACCACAAAAAGAATTGCTATAAATACTTTTGCACATGTGGGTTCTTTAGGGAGCTCACATTCTAAGGGGGGGGAGACAATATATATATGGAAAATTTCAGCTCCAAGTCAGATGGAAAAGTCCAAAGATATAATGATAAAGCGGATGGTAATGCCTCTTTTTCCCTTTCCACTAATAAAATTATATCCTTTTCTGATGCTGAACCATTTGACAATGCCAAGGACTATGCTGTCAAGAATCTTCTCTTCTTGGTCCTCAGTATCTGTGTCTGTAGCACTTGCATGAGCAGTTTCCAGGCTGCATCTCCACAAGGGTTGCTTTCCAGGATAATAGCACTGGCCTGGAAGCATTGCTATTCCTAAGGATATGAAGGGAGATGATGGTCAAGGTAATGGTGGTAGGTTGACTTGCACATGCTGCCTCCCATCTTTCCCTCAGTGTGTCTTGATGTTTCAGCAAGGTTGACTTCCTTTCTCTGTGGGTGGCAGCTGGTTAGAAGTTGTTTCGGATGGCTAGTATCTTTTCTATAGAGGTGATTCTCTGAAAAATGACAGGAAACAGGATTTGTGTTTTGGGAGTTGAGGGTGGGGGTTCTGTCACTCCCAAGACTCCTGTATTTATCTGCTTATTGGTGGCAATTAGCAGTTAATACTGCTGTTGTAAGGAAGGCACACCCTTTCTCCACATTGAATTCTCCTCTCACTGAAGGCTATGTAGCTGGGTTGGAAGCAGGTCCTGTGGTTTGAGAGGCAGTTGTTATTCCAAAGGCTCTTGGGTTTATTGTCCTGGGCTAACACTAACATTAGAGACTTAGGGGAGAGGGTGGGAAAAGTGGTGGTGGTGGTGATGCTCTTGGTGGTGGTTTAACTTGCCTGGATCTTGTTGCCTGTTATCGCTTCAGATTTTGATTATATCTTATCAATTATTAGTGATCTTATTTATGATTATATCTTATCAAGTTATTAGTGATAATATGCCATAGCCTAGTTATAATAATCATGTATCTTTCCATTGAAATTCTATCATCTCATACGTATACATACATACATACATACATACATATATATATGTATATATATATTTACTTATGTAAGCCATCACTCATACCTAGAATGAAATATCTCCTTATATCTACCCTTCAGAGCCATCATGGCATAGAAGAATGCTAAACTTTTAGAATTGACTTTTACCTCTGACATTTAATGTGTGACCATGGACAAATACCTTAATTTCCATGAACCTTCATTTCCTCATTTGTAAGATGGGTACTTCAAAGGCTTTTAATAAGATGATGAATATAAAATATTTTCAAACTTTAGAAATATTAGTTAAATGTCAATTGTTGTTATCTTCCATAAAGGCTCAGATCAGGTGCCATTTCTTTTCTTTCTTTTTTTTTTTAAAGCAATTGGGGTTAAGTAACTTGCTCAAGGTTACACGGCTAGTCATTATTTATGCGTGGGTGCTCATTTTCTGAGGCCGGATCTGATCTCGGGTCATCCCAATTCCGAGGCTGGCACTCTTACTCACTGCGCCACCTAGTCGCCCCTTTAGGGCAATTGGGGTTAAGTAACTTGCCCAAGGTTACACGGCTAGGTTTTTGTTTGTGTGGATTAAGTGTCGGAGGCCGGCTCCGAACTCAGGTCCTTCTGATTCCAGGGCTGGCGCTCTATTCACTGCGCCACCTAGCCGCCCCTATGGTGCCATTTCTTTTTGATGCTTTCTCAGATCATTCAAATTCTAGTGGTTCATATTACTTTGTGTTATCTGTATGTGTCAGTCATTTTTAGTTGTGTACAAATCTTTAGGACCCTATTTGGGGTTTTCATAACAAAGATACCAACGTGTTTTGTCATTCCTTCTCCAACTCATTTTGTAGATGAGGAACTGAGGCAAATAGGGCTAAATGATTTGCCTGGGTCACACAACTACTAAGTGTCTAAGGCCAGATTTTAGCTTACAAAGATGAATCCTCCTGACTCCATTATGTATGTATGTATATTTATATCTCTAAAAGAACCTAAGCACCCTGAGGAAAGGGATTATTTGCTTTTTCTGTTTTTTCCTCCAGTGCCAATACAAGTGCCTTGTGCATGATAGGTACTGCATAAGTAATCATTGAAATGTTTATGGAAATTTTAATCATATTGCTTCATCAGTAAAATAACATAGGGGTAATTGGAAGTGTTGTGCAGATCCAAATTTTATTCTCCTATTCATTTCTGGGCCTAGTTTATTTGCTCATCCGCCATGCCCATTCAAGACTTGTATAATGATAGACTAACTGAATGTGCTGACTACTTCACTGAATATAGTAATCTAGATAATAGGTGTTCTTCATCCATTATGTTTTTCCTGTTTATATGGATAGGTGCATCTTTGAGCAGACTGAAGTGGCCCTATATTTTGAGTCTCTATCTGTATAATACAATGTCACTTATAAATGGGAATATCTAGATAATATTACATTTTATAGGGAACCCCTTTTCTTTTGGGACTTTACATGAGATAGTGGCAGACACTTTTGGTGAGTATATGTCTCTGTTTTATGTCTTATTTTATGTTGCTACTTGATGGCAAATTGGACAAATTTGTGTGATTATATATATATATATATATATATATATATATATGTCTATGTATATATCCATATACAAATTTGTCTATGTGATTATATATATGTGTATGTATATATCCATATACATACACACACACACACACACACACACACACACACACATATATATATATATATATATATATATATATATATATATATATATATAAAATTTCAGAGAATTTTTTTTTGGTTTTAATCTATGCATGGGACCTAAGGAAAGATTCTGTGGCTGCATTTAAGCCCATTTAAGCTCATATATAGTGAGACAACATCTTCTCTACACCTCTCAGTCAAATATATGACTGTTGACAATAGTTGTAATCTCTGCCGTCGTGACTCCTCCCTCTTATAAGTTAGTTCCTCTAGAACATCTACTTTAAGGAAGATGCCCAGGCCAGACATTTATTCATTTCTTTCTAGGCTCCACTCCTTAATCTCCCAAATTTTCTCCTGTGTCTAATACTTTCGTTTTGTCCTCCAACCCCCCTCACCCATTTCATCTTCCTTTTACATGTTGTCCTCACAAAAAAAAAAAAATAATAATCTTAAGATCTTAACAACTGGTCCCATTACTTCCTGACAGAGAGAGGTAGAGGTAGAAGAAATGGAAGCAGTGTCAGATTTTATGTTATTGAGCTCAAAGATCACTGCAGACATTGACTGCAGTCATGAAATTAAAAGACACTTGCTCCTCAAAAGGAAAGATATGGCAAATCTGGACAGCATACTAAAAAACAGAGATATCACCTTGCTGACAGAAGTCTGTATAGTCAAAGTAATGGTGCTTCCAGTAGTAATGTATGGCTATGAATGTTGGATTGAAAGGAAAGCTGAATGCTGAAGAATCAATGCTTCTGAATTGTAGTGATGGAGAAGACCTTTGAGAGTCCCTCGGACAGCAAGAAGATCAAATCAGTCAATACTTAAATTAAATTAGGCTTTCCACTGAAAGGTCAAATATTGAAAATGAAACTTAAATACTTTGGTCACATAATGGGAAGATGGGAATCACCAGAAAAGACCCTAATGTTGGGAAAGATTGAAGGCAAAAGAAAAAAGGGAGAGCAGGGCAAGAGATGGATTGATAGTATCGTGGAAACAATGAACAGGAACTTAGACTTTGAGAGATAGTGGAAGACAGATCAGAGAGTTGGACACAACTGACCAATTCAACAATAACATAACCCCACTGGAGTGTAATCTTGAGGAAAAGTTCTGATATTTGTATTCCTAATGCTTAGCTCTTTGCCTAGTACTGCTTATTGACTGATTTGACAACATGCTTTACTCTGGAAAATTGTTGGTAAAACCTTGCCTTTTCCTTTCTCGTGTTTTCATTAATGATATCTATTGTGTGTGACCATTCTCACAACAGTCTTACAGAGGTAAGAAGTAGATATGAAGGTCAATAGTTGTAGGAGTCTTTTGTTGCCCTTCTTTAGTGGCAATAACACCATCAATAATCCATGATCATTTCTTTTCTTTTGTAATCTTCTGCTCTTTGAGATACCTAGAAAATCAATTCTTTAAAGCTTTTTAAAATATATTACCTCTAGCATCAATTAATTCTCTGTGTATTTAGTTAGGTTTAGTCAGTATTCCTTACTTTAACTTTACAGAACCATAACATCTCAGAATTGGAAAGACCTATAGGTCACTCATACATGAATAGCAATTCCTTCTATAATATTTATGCTAAATGGTCAGATAATTTTACTTTTAGATAACTAATTCTTGGGAAAAATTTTCTTAATTCAGTTGAAACTTGATTCTATTTAACTTCCACCATCTCTCCTAGTTCTTTGGGGCCAAGTGAAATAATTCTAATCTTTCTTTCACATGATAGCCCTTCACATCCTTCAGACCTTTTATGTTTTTCCTTAAGTTTTCTCTTCTTAAATGTCTGCTTCTTCCTCTCATAATATATTGGCTTCTGAAGTGGCAAGAGTTCAAATGTGATGATTCTACTATTGTCACATTAAAAAGAGAACAGATTGCCATAGAAATATATGTATAACATAGCACATTGCTTGCCTTCTCAATGAAGTGGGGCGGGGGGGGGGAGGAAGGGAGAAATTTGGAACTTGACATTTAAAAATGATACAAATTATTTTTATATGTGATTAAAATATTAAAAAATACATCACAAATGCAAGTCTGGTACTTCAGATCTATTTGATGCCCTTGTAATTTCCTTCAGTAAATATTATTGAGATATTGTTGTTCAGTTTGGTTTTCTACTACATTCTCAAAAAGCTCATTATTCACTCAATTACTTCTTTGCTGTTTTATGAACAATATTACCCATGATCTTTCACATTCATTCTCTGTAACTTTCAGTAAATGAATCTGTAATCTAAAATAGTGTTGCCCTTGGCTACCATAGCTTTCTGGTTGGCAAGGAGATCAAGTAACACTTGACTGAGGCAGTTTATAATAATTTTTGTCAGCTTCCTCATTGTGCTTAAATTTCTCAAACACGTAGTGAGAGTTAATGTCTTTATTTTTGTCCATTTCCCATTCTTCAGAAAGGATGGCTTATTTAAACAGGTTAGATTGGATCTACTGTAATCACAGGCAAGGTCTTCTTTTATTTATTCTAGTAATTGGTGTTAATTTCTTCTTTATCTGGCTATCCACAAATGATTCTGAAGAGAAGTTCACATCATCAGTTGGAAATGATTTTCTTTCTTTATTTTTTACTTTTATTTATTTAATTTTTTATTTTATTTCTGTTAAAATATAGTTAATTTTGTTTAATTTTTGCAATGTTATTTGGTAGTTGCCTTATCTAATGATTTTGGATTATTCTCAAAGGAAATATTCATTATATATTGACATGAGTATTTATAGATGTTTTTGTTTTGTTATTTCCTTGCTACTTTTTCTTCTAAAGCAATATTTTCCAATATTTTTTGACTAAGTTCTCCAGCACTCATCTTCCCACTGAAGTCACTATCTCAAAATGGAGGACATTGTCAAGTTCTTCAATTAAACTTATCTTCTTAAGAAATTGGACATAAACTGCATTTTCCCATATTAATATATTTGTTTCTATTCACTTTGAGTTCTTCAAGGTCAATGAAGTATTCAATGAAATGAAGTTTGGGGCTTTTTCCTTTTCTTCACTGGTATTTTGGTGACACAATGAAACCAACTCCTTTGTTGGCCTCTTTCAAAAGAACCTCTACAATAGAGATGCTCAGATGTGTCCTTGTGCTAGGAAGATGACTCTAGGCTCTTGAAGGCTAGGACAGAGCATCATAAACTTTTTTTAGTTTCTATGATGATGGAAAGAATTTATTTGAGCACTGTCCTCTCCATGAATTATATCTGCTAACCAAAGACCAGACTAGCTTAGAATGGAAGGACTCATCCATTTCCAGAAGCTTGGTTACTAAATAATTACCTTTTTTTCATTATGTTTCCCCATGTAACAGAAAAACATATGAAACCATCCTTGTTTCTGTATGGCTCCCTTCCAATTCTACAGTCATAGTGGCAGTGGTAAAAAGGGAGGAGGGGATGCTAATAACAATATAGTTATCAGACAATCTACATTAATTTAACTATTGCTATTTAAAATGTGTATGCCTCTGTCTCTTTGGTCACAGAAGGTACATACTGCTAAAATTCCTGGGCCCCATCCCTTTCAATGTCCTTTCCATAAATAAAATTAGAAGTGGCCCCCAAATGGAAGGGTGTGCTTTATACTCTGAGAAATATTCTGAGAGTACACTCCTTCCAAGCAGGATGCATTTCTCCAGATATTTAAGACAATTTGAAAATAGAATCGAATGAACAGGCTTGCTGAGCAGAAGGATATTAATTAGTTTAGCCTTGCAAATTCATTCCCCAAGCTTCTAGTTGCAAAAATGTTCCCCACCCTTCAAAATTTGCATTGGCCCTGCACACACCACAATTCAATCCAAGAAACTCTTTATTAAGCACTTATTTATCATGTGGAGACACTGTACAAAGCCCTTGGGACACAAATGAATTGTACACCGCCCTTGTCCTGGGTGGATTTAGTCCCATTCAATAAACATTTATTAAGCCTTCCTGCAGGCAGGCAGTGATTGATGCTAGAGGAGAGACAAGGTTTAGTGAAGATACTGTTCTTCTCAAAGAGCTTGCAGAGTATCAGCCTAGCTAAGTTGGGAGAGCCTCATCACAGGATGGTCACTAGTTAATGGACTATTTCAGCTACAGTAATACCTGATTATGGTCAACGAAGGGCATGGTGTCAAAGTCAAATAGAAACAGGGACCAATAAATTATAATTAAGGGCTACTTAGTTATTATAGAATTATAGATCACATATAGAATTATATAATTAAATCACATACTGACTAGAGTTTTAAATGTAATATTACTTATCTTTTATTGTATTTTGATTAATTTTGTTAAATATTTCCCAATTACATTTTAATTAGATATAAGCCATACCTGGGCAGGGGTGGGGTGGGTGGGTGGGACACTTCTGAGGCAGGGCATGGAAGTTTATTCCTTATGGGCAGTGTTTACAATGATGGAATCACTGGTGTTTGGAGAATTTAAGTTATATAACAGCAAGAAATTTGAATGTGGATTATGTGGAATAAATTGCTTAGGTAGCATATCCATAGAAACAGAGATGAAGAGCTAGAAGGGACTTTCCATTCCCTCTAATTCAGACCCTTCATTTTACAGATGAGGAATTTAAGTCTAATGAGGTTAAATTACTTACCCTAGTAGGTATCAGAGGTAAGATTCAAACTCAGGTCTTCTGACTCCAGAACCAGTGCTCTTCTACTGTATTGCATCATCTCTCCTGTTCCAGAGTCTTTTTTGGGATTGTTTGGAGGAGTAAGTTGCTTGTTTTGTCTCCTTTGAGATGTGGGAGAACAATGCATGGCCCTTTGTTCTTTCAGACAGGTTCACTTCAGGTTGGTGGAAATAACCCTGAATTCTAGGCACAGGTCAGGTTAGGGAAAAAAAAAGAAACAAACCCCAGACTGACTTATCTTGACTTGAGTTTACATTTGGGGCTGCAAGAGCACTTATTGGACAATTACTGATACTAACTAATGAAGCAGAAGTACTTTTTCCACATATGCTTAAAGACATACACAGAGCAGGATGAGGTACATTTTTTATGGTAGTCACATGTCAGGTCCATATAATAGGTATAAGTTCCTCTGTTGGATATGGTGGGTATGCCCAGGCATATCCTAACATCTGCAAAAAGTGGTTTTATGTTTTAATTTGATCTCATGATATCCTCATTTAGTTTTAAGGTATACATTATTATATTACTTGCCAAGTCCATAATTCATTCATAACACACAAACTCCATTTCTATGGCACATTATTGCCATTAATCTTCCTTTTTCTTTTACATGTTTTGGTCACTTGGAGTTAACTTATTATCTGGACAAAGAAAAAGATAAGGAAAATTGACTATCATCTATCTGTCTGTCTGTCTATCTATCATCTGTCTATCTTATCATCTATCTAATGTATCTATCAATCTATATCTGGTTAACACCAAGACAAAAATTTGATTGCTTGGTGTCGCATTTTTAAAGTAGAAATTTACAAGTCACTTTAAAAACTAAGTTTATAAAATTAAATTTTAGTTATATTTTAATTTGTTTTAGCTTGTGATAGATAGAAATGCAATATTTTATAATTGAGTACCATGCTGAAGGCAGTGTAGTATAGAGAAAAGGGCACTGGTTATAGAGACAAATCCTGTCTCTGATACTTATTATCTTTGTTATTTTGGGCAAAACACTTAACTTCCTTGGGCCTCCATTTCTCGCTACATAAAATGGCATGGTTGTACTAGATGATCTTTATAATCTCTTCCTATTCTAGATTTAAGATCCTATAAATGTATACCTGAAAATAATTCCCCAGGCCTATACTTTTTTAAAATTATTTTTGCTTTTTGGAGGGCAATTGGGGTTAAGTAACTTGCCCAAGGTCACACGGCTAGGTTTTTGTTTGTGTGTGTTAAGTGTCTGAGGCTAGATCAGAACTCAGGTCTTTCTGACTCCGGGGCCAGGTCTCTACTCACTGTGCCACCTAGCTGCCCCCCAGGCCTATACTTTAATAAAGTTTCTATCAAGATAATTTTAACATCAATAAATTTAGAGATGGAAGGGGCCTCAGATGCCATCAAGTCCAACCTGCTCCTTTTACAGATTAAAAAAAAATGAGGCCCTGAGGCATGAATCTCTTTGTCCAAGGTCACAAAACTAATGGCAGAGGTAAAATTTAAACCCAGTTCTAAACCATAAGACTCATTAGTCAGCCCTTTAAAAAAAAATGTACCATTGCTTCCCTTGTTACCTTTCTGACAGGTTGAGATCAAGAAGGGGTGGGGTGGTGTGGTATTTGAAGGAACATTTATTCAACTAGTCAGTTAACAAACATCTATTGAATTTCTGCTGTGTGCTAGAACTGTGCTAGCTTCTAGGGTTATAACTCATGATTCAGAGGGTCAAGCCATAGAAGATCTCTTCAGACCTAGGAGAACTTGTCTCATTGCCTAGAAGAAATAGGGAAGGAAAATTTGCCTTCCCTTTGGCATTAGGAGGTTGCCTCATTGCAGCACCTCTGGAGGGAGAAATTGGTGCTGGAAATCTTAGTTGCAGCTTATCATTTTCCTACTGCTTTCCTCCTATGAAGCTAACATTTTTTAACATCCCTTAATGAGACCTAATGTGTAAATTTCCTGAATTTTTACTCACAGCATTTGCCACTGTGAGGCTGATTATAGTATCATATATATGCATGTGTGTCTTTCAGTAATATCATTATTCATATTTGCACTTAACATAGTTTTTTCATATGTTTTTCCGTTCAACTTCAAGTAGAAAACCATCTTTTATGAAAATCTTACACAAAATATCCTTCTGTCTTACAACATGTTTAATTTTGTTAAGGTTTGGGGGTGTTATAGTTTAATTTTTGGAGAGAAAGTCATGAAAGAAATAAAGAATTAGCTGTCTTGCAAATTTATACTTTCATTTGGAATTTGTTTTGGCAAGAGAAGAGAGTGTGATATTGGAAGTAACTCTACAGTAATTCTGCAGTTGATTTATATGTTTATTTGGGAACTGTAATACTGCAGAAAGTGATATGAGGGGCATGTTCGTTCAAGTGAAACCCAACTCTTTCATGACGTCATGTTTTGAGGTTGGAGTTCTTTTCCTGTTTCTAACCCCATTTGGCAAGGAGCTTCCCCTTCCCCATGTCTCTCCTCTTCCCTATTTTCCTTTATTCCTACAGTGAAGGACTGCTTTCTTCCCTTCTGCCCCCTCCCCAACATTTCAAAATATTCTATTGGCTTTTATTCCTTAGCCTCCAAGAGGTGGAGAGATGCCTAGCATGATTAATTCTTAGGTCTTGTCAAAAGTGGGTAACTAGGTGGCACAATGGATGAGCACTGGGCTTGAAATCAGGAAGATTCATCTTAACAAGTTCAAATCCAGCCTCAGACACTTACTAGTTGTGTAACCCTGGGCAAGTCATTTAACCCTATTTGCCTCAGTTCCTCATCTGTAAAACAAGTTGGAGAAGGAAAGGGAAACTACTCTAGTATCTTTGCCAAGAAAATCCTGAATGAGATCACAAAGTGTCTGATACTACTGAAAAATGACCCAACCATATCAACAACAACACTCATCAAAAGAGATTGAAGCAGAATTCTTTAAAGTTACTTTTCCAAGGATAACATGATATTGACATATCCAGGTCAAGGAAAGAACTCAGAGCATTTCATTTCTAGGTGACTATCAGTAAGTCAGGAATCATTCATTAGGATGTCTCAAAGAGTAAGAAGCAATGCCGTCCTTTGTTAATGTCTGTAAGATTTTGGTGTATTTAAAAAAGATAATACGAAAAATCCTGCTAGCGGGGGCGGAGCCAAGATGGCGGAGTAGAAACAGCTCATCCAAGCCACTCTGCCCCCAGATTCCCCCCAAACTATGTAAAAGGGGACTCTGAACAACTTCTGGAGCCCCAGTACCCACAGAATGACACAGAGAAGCTAACCTCCCGCTGAGGACAGCCCAGCAGCCCTGCAGGAAGGACCAGCACAGCACTCTGGGAGCCGGCAGCGTGCAGAGCGCAGAGCGCAGGAAGCAGAGCCGAGTGGAGCCCAGGTCCGCATGAGCTGTGGTTTTAACCCCAGGGCGGCAGGGCCAGCAGCCAGCTGGAGGAACCCCAGAACACCAGCAGCTGTGGCGACTCCAGAATTATCAACATAGACATGCCTAGGACAAAGTAAGAAGTTAGTGTCCTATGGACTTTGGGACCTGTATTTGGGGGAATGCGTTGGCTCCCTCCCCTGGGGGCTAGAAGCTGCTGAGGAGACACGCCATTTTGTTTTCAGAGGCAGCTCCAGCTCTTGGCCTGCAATTAATTGTAGGGAGATCCAGCGATCAGTCTCGGGGGGGGGTAATCGCTCTTGCTTTAACCTCCCTGGATCTGGATTGTGATCTAGGGTGGAAGTTGTGGGTGGGTTTACAGCTTGCCAGAAACGGAAGTTGCCCCCCACACGTTTGGGACGAAAATTCCTCTATCTAGCCTTAAAGCCATAGTGTGGCAACAAGCCCCAAAGTCAGGTAATCAAGTGGCAACATGCCAAGGCAAAGGAAACAGAAAAATGCAACCCTAGACTCCTATTTTGGGGGCATAGAGTGGGAAAAAGACTGTGAGGTCAGAAGTCCTGCTCCAAAAGCCCCAGGGGAAAACATGAGTGGGTTGCAGGCCATAGAGGACCTTAAGAAGGACTTTAAAAATCAAATAAGAGAAGTGGAGGAAAATTTGGGAAGAGAAATGAGAAGGATGCAGGAAAAGTATGAAATGAGGGTCAACAGCCTGACTGAGGAAAACAACACCTTAAAAAATAGACTAACTCAAATGGCAAAGGAGGCCCAAAAGGGCAATGAGGAGAAGAATGCCTTAAAAAGTCGAATTTTCCAGATGGAAAAAGAATCTCTAAAGTTCACTGAGGAGATTCATTCCTTCAGAGTTAGACTGGAGCAAATGGAAGCTAATGACTTTATGAGAAATCAAGATGCTGTTAAGCAGATCC
This sequence comes from Gymnobelideus leadbeateri, assembly GCA_011680675.1. Taxonomy (NCBI): domain Eukaryota; kingdom Metazoa; phylum Chordata; class Mammalia; order Diprotodontia; family Petauridae; genus Gymnobelideus; species Gymnobelideus leadbeateri. Next base: position 105,631 of record WOXC01010118.1, on the reverse strand, counting down.
AAACAAACGAAAGATTAGAGGCAATGTGAAATATCTCATGGGAAAAACCACTGACCTGGAAAATAGATCCAGGAGAGATAATTTAAAAATTATTGGACTACCTGAAAGCCATGATCAAAGAAAGAACCTAGAAATCACCCTTCAAGAAATTCTCAAGGAAAATTGCCTGATGTTTTAGATCCAGAGGGCAAAATAGAGGTTGAAAGAATCCACAGATCACCTCCTGAAAAAGATCCCAAAAAGAAAACTCTCAGGAATATTATAGCCAGGTTCCAGAATCCCCAGATCAAGGAGAAAATACTAAGCAGCCAGGAAGAAACAATTTCAATATTGTGGAAACACAATCAGAATAGCACAGGACCTGGCAGCTTCTACACTGAGGGATCAAAGGGCATAGAATATGATATTCCAGAGGGCAAAAGAGCTGGGAATGAACCCAAGGGTCACCTGCCCAGCAAAACTGAGTATTTTGTTTCAGGGGAAAATATGGTCATTCAGTGGAATAGAGGACTTTCAAGCACTCTTGAGGAAAAAACCAGAATTGAATAGAAAATTTGACATCCAGACATAAGAAGCAAGAGATGCCTGAGAAGATAATCAGGGAAAAGAAATCAAAAGGAACTTATCAAAGTTGAACTATTTACATTCCTATATGGAAAAACAATAACTGGGAGTGATATCTTTCTCACTATGAAAATAATGGAAGAAGGGTGTGTGGTCATATGAATACATATGAGAATGTGTGTGTATATGGATAGAGGGCATAGGTTGAATTTGTTGGGAAGGGAGAATACTCAAGGGATGAAATTATGAGGTGAGAGAGGAAAGTGGCAAGAGGAGATGGGGAGAGACAGGGTAGGGTAAACTATCTCATGTAGAAGAAGCAAGGGGAAGTGGTTGCAAGGGAGGGGGAGAATAGGAAGGGGAAAAAAGGCAAATCCACATTCTCATTGAATTTGGTTCAGGGAGAGAATGACATACATACTAAATGGGATATCTCAACCTGCAGCAGAATAGGGGGAAGGGGGATGAGAGGAGGGATGATGGATGGGAGGGCATCCTTGGGGGGAGGGGAGGTTGGAAGTACCCACTATAGAAGAGGGACAGGATCATATAGAGAATGGACCAGATGTGGGGTGGGATGAGTGGGAGGGAATTATAAGCAGCCTTGTACAATATATCTACTATGATAATGTTTTGCATAGCTAGACATGTACAACATATACTGAATTACTTATCTCCCCAGAGGGAATGTGTGACAAGGGAGGAAGGAAATGGATCTGAAATTCGAGGTCTTAAGATTAAATGTTTCAAAGATATATAAATACTATTACTAATACTCTTTTGCTTATAATTGGGAGATAAGATGTGCAGGCATTGGGACACAAAGATTCACCTTCCTCTAATGGAGAAGTCGAAGGGGGTATGGGAGAAGGTATGGGAGAGAGCAGATTGGAGGAAGCGATATCTTGTGGGACTGCTATTCTGGGAGGTTGGGTAAGGGAATAACGGGGAAAATGATTGTAACTCAAAATCTGGCGGAAATGAATGATGTAAAACAGAAGTTAATAAAGCATTTGTTTAAAAAAAAAACAAAAAACAAACAAACAAAAAGATAATACACTGTTGTGAGCTACTGCCCAGGGAGAGTAGTTCATACCTAAAAGGCACAGAAATTCCAGATTTAATTAATTTTGTCCCTTTTCTGCTTCTTAGTTCAAATTCTCCTTCTGACGATAATTATGAGATCAGCCTCTATGTGTCAGCCTCTATACACTAGGAATCTCCTATATTAATGGAATGAGAAGGGAGCAGGAAAAAAAAGACAGAGACAGAGAGAGACACACATACACACAGACAGAGACAGATACTGGTACAAACAGAGAAAGACACAGAGACAGCAATAGACACACACACAGAGAAAGAGAGGGATAGATAGAGAGACTTTGTTCCCTTGGAAGAGTCTGTCCATCATGATGGAAGGGAGGCCATGACATCATGGCTTCTTTTGTTCTCATGTCATCTAGTACCCCAGAAGTAAAAGGCAAATGTGTTCACCCAATGAACCAATTAGCTTCACATTACAACATTTTATCATCTAGTCAGTGTGTTGGTCTGTGTCAACACAGATTGACAAAGTCATAGAATTTTATTAGACAATGTGAAAACTCATTTGCAAATTTTATTGCAGTCCATCATTGCCTGCATTCACAGTCCAGGGGCCCTCCATTGTTGTGAATAACAATTGGGAGCAATCGCTGGCTATGGTCAATGGAAAGGTTGCAATTTTTCACCGACAGGTGTTCTTTCCTAATTGCCTCCATTAGTTCCTCTTTATTGCAAGGCTTCATCTCCTGATTCACATTCTCTTCAAAGAATACCAAACCAGAACTAACAGCTTCACCAGGCAATGAGACGATCAGTCCATGCTCACCAAGCACTTTCTGGGCACTATCTGAGCTAAATTAAGGACTGTTCTCAACGTACAGACTTTATAGCTTTGTTTGATGATTCCCACTGTACTGAGGAGGACTTCAGGCTGAAGTAAAGAGGGTCCAGTGGAAATCAGATAGTCAAATATTGGCATGTTTAATGAGTGAAATGTACCTTTGAAGGGGAAGGGAAGGCTGGCTAAGAAGAGAATCTCTAAAGAGAGGCATGTGCTGCTGCCCAGCAAATCTAGACCTTTAGTACAATTCACAGGGGCAATGACAGCAACCTTTGGGAGGTACTTTGGCTTTGGAATAGTACAATTGTCAAGTTTTCCAGAAGATTCTGCTTCCTTTAGGTACTTTCACCCCATGTCTTGCAAGAAACTTAGACTTTGTTAAACACCAAACAGATAAAAACTGAAAACACAGTCATCCAAATATTTCCAAGTATTTGAATGTGGTGAAAACAAATCATCTGGAGAATTGGTGGATATTGTGTACTAATTTGCACCCTTGGCCTTGTTTATATCATCCTATAAAAGTGTGACTTTTAATGGCTTTCTCTATTTCCTCTTCTCAGGATCCTCAGGTGCCATCAGTGGCCATTCTTTCCAGTGGAAAAGAGAGAAATAAGAAAGACAGATCTAATCAAGGGGACAGAAGTCACATTATATCATGAAACTGAACTAAATGACCCCAAAGGGCTCTTACATCACATCATTCTGTGATATAAAATGCAACATAATCAATGAATGGTACTTTTTGACTTCAGCATTTACTCATTGGTTGACTGGTATAGCTGCCATTTATAGAACACTTTGAAAGTTTATTCAGAAATTCACATACATTATCATAGTTCATTTTAGAATGGTTCTACTCAATAGGAAGTGTTTGTTTTTTTTTTAGTAATATTGAACCAAAATCAACTTCTCAAAGTTTCCACTCATTGTTCTTTAGTTCTGCCCTTTATAGCCAAGCAGAGTCAATCTAATTATGGAGTTGGAAGGGACGTTGGGGACATCAAGGCCAACTTATACCCACATTATGAATCCTATTTACAATATTACCCTAGTCTCTACTTAAACACTTATAGTGACTGTCCTCATTACTATATGATCTGACTTATCCATGTGAGGACAGCTTTAATTAGATAAAAGTGTGTAAAATATATTCCAGTGAACTTTTGTATGCTACAGAGAAATCTTCTTGTCTATGAGTTCAAATCAGTTTGGAACCTGAAGGGAAAAAAGATATAAAGAAAAAAATGTCCCATTCTGTCAGCACCTGTCACTGTGAATAGACCTACTCAATGAGAGATAGGCTTAAGTTTAGCATTTGGCTAGTTAAAAGGCTTTAGTCCCTAAATGGCTTTGCAAAAAGCCTTTAATTAGCAGCCTGAGGATAAACAGCTAGGATAGAAAGGATTGAGAGTAGGAGAGAAGAGTAATTTCAATGTAACTGATCAACAATTAAGGCACTTAGCAATTAAAAAAAAAAAAACATAAACAGTGCAGGTAGGATATAATAAAATACCTTCAGAGCTATTAAGCATTCATTTTGGCTTCAACATATTTTTTCATTTCCTAAATCCATTTTGAGAGTATACATTTATAGTATAAAATACTTTTCATACAATAAAAGTTTGCTGATTTTACTGTGTCTATATTAACACAATCTATCTCCACTTTCTTCCTATTCCAATGCTTCACTATGGCATGGAAGTGTCCCTAGGTTCTTTAAGGCTATTATAACAAGAGAATAAACCCTGGCAAGTCTTCCACAAGAAAGACTTTGAGACTAGCAAGAAAACATGAACTTCTTGTTCTAGGTTCATACTAGATCAGTGAAGAGATGTTCATCTTTGTGGGAGGTGGACCACCAGGTGAGAACTATTTTTTTTATCTTAGCAATTTATGCTATTTATTAAGGTTTGAAGGGGTTCAATTCAATCTATAGGCTCATAAATAATCATGAATTTCAATACTATAAGAGCCCTCAGAGACCATCTTAAAGAAACTGAGATTTAGAGAAGTTAAATAATTTGCCCCAGGATCACAGTTAGCACAATTCAACTCAATTCAATGAAATTTATGATTGTTATTATGAGAGTCATCATGGTATATTGAACAGCTAGCTGGCCTCTAAGTCAGAGAGGCCTAGGGTCCAATTCTGCTTCTGATACCCATTGCCAATGCTTGATAACTCTCTAATGTTATACATTGCAGAACATTTATTGATCTGCATTGTTAGAGGAAGTTTATGTACTGAGAATTTTTTACAGCAATTAAATCACAAGTTTGTTTAAAAAACTATTCATATTAAATGCATGCTGTGTGAGGCATTGCTTTGGTGGGGAACATATCCACTCTGGTGAAATCACAGGTTTGAAACATTGACGTAATTTTAATAGTGATAGTCTAATAAAGAGTTTATTTTCTTTAGGGATATGTATTCATTACATTCAAATTTTGCTTTTTCTAGACTTTTAGTGATCATGTCTTAAGAGGAAAAGACCAGCTTTAAAAAACAAAATAAAACCAAACTATAACTAGCATAAGGAAATAGGGAAGGGAAGCTTCAGAATACCAAAACTGACTGTTCCAGACAGCACTTCCTTTAGCAAATATTTGGCTGGTCCACAATCACTCCAGAAGTGGTCAGTCCTTCAATGGCATCAAAAACTCCCCCAAAGGTGAAAAAAATGCTGGTTCTGGTTCTGGGCCTTATGTTCCTTAAGGAGCTGACCATGCCACTTAGAGGTGACTACTTTAAATAACATCCTTCACCTTCCCCCGATACCACCTCCTGCCTATCACAAGGTTTTATCCTTTCATAGAGTCAGATTTAGGAGGAACCTCAAATACCACCTTCTGTAATTAGCATCTGTGTATAGTGAAAATAATATTAGATTTGGTGTCAACGGGCCTGGGTTCAAATCCAGATTATATCTCTTAATAGTTGTGTGCCCTTGGGCAAGTCACTGAATAATAATAATAATAATAATAATAATAATAATAAATAGCTAACATTTATATAGTATCTGCCATGGTCCAACAGGCACTATGCTAAGGGTTTTTACAAATATTATCGTATTTGATTCTATAATCCAATAAGGAAATGCTATTATTATCCCCATTATAGAGTTGAGGAAACAGTCAAACAGAAATCAAGTGAGTTGTCCAGTTACACAACTAGTAAGTATCTTGAGACTGAATTTGAACTCAGGTCTACCTGACTCTAGGCCCAATGCTTTGTCTGCCATGGCACCTAGCTGCCACCTCTCTGAACCATTCTGGGTTTCAGTTTCTTCATCTGTAAAACAGGATGACTGAATTATATGGTCTCTAAAATACCATCTAGTTCAAGATCTATGATCCTGTCTTCTAGCTGTTGCTTGAAGACCTCTGGAAAGGAGGAACTTATCACCTCTTGAGACAGCACATTCTGCTTCTTGATACCTCTCTAATTATAGGAAATTGTTTCTTTATATGATACTGAGTTTTCCTCTCTGTAACTTCTACCTTTTGGGCCTAAGCATAATTCTGCACAACAGGCCTTGAAATAGTTGAAAAGACCTATCACACACACCATATAAGCCCTCCTTCGTCCCATCCCCAAATCTTTTCTTCTCCAGGCTAAATATCCACAGTGCCTTAATTTGATCTTTATAGGGCTACCTCCTTAATCCTGTACCTGATGCCTGTCTTTCTACAGCCCAAGATCAAATTAGATTTTCTGGCTCTTGCATTATAATGTTGACTCTTATTGAGGATTTTTGTTGTTGCTGTTCAGTCATTTCAGTCGTGTCCTACTCTTTATGACCCCATTTGGGCTTTCTTGACAAAGATACTAAAGTGGCTTTTACATTTCCTTCTCCAGCTTATTTTATAGATAAGGAACTAAGGCAAACAGGGTCAAGTGACTTGCCCAGGGTCACACAACTAGTAAGTATCTGAGTTTGAACTCAGAGAGAAGAATTTTCTTGAGTCCAACCCCCGATCCTCTATCCACTGTGTCACCTAGCTGCCCCCTATATTGAGGTTACTACCCATTAAAAAAAATCCAACTCTTCTTCTACTTAACTGACCTAGCCATGTCTTCCTTCCTCCTATCTTCCCTTGTACTTGTAAAGTTGATTTTTTTAAACCCAAAGGATATTAAATTTACAGTTAGTAGATTCTGCCTAATCATAGGTCATCATGAATTTGGTCATCCATCACATTAGCTGTCTCTCCTAGCTGTGTATCATCTACATATTTAATAAGTAGGCCTGCTTCTTAAACCTACCTTATCTCCTCATGGGATGGTGGAGTCAAAAATTCAGAGCTGGAAGGACCCTGATAGGCTATCTAGTACAATCCTTTCATTTTCCAGATTTGGAGGTTCTAGTGCATTGGATTATATACTTAAAATGAGTGTGACATCATAGCCAAAGAAGCTAATTGGATCTTGGACTTTAAGATCATAACAAATGAACATCAATTGAAGCAACTAGAGAAGTCTATCTTGGTGAAGGGGATGCCTTAGGCTAGACATGCTAAGTGTCTTCAAGCATTTGGAAGATTACCATATAAAAGCCAAAGACTTGTCATCAGAAAGTGAATGTAGGAGCAATGAGTGGAATGAGCTGAGAGAAGTGGAGCAGAGAAAAGATGATGAAAGAAAAGCTTCCTTTCCTTATACACAAGTCGAATAAGCCGCCTTAACAAGCAGTGGTTTTCCTCTCCCTAGAGGTCTCAAGCTAAGGTTGAATTGATCACTTGTTGTGTATTTCGTAATGAGTTCCCTCCGGAATCCTATCTTTATTTTTAATAAGCTGCCTTTCATCCTACACCTCTTCATTTCATTCTCTTTCCATTTTCTTGGGCTATTGGAAATCTTGCTCTTCTTGGGTGACTTTGAATCTCTAGCTGCTCTCTCCAGGACTGAAGCACTAGACAGGAGGAAGAGGAGCAGGAAATCTCAGAACTGACTGGGCAATTGGAAGGTACTGATCAGAGGTGAGATTAGAACCCACATCTTTCTGGTTCCAAGGCTGCCTGTCTACTCTGCAAAGGTTTCCTTTAATATAGTGAGTATACTTATTGCATTGAATAAATAGAGAAGATTAGGGGAATAATTTAACTAGACAGTCTTTCAAGTTCTAAGACTCTAGTTTAATGTTTCTGCTCCCATCCATGTGTTTCCTGAACTGCTTTCAACAGCCTTCACAGAACTGTTGCTCTCTGGCAATGGTCTGTGTCACACTTCTCCATACTGCTTCTTGAAATCTTCCTGAGCTTCCAGGATATAGCCACTCCTTCATCATCATCCTTCATTGCCCACATAGTTTCTTGTCCTCTGAAATTCTACCACTCTCCTTAGTCTATACCTGCCAGGTATTCATTCTCTCTCTGAGGGAACCAGCTTTTCCAAACTTTTTGCCAGTATAAGGAGAATCCTCTGGGTGTGTTTATATCTTAAAAACCACCTCTGTTTTCTTATTATTTTGTATGCTGGGCTTCACAGATCTAAATGGCACAACTGAGTCTCTGAGTTAGATTCCACACAGGCCTCTCTTGTGTTTCTTGCTCATGTCTAAGCTTTTTGTTTAAAGACCCTGGAGTACTCCCCCCTCTCCCCAATTACCTCTCCATCTGAAGGTTTATTCAAAAACATGCATGGTAATAACACTTTTTTGTGGAGCTGCAAACTGGTACAAGTAGCCTGGAAAACCGATTGGAATTATATAAAGAAGGGACAGCTAGGTGGCACAGTGAATAGAGCACTGGCCCTGGAGTCAGGAGGACCTGAGTTCAAATCTGGCCTCAGATACTTAACACAAAAGTAGCTATGTGACCTTGGGCGAGTCACTTAACCCCAACTGCCCTACCTTCCCCACTCCAATAAGCAAAAAAAAAAAAAAAAAAAAGCAGAATTATACAAAGAAAGTGACAAAAATATCAATTCCAGAGATCTTGTTGCTAGGAATAATTCCTAATAAGATCAATGATAAAAAAGATCCTGTCTGCACCAAATGGTTTGCAGCAGCAATTTTGTAGTAGCAAAGAACTGAAAACAAAGTAGATGTTCATTAATTAAGGATGACTAAACAATTGATACATGAATGTAATGGGATGATACTGAGCTAAAGCAAATGATCAATATGATATATACAGAAAAGCATGGGGAAACTTACATGAACTGATGCAAAGTAAATTGAGCAGAACCAGGAAAACAATAAAGATACAGACTACAGCAACATAGAGACAACTGCACAACAAAGTAATCTAAATTGAGTGCTATGGAATAATTACGACCAAGCTTGTTCACAAGGAGGAGATCTAAATGCACCTCCTTCCCTTTCAGAGATGACAAACTGTGATTATACAACAAAAATACAATATCAGATTTTTTTAGATGTCTTGGTTAGTTTTTTGGAATTACCTTTTTCTTTCTTTTATTCTTTAAGATAAGGGATCCTCTTTGGGAGGGGAAGAGAATAATATTTTGAGAAATTTAGGTGATATAAAAACAAAAGTGATGTAAGTAACAACAAAGGTGAAAAAAGCTGCCTTGGGAAGTAATAAGTTATGCCTCACTAGAGGTATTCAAAGAAAGGATTACAAGGGATTTCACAGAGAATCTTATTTTTAAATTTTTGTTTTACTTTGAAATTTTTTACATTTAAAAATTTGCATTTCAAATTTTCTCCTGCCCTGCTTTCCCTCCTACCCTCCCCCATCCATTGAGAAAGTAAGCAATATGTTATACATTTGAAGGCAAGCAAAATATATTTCCATATTAGGTATGCTGAAAAAAAAGACAAGAAAAATAATGTGGAAAAATATTTCTCTCTGAACATGGATAGCATTTTTTTTTATCATGAATCCTTTGGAAATATCATGGATCACTGCATTGATTAGATTAGCTAAGTCTGTTGATTATAACTACTATATTGCTATTACTTTGTACAGTGTGCTTCTGGTTCTGCCCACTTCTTTTTATATCAGTTCATATAAATCTTCCCATGTTTACGAAACCATCCTCTTCATCATTTCTTACAATACAATACGATTCCATCACAACCATATATTGCCATTTGTTCAGCCATTCCCCAACTGATGGGTATACCTTAAATTTCTAATTCTTTGCCAACAAAAAAGACCTATTATAAATATTTTTGTATGTATAGGTCCTTTTTCTTTTTCTTTGATCTCTTCGGGATATAGACCTAGTAGTGCTATTGCTGGTTCAAAGTGTATGCACACTTTATAGACCTTTGGGCATAGTTCCAACTTGTTCTCCAGAATGGTTGGACCAGTTCACAACTCCACCAACAGTGCATTAGTGTCCATGTTTTTCCACATCCCCTCTAGCATTGTCATTTTCCTTTTCTGTCATATTAGGCAACCTGATAGTTGTGAGTTAGTATCTCAAAGCTATTTTAGTTTTCATTTCTTTAATCAAAAGTGCATCCCAGCATTTAAAAATATAACTGTTGATAGTTTTTCTTTTTCTTCTGAAAACTGCTTGTTCATTTCCTTTGACCATTTATCAATTAAGGAATGCCCCCCCCCCCTTTTTAATAAATTTTGCTCAGTTCCCTAAATATTTGAGAAATGAGGCTTTTATCAGAGGCCTAGTAATTCCCCCCATCCCAGTTTCCTGCTTTCCTTCTAATATTCTAGGTTACTATTACCACTAATAGCTAGCAATAATATAGTGATTTTAGGTTTGCAAAGCACTTTGTATATATAATTTCATTTGGTCCTTTTAACAAATCTAAGAGGGAGATGGTATTATTATCCCTGTTTTATAAATGAGGAAATCAAGGCTCACAGAGGCTAAATTCCTTGCTTAGCCCTCAAATGTTCGAGGCAAGATTTGGACTTAGTTCTTCCTGACTCCAACTTCAGCATTCTATCCACTGTGCTACATATGTGCCTATATTTATATTTTATTATGTAGTGAACACCAAGTATTGAAAATGTTAATAAGGGAACATGATTTTTCTACTCATCCCAATTAGCAAGGGCCTAAAACCAATTAGTCCAGGCCAAAAAGAAATCAAGTAGCAGGGGACTATAAAATTTAATCAAACTTAAAATTACAACCTCTAGCAGTGAATCAAGATCACTGATGCTCACTGCTGTCAGAGTCATTGCCTCTGTGACCACATGGCATAGGATGGGGATTTTGCAGGGTCTTTAGTGAGGGCATACGCTTTCAAAATTTCTGTCTACAACACTGGTCTACTCCATAGTATTCATTTCAAGGTGATTTATCATCTCTTTGAGAAGTTGACTCTACCTCCTCTGATTTCTATATGCAAGCTTAGTAGCTTATTTAAAACCTAGAATCTTTCCATACTTTTCTCACATATGTTCAGTCTTACTTATACTTTCAAGTAAGATTCCATTGCTATTGACCTACATGCTACATCCAGGGGTATTTTTAAAAACTGAAATTTGAGGGTCAAATAACAATTGAATCATAGAGAGTTATGGAACTATCTGAGAAATTCATATCAACCTCAGCATAGAGAATTTAGCAGGATTAGTTTTTTATACTAGAAAGAGCTTTCTTTACTCTTTGATTCATGATATGTTGGATTTGAAGTTGGGGTCATTTAGTCACCCCTAACCTACAGAGGTGAAGGGACTTCCTCAAGGTTATGTAATTTTACAGAGATCCCAAATGATGATTTATATAACTCATTTCATAATGTCTGATATACGGCAGCTATATGTTCACTATTTAAGATTTTTATAATGGAAAGTGCCATTCTTACTTCTGAATATAAGTGAATTGACATTGCTTGCTAGAACACACATACACATGCACACCACACACACATACATACACGTACAGACACAGATGCACATGCACACACATACACACACATACAAGTATTTGTGATTGCCAGTTGACCTGTCTAATAGATTCGTGATACCCCAATATATCTTCATGAGACAAAGGCAGATAGAAAATCTTAACCCATTTCCTACATTCATAGTATATTTAGAGGCAGCATGACATAGCATAAAGAATTCAGGTCTTCATGCCAGGAAGACTTAGTCAAGTTCTTCCTTTGTCATGTGCTGGTTGTCTTATGCTGAACAAGTCATTTAATTTCAAAATAAACTAGTTAGGCAACTCTCTTTTAAAACTGAGTTGGAAAGAAAGCACTGACCTACATTAGGAGAGGGAATTTCCTCACCTGGAAGTTCCCTAAACCAGTGATATCATAAATCTAGTCTCTATCCCTAGAGATTACTTTAGAATTTGGTTCAGGAGAGTTAAGAGTTAAATCTGAAATTTACACAGCAATAAGTTTCTTTGTGTTTTGTTTTTGCCATACAGCCCCATGTGGATTCATGATCATCTGACTCCTGAGTTTTGGAAAAGTTTCTCATATTGGGATCAGATTTTTTCTGCTGCTTCCTTTTTTCCTTTTATCCCCACCTTTAACTATATTAACAATGCTTAAAGACCCCAAAGGAGAGACCTAGAAGGAGAGAGATAGCAAATGTCACTTTTCTTTGCCACCAATCCTGACCCAAGAGTCATTGGGAATCCAGGAAAACTGATTAATGTATAGTGAGATATGGGCCCTTAGTTGAATAAAAAGGGAAAGTTGGGAAGCCATTTAAATCTGTTCCTTTCTTTCTACTCCCTAGCCCCAGGAGGACCTGGGTTGCCCAGATCATGAGACAGACCTGAGAGCTTGAAACATTCCTCTGCTCTCCTGAGTCTTTGCTTAGCTATGAAAAATACCTCATTGGGATGGGTTTTATGTGTGGGCTCTCTCCCTTTTCATTCCAACAAAATCATTCATTTATTGAGGCATTTGCTATGTGTTCTAGGAGTCAAAGTGGGTGTGAAAGCTTAAACAATATTCTATTTTTTATTTTAAGATAAAAAAGTCCCATAAACCAGAGATAGCACTAATTCACATAGGTAGTGAGAATTAAGAGTCAGGAGTAGAACCCAACTTCTCTGTCCATGGATTCACTCATTGTCCATGGATACTGAAGTCTCAGGCAATCCTCGCTCTTCCTGTATCTGTCTTTGTCTCTATCTCTCTTTGTCTTTCTCACTCTCTTGTTGGCTGCTACATTGAGTCTTATACACCTGGGGCTTTCCATGGATTAGAAATGACCCAGAACACATTACCTTCTTCTGACCCATGGAATGCTTCAAATCCCATTTGATTTGAAGGCAGCAGCTGGTCCAAAAGAAAGAACCAGAATGGCCAACAGCCTGGGACAGATTTCCAAGGTCAGCATGGGGAAATGGGGTGTCAGTCCAAACCTTGCCTAATATGAGAAGAAACCAGTTCCAGTTCAGTGAAGTTGGAGGTTGGGGCAAAGCTGTGATTTCTTGAGGGTAGTTTAGCCATTTGCCTAACTGAATACATGTTGACTGAAAGTTGCAAACAAGGGGAAAAAGCAATTTGGGTATGCCAGAATATTATTCTTGTATTGCACTGGAACTATTTATGCTGAACCGCTTTCACTTACTACCTCCTGTGCCACCACCTGCCAGAACCAGCCCGCCTCATCGGAGGGCCGTCTGGTGCTGCTGGAGCATGAGGGGCATGGCCCCCCTATGAAGGTGGTGTATGTTGGCACTGCGGGCCAACAACCCCTCATGCTTGAACATAGTTGGCACCCAGAGGATGAGCAGAAGTCATTTATTTTCTGGTCCAGGTACTCTATCTAAACCAAAACCACTTACTATGAAAAGGCAAAGTCGAATGACTCTTTGAGATTGAGGCAGAACAACAACAGAAATACAGGTTGTTCACTGATTTAGGGGTTTTGTGCCATTTGGTGGTTTGCTAGGGTAGGGCTATGGTCTTATCTTCAGTTTTTTCTTTGACTCTGTCTAATGAGTTTAGTCATGGTTTGGATCCATAAAGGTCGGTCTATAAAGACACTAGCTATTCCTGAACACTAAACAGCTCTTCCCCCCTTGCTAAGCTCACTTCTACAGAATGCGAATGAAAGATAAGTATAGAAGAGAGGAAGAAAGATAGGCTGTTAAATTTGCATAAGTAGCCTTTCCCCTTCGACCTCAACAGTGATATTGGAGGACAGAATCACAGATTTAGAACTTCCAGGGACCTTAGGAGAGATTCCTTTATTTTATAGACACTAGAAAACACTGTGACTCACAGAGCTTAAATACTCTAAGATCACATGGGCCAGTAAGTTGCAGAGGTGAGATTTGAACACAGATTCTTTGATCACAGAGACATTGCCTTTTCTACTATGTTATGTGACTTCCATAGATAAGGGTAATTGGTTTCCTAAATCTGATTTTCCAATAAATAGTGAAATGAAGAAACAATCTGTTATTTCCTCTGTCATTTATTGTTCGGTTGTGTCTGACTCTCTGTGACTCCATTTGGAATTTTCTTGGCAAAGATATTGGAGTGGTTTGCCATTTCCTTTTCTGGCTTATTTTACATATAAGGTAACTGAGGCAAACAGAATTAAGTGGCTTGCCCAGGGTCATATAGCTGGTAAGTGTCTGAGGGTGGATTTGAACTCATAAAGATGAGTATTCCTGATTCCAAGCCCAGTGCTCTATCCTCTAACCACCAATGATACAAAACATCCTGAAAGAGACTAAAGTTGATGATTTCTTAAATTTTGCTTTCTCCACACCAACTGAAGAGTTCCTACTAAATTAGCAGCCTGCTAATAGCCAACGGTTTTTTCTGATTAATGTTTTTCTGATAGCCAACAAAGCAATGAATTTTCTGTAGCAAAGTCAACATTGGTGAGCCCCTGTTTTCACCAACATAAATAAGGATTTTCAAAAGTTTATAGATTAAGAAATGGAAGGGGGCGGCTACATGGCACAATGAATAGAGACTGGCCCTGGAGTCCAGAGGACCTGAATTCAAATCCAGCCTCAGACACTTAACACAAAAAACTAGTTGTGTGATCTTGGGCAAGTCACTTAACCCCAATTGCCCTATCTTTTCCCCTCCAAAAAGCAAAAAAAAAAAAAAAAAAAAAGCAACGGAAAGGACCTTGGGCATCATCTAGTCAACACTTTTCATTTCACAGATAGGGAAACTAAGGCCCACTGAATTGTAACTTGTCCAAGTTCTTAAAACTAGTTAGTAGAAGAGCTGGGTTTTGAACTCAGCTCCTCTGATTCCAAATTTAATTCATCTCACTGCTTCACAGATAGATTAAAGAATGACTGTTTTCTTTGCACAAGAATCATTCACTTTATAAATAAAGTTAGGTCATGGACTTCCTTTGGACAAATTATGCAGTTACTTAGCAAATTATAAAAAAATCTGCTTTTCCTTATAACTTTTCAGGAACCTATCTATTCAATAAATTGAAGTAACCTTAATAAGGTCAGGATCCTAGAGAGTGAGGTCTGATAAATATAGAGCAGAAGGAAAGTTAGTCTAGCTGGGTTTTATCTAGAGCACTGTTTCCTAGGGTTTGTATGAAGTTTCCATCATCTATTTTGCTCTTCCCAGTTAAGCTTATCTTAGCCCTTGACACATTAAGGTAAAGGTAGATGTAATAGAGGATAGCATGCTGGATTAAAGTCAAGAAGCCCAGAGTTCAAATCTAAATTCTGATATGAACCCAGTCTAACTACTTACCATCTCTGAGCCTCCATTTCCTTATCTATTAAATGGAGCTAATGAATCCTTTAGTAACGACCTCACAGAATGATAAGACCCATCAGAATAATATACATAAAGTTACTCTGAAAACCTTCACATGAATATCTAAATATAAGATTCTATTTCAATTCTCTTAGTCGACTCGCTTAGTAAACTCAGATGAGTCATAGAACCTCTCTAGGTCTCTTTTCTCAATCTGTGCAATGGAGTTTAACGTGTTGACTATCTGACCTTATTTGTTAATGTGTTGGAGTTTTTGTGTGTGAAGGGTGGTACTATCTAATGTTAAAGTGGCTTTGTTCTCAGCATGTGTTTAGTTCTTCATGGTTTTTATACTGGACTGAAAGACCTTCTCAGAGAGGTGATTGGGTGTGTAGTTGGTTTTCCTCTATAACCTTTCTGCCTTCTACTACACTGGTCCTAAGAAAAGGCTAGATCCTCCCACAAAGCAATCAAAACAGTCTAAAGAGTAAGGGAATTGACCAAAAGTTGATATCATCAACTAAAGAGGATACAAGAGATAGTGAGAAGGGAAGCAGATTTTTTTAAATGGTCATGATTTCTCTCTTTTATAATAAAAATAGACCCTTCTGGCCCTTGTATGTCACTTTCATATAAACTGGGAAACCTCTGGAGAGTTTACTTTAATGATGGCAAGTTACTCAACATGATCAGGCAGTAATGGTCTCCTTTTATCACTCACCTCATCAGCAATATTTAAAAGACCCTCCAAAGACACACTTATTAGTAGACAAATGAGGTAATAAGATCCCCTTCCAGCTAGATGTGCCCACATGCTGGATTTATCACTCCAGGAAGGGTCATTTCCAATATCTTAAGAGTTTTCAGAACAGACTTGCGCCCTCATTACCAAGTTTCTTATGAGCAACTGAAGTGTTATCTTGTCTTTAAAAAGGTGTAAAATGTTATAAACAGAAGGACTATTTAGGCCTACCTATAGCCATCCCTAATTATGCTTCACTGAGCCTCCATATCTCAACATCTCTTTGTAGTGAACATTAATACAAAGTTGAGGTGTTAAGGGACAGGAGTGAACATTCGCTATTCATATCATTTCTGTCTTGGTAAAATCAGCAAAGAAAAGGTTCTAGCTTCATTTGATCCATGGTACCACGATCCATTATTTTTGTGCCCAATTTGGTTTAGGGATAGGGACTGGATCTATGATTTTATATCTGTCTATCTATCTATCTATCTATCTATCTATCTATCTATCTATCTATCTATCTAAATATAGATATGTATGAAATATATATATATATACACATATATAAATACAAATATGTATCTGTATCTGTATATGTATGAATATGTATATATGTTTTATTTATTTCTGATCCCTCCCTTTACCACTGAAGGTTGGCATCTTTTATAACTTTATAGAGGGACCTGAAATACTGAGTTTTGCTCAGGGTCACACAGCCCATATATGTGTCAGAGAAGAGACATCAGCACAGGTTGTCCTGGCTTCAATGACAGATCTCTATCCCTTAAACCACTGTGCCTCCTTGGGAAAGCTAGCAAAGGTTATGTAAAAGGTGAATACAATCAGTGGCACACTGGGCATGTTCTGGAGACTCAGACTACATGAGTCAGGGAAAAATATATGTTTGCATGTTTGAGCTCTACTTTATGATTATCAAACCAAACTGGCATTTATTAAGTCAGCAGGTATTGTTATGTACTTACTATGTGCCAAATACTATTCTAAATGCTATGAATCCAAAGAGAGGCAAAAAGAAAGACTGCAGTTAAGGAGCTCACATTTTAATGAAGGAGACTACATGGATATAACTATGTGCATAAAAGATACACATGGAGTAAGTGGAAGGAAATCTGAGAGGTAAGGCACTGGGCTTACTTGTTGCCCCTCTGGGAAAGTTAATCTGGAACTCATGAGATGTGTTTGTGTTGTTTCTTCCTATCTCTGGGTTCATCCTCCATCAGGTCTTGTGCTGTTCTGGAACCAGGACATGGAGTATCAAAAGAGATGATATGATTGCAGATGATATGCTTTACAAAAGCAATTTAAGAGATTTGTAGCTGATCTGTGCCACCCTTCCCCTGCCCTACAATTGATTTCAGTCTCCTATCACTCAGAAAAATGGGTGGGAGGGGCAGTGGTAGGTATTAAATGAGAGAGACAGAGAATTTGGGGATCCTCAGAGGTCAGAAAGGAATAAAGAGTGAAAAAGCAATTATTTTGCTATTTAAGTTTATATATTTGGAATGGGGGTTGGAGTTGATCAGGAGAGAATTTTTGATTGATTTGATGTTTCTTCAAAATCAACTTGATGAAGGACCTCAATCTGAAGGACAGCTCCCATGAAGGTAGACATTTGCCTTAGAAAGGACACAGGAAGCTCCTGTAAGCCACTGGTTTCCAGTGGCTGGAGCTGCCTCCAAGTTAATTGGGAACTGAAAGTCAGGTAGAGGGGACAGGCAGACTTCCGTCATAAGAATCACCTGGTCTCCCATGAACTGAGATACCAACTCCATTTTTTTCCTCATACATTTTCCTCTCCCTTGGACTTTTAACCCAGAGTGAATTTCTTCCATTCCCTAGGAATAGTACTTCCAGCTCCTGTTTGGCTTCTTTTGCTTTTGTGTTTCCTTTGGGTGCTGGAATGCTTGTTGGGAGATTTCCCCAAGAGCATTATTCTTGGGGGAGAAAGATGGCTATCAACAGAAAAACACCCTGCAATTGAAGGACTGAAGGAGGGAGAGTTGGGTGTGAGGTAAGAGATCTGGACCTTGCCAACCCCAATATGTCCATGAATTGCTCAGACAATGTAGTGGGTGTATATGTGTGTCTGATTTGAAGGGGAATTGTTTAGTCCCTTCCTCCCCTAATCCAAAACATGTATTGCCTCAGTCTACTGAGTCTAAAGTGCTGTTTGGTTTTATATTTCAGACAGTATTGATCCATTTCTTTTCTTGGATACTTTCTCCTCTCTGAGATTTCATGACTGTTTTCTCTTGCTTCTTCTCCTATATATCTGACTGCTTTTCAGTCTCCCTTGCTGGTTCTTCATTGATGGAACATCTGCTAACTGGGTGTCCAAGGTTCAGTATTGGGCTCTATTCTCTTTTCTCTCTCTATTATCTTACTTACTTACAGACTTCATGAGTTCCTATGGGCTCAATTATAATTTTTATGTATATGATTCTCAGATATATTTGTCCAACCCTCATCTATATCTTCAGACTCAATCTAATATCACCAACTGCCTTTCAGACATCTCAAACTCAATGTAACTTAGATATCTCAAATGCAACATGTCCAAAACAGAACTCATCTTTTCTTCCCAAATGCTCTCATCTTCTCAACTTCCCTGTTACTGTGGAGGTCACTGTAATTCTCCCAGTCACTCCAGCTTGCAACCTTGATATCATCCTTGAGTCCCCACTGTCCTCGTTCACATCAAATACATAGGGAAATATTGTCATTTCTATCTTCATGTCTTTTGTATATGTTCCCTTATCTTCACTCACAGGGTCACCTAATGCAGACTCTTTATCACCTCTCACCTCAACTATTGCAATTGCCTTCTAATTGCCCTCTCCTCGCCTCAATTTTTTTCCCCAGTCCTTTCTCTACTTAGCTGTCAAAGTGATTTTTCATAAAACATGGGTTTGACCATGTCAAATTCCTCCCTCCCCCTACTCAACAAACTCTAGTGGCTCTCTGTTATCTTCAGGGCCAAAATTTTCTCTCTTTTTTAAAAAATTGTTTATTTAGTATTTTATTTTCCCCCAGTTACACGTAAAAATAATTTTCAGCATTTGTTCTTAAAACTTTGAGTTCCAAATTCTCTCCTTCCCCAACCCCTTCACTGAGAAGACAAGCAATTTGATATAGGTTATACATGTGTAGTCATGAAAACATATCCATAATAATAATTTTGTAAAAGAAAGCATAGACAAAAAAACCCTCAAGAAAAATCAAATTTTAAAAAAGTATGCATCAGTCTGTATTCAGACACCATCAGTTTTCTCTCTGGGGATGGAAAGCATTTTTTATCATAAGTCCTTCAGAGTGGTCTTGGATCATTGTATTGCTGAGAATAGCTAAATCATTTACAACTGATCATCTTATAATATTGCTGTTACTTTGTACACAGTACATTTCACTTTGCAATAGCCCATGCAAGTCTTTCCAGGTTTTTTCTGAGAGCATCCTGTTCATAATTTACAATAGTATTTACAATGGTATTCTATCATAGTCACATACCACAACTTGTATAGTCATTCCCCAAAGGATCGGCATCCCCTCAATTTCTTATTTTTTGCCTCTGAGAATGAGCTGCAATAAATATTTTGTACATAAAAGTCTTTTTCCTTTTTGTTTTCTGTCTTTTTTGGGAAACAGACATAGTAGTGGTATTGCTAGTAAAAGGGTATACATAGTTTTATAGCCCTTTGAGCATAGTTCCAAATTGCTTCACAGAATGTTTGAATCAGTTTACAATTCCACAACAGTGCATTAATGTCTTATTTTTCCCACATTCCCTCCAACATTTGTCATTCATCTCTTCTGTCCTATTAGTCAATCTAATAGGCATTAGGTAGTACCTCAGAGTTGTTTTAATTTTCATTTCTCCAATCAATAGTGAGCTAGAGTATTTTTCATATGCCTATATAGAGTTGATTTCTTCATCTGAAAACTGATCATCTCTTTTGATCATTTATCAATTGGGGAATGGCTCTTATTTTTATAAATTTGACTCAGTACTCTATAAGTTTGAGAAATAAGACCTTTATCAGATAAACTTGCTTCAAAAGTTCTTTTCATAGTTACTGTTGCTAATTGTATTTCCCTCCATCAGGAATATAATTTTCTGTTTAGCATTTAAATCTTTTATATCTCTTCAGTCTTTTTACATTTTATTCCCCTTTATATATTCTACAGTCCAGCTACTGACCTACTCACTCTCCTATGCTTATGATGTCCTTCATTTTCATGCATTTGCATTGGCTGTCTTCCATTCCTGGAATTCTCCTTCTCCTCACCTCTGCTCTTATATTTCCTGGCTTCCTTCAGGGTTCCCCTCAAATGCTATTTTCTACTGGAGACCTTTTCCAGTCTCCCAAGCTGCTGACTCTTTCCTCTCCAAGATTATCTTCCAACGATTTTGTGTGTCTTATATGTTCCTAGTTATTTAATGTTGTCTTTCCTTTTATAGAGTGAGCTCAGTAAAGTAAAGGGGTATTTTTGCCTTTGTTTCTTTCTTTTTTTTTGTATCCCAGGACTTAGGACAATACCTGATACATAGTAGGGACTTAAAAAAATGCTTGCTGACTTGACATATATTAGCATGATGTCTGGCTCATAGTTAAGGGCTTAATAAATATTTGTTGATTAAACTGGCTGTTTGTATTTGTACTTCAGTTCTGGTACTTTGTGTCTTCCACATATTCTGGGGGCAGAGGAAATAAAGACTGACCAATACATGATACCAATATCATACATTGCATGCTTGTGTGGGAACTGGGGACCCTGTTACAGCATTTGAGGAAATAGATATAGTCAATCCTCAACTTTCATAGGTATAATGTTCTTAGAAAATGGTGCAAAAGTAAAAAACACAAATGTTGATGCATTGAACCTAGGGGAGAAGAAATTAGGTTCCTGGGACCACCAAAATTATAATTTTTCTTTAGGGATTTCTGTAAACATACTTTTCTGAATACAATTCTTTTAAACAAAACATTAGTTCTGATAATATGGACTTCTCTTAGCACAATAACCAAGAAATAACTCATAAAATTCAGTACACAAAATAAAATTGTTAACATACAAAACATTTTTCTTACTAGTAATTCCCTAGAATTCTGTGATCTTTTGTGATACCATTTCAATGACGAAACAACATTGATTTTAGATGATATTAACTTTTAATTATATGTGAAATATACAGGATCATAAATACCATATAGCAAATAAAATCCTTAAAATAATATTATTTTAAACCTAATCTTAGCTTCTACTGTATCAGATGGTGGTGTGAGGGCATTGTACTTTATACTAGACTGCTGTAAATCTCTTTACCTTGGCTGATCTCTGAAAACTAAGGGAGAAGTTGCTGCTGTAAAAGGATGCTGAGACTGGCAAACTCTCAATGTCATTCCTGATACTCTGTCCTTTATGGCTGGTTAATGATATATAATTAATGTATAAAACTGGAGGGTGAACAAGACTAGTGAAGCATCTAGTAGGACATCAGTTGCTCAACAAACTTGGGATTCTTATTTTTTTTCTTTACTGGGAATAGCCACAAAAGTGCATAGTTGCTGACATGAGAGTAAAAATAAAGTTACTAACAGAATAATAACAATGCTTGAAGTCATGAAAATTAAGGGTGGGAATGTTGAAGATTGACTGTATGTCACATTTAATTCTCTGGAGTAATACTTGGGAAAGGAAACCCTCACCAGAGAGAAGAGAACCTGACCTACTTGGGGTATTTCCTAGAAATGAACCTGGTCTATATTCACTGAGAGTCTTGGAGAAAGAAAAGGATAATCCCATAGTTTCTGTGCAGCATCCTACTTGAAGAACAAATTTGTGAATTACTTCAACCATGAAGGTCCAACATGAAAGGGATTGCTTGTTTAGTAGGCTGAAAGTATTTTTACCTTTTGGTAAGAGGACATCTAAACTATGGGGTGATTCTACATGTCTTGGGTTAGGGAGAAGAGGCTGTATAGGATTATATGGGACTCACTGTAACTTCAAGTGTTGCTCTGATGGCAACCCTGAGTTTGGTTTTCTTCTACATGGAACTGATCATTTGATTACATTGTGTTTTTATATTTGTTTATTAGCTCCTGTGAAGCCTTTATATCTTCTGCATTTTTAGGGAGTAAAGGGTAGGGATGAAATAAAAGTTGTCCTATACCTGATATGCATCTGTTATTTTGAGTGCTCTAATGGGAATAGGGACATCTTTTGTCCACAATTGGGGGAACTCTATACAGGATCTTAGTATGAGTTGCTCAGTCAACAGATATTAGTTAATTGCTTGCTAAATGCCAGCGCCTGTGTTGAGCGCAGTAGATAGAAATAAAGGAAGCACTGTGTACATGAATATGAGAGAGGAACAGGAAGTTTGGCAAAAACTCCAAGCACATTTTGAAGATTCTTGAGAAATATTGCTATTACCTTAGAGAGTTCATGGTCATTTAAGAATAAAGGATATTTACGATGGTACTTGGGCAAATAATGTCATTCAAGCAGGGCCTCCCCACACATTTGCCACTCTTATTCTATCTTCCTTCTGCTTGTCCTCTTTGTCTTTGGCTATTTTGTGCTGTATTGTGTTGAAAGAAAACAAGTTCTTGCTGGATATCTCTTCTTCTCTCATGAAAACAGACTCCCCTGGAAGTCCAATAAGAAGGGACTAGAAGTGAGAAGGAGAGTAATGTTTTGTTTTTCTTTTGTTCTATCTTCATGGGGACCTAGACTCATTTCCAAGGTTTCTGAAGAGACTGATTCCTCTTTAGTGAGGTACATAGCTCTCCCTTGAAGAAGAAATGTCTAACACTTTTATTCCTGATAGCATATGTATTCCTGACACATGGATCACAAGCTCTTTTCCTTCCACAGAAATCTGGCAAACTTGTCCAGTTTACCTGTGTGGTGTAGGGGCTGGTATCCTCTGTCAAACTATGCTAGATTAGAGACATTATTAAAGCCCATGGATCGTTCAAATTGTTGAACTGGAGAAAATTCAGGTTTTATATCAAAAGATTTAGAATTTTGTAGAGTATATGTTATTTGATTCAACATAGCCAATCAACCAATACACATTTATTATGCTTACTGCACACCAGCCACTATACTGGGTGCCATGTGCCTGATATGTACAAGGTATTGTGCCAGGCAGTAATGGAGAACACAAAGATAAACATGACTGGATTCTTGCCTTCAGGGAGCTGACACTTTAGTTTAGGAAACAAAGCACAGGCACAAATGGCTATAATGCCAAGTGAAAATAGTATAAAAGAGCAATAATCATGTTTGAAAGTGCTATGGAATCTCATTGAATGTCTTTGCTCCAATGTGTCTTTGGTTTTGTTTTGTTTTCTCTTACCCCTGACAGTGACATATGTAATATTGAGGTGAAAAGTTGATGCCCACGTATGATTTGGTGCTCTCCTGAATTCTTAATTTGCTGGGATCATGTAGTATAGTTAGAGAGTCTATGAAAGAATATACACTGATTCACTTAGTGGGGGAAACATTACAGATTAGTTGGAAGTACTGGCAGGTTCTGGCATTTTAAATTCCCATCGCCTAAAGCATGATAGGGCAGCTAGGTGGTTAAAAGGATAGAGTACAAGGCCTCGTGTCAGGAAGAGTCCTCTTCCTGAGTTCAAATCTGGCTGCAGACACTTACTAGGTATGTGACCCTGGGCAATACCTAAACCCTGTTTGCCTCAATTTTCTCATCTGTAATATGAGCTGGAGAAAGAAATGGCAAACCACTCCAGTATCTTTGCCAAGATAATATCAGATGGGGTCACAAAGAGTTGTGCATGATTTCTTTGTTTTAAAGTGCAATTCTATAATGGTATTTGGAGGTGATTATAGTGTAAGAAAACAAAATGCATCAGTAATCTTTTAAAAAGTCCTCTTGCCTCCTCAAAAAGGGAAAATAAAAGTTGAGGGGAGTTGTGAAAAGGGGCTGGCTGGGGTCTGACATATGAATTAACCAGGTTTAGGACAACCTAATAAAGCTTAGGTCCCCTTCAAGATAATAGTTTTTGAGTACCAAAACCAAACCAGGTCAGCCCTTTCTCTGAGACATAATCCTAGAGAATTCCCTGGGGCATGGAGAGGTTATACAAATTACTCACAAGCACGTAGCCAGAGTATTTCAGAAGCAAGACTGAAATTTGTCTTCTTGATTCTAAGACCAGCCTTTTATCTATGATGTTGGCACATTCTCAGTGCCAACCAGTGATTAGGGTTATCTGAATTGACAAGTCAGACCCAGGACCCAAGTTTATGACCTCTAAATGTCACTTGTAAGGTTATATTATTTTTAACTGGATCAATGGACTTTAAAAGTTTGACTATGTGACAAATGAGAGTTGGTTAGTTAGGTGATTTTCAGGTGTACCCCCCACAACCCAAATTGGTAGCTGCTGTTATAAAATGAACACTAGTTTGTCCTTTTATCATATCAAATATTATGGGAATAATAGGAATTTCCCCATAGCCAATTCCTGTTTGAACCCCTTTCCCCAGCAAATAGCCCTTAACCAGGCAATGAGAAGCCTCTCCTATTACCACGATCACAGCTACAGGCAAGCATGCCTGCCATGAGGTGAGGGTAGAAGTGTGAACAACACTTGTTGGGCACTCCATCTCTTTTGAAGAGAGGTGGCAAGACATATGTCACCGGAACTGTGCCGACTGGGAAAGTTTTCACTTGCTTCCTTAGCCTGGTTGCTTATCACGAGCAGTTAGATATTCAAATGAATCTGTCAGGAACAAGAGTCTGGTGCTGGAGTTCCTGCTCGGCCGATGACATTGATTTGTGAGCAGAATGCTCGGCTGCGGGATGTGTGACAGATAAATTTTATCAAAATTAAGGCACAATTAAACATTTCATCTTCCTAATTACTGGCTGTAGATTCAGCCTGATGACCATGTGCTGTAAGAAATCAGCGACCATTACACATTTTAATGGAGCACAGCTGTCTTACAGCTTGGTAATATTTGCACAGTGCCACAGAACTGTAATTTATGATAAAAAGAAAAAATGTGTATTGGCTCCTTTTTGCCAAAATAGATTAAGGATTCATATACTTTAATGAGATTTGGACCTAGTCTTGGATTATTGTTATAAATGATTTATGTGCATGTTGGTGGACTCCTGTAGTTCTGAGTTGATTTGTGTTTTGGTCGACCAATATGTAATTCAGTATTTATTCCTGTGCCAATGTGTACCACTCCCCCCACTCCCTTTATTGTGTCTTACTTTTCAGCCATATCTTACAAGGAAGGATATATCAGAAGATGAGATAGGCACAAAAGGTAAAGGCTGGAAAGACTTTGTAGAAAACAACTGTAGCCTCTGAAAAACTCTGAAGAGAGATTTGCCTGTTGAGAAAAGGGGGAGGCAACACATGGTCTCCAGTCTCCTCCCCCCCAATTCCTCCTAGCTTTTTCCTTTAGATCAGCTCTGAGAAATGAGGCAGGGATGAAGGACCTGTGCCACAGATGGAATCCCAGGAGAACCAAATTCTAATTGCAGAATCACTCTTGTGCTCTTTGGATGAGTGTGAGGAATATAATTTAACCTCTTTGCCTCTGTTTCCTCATCTGTAAAATGGGGTCATATGACTGGATTCTACCTCCTGGGATTCTCACAGGAACTAATGAGTATAATTATGAGGTATTTAGCAAATATGAGGGGCTAAACTTATGGTTCTTCCTTTAAGGAAGTGTTATAGAAAAGTATCTTTTTCAGCAAAATGGCTAACTTTGCTGTACTTTGCATTTGGTATTTGCTGTTTTGAAACAATGGTCAATCAACTGCTTCCTGATCCCCATTCGTACTAGAAAAGGAGTTTATAAAGTATATGTATAAGGCATAGTTTGGACAGAGCCGTTGCAGATTGGGAAAATATGAGGCTCTTGTTCAATATGGGTCATCTGGGTTGCCTTAGTCATTCCCACCTTTCTTTGTGCATTTTTTCCTTGGATGTTTCAGAGGGTATATATAGTTTGTGCAAGTGAGTATAGGAAAGAAAAAAGAGAGAGCTATTGGAATATCTGTGATTCTCCTTAATTTAGGCGTCTGGCTGCCTAGTAACAACGTGTATTTCCTGGTGCATTCAACAATCCTGAGACGTGCATGCAGCAAGAAAAGAAAAACGCATCTTGTTCCTCATCTCCCTCTTCTCCAAGCTTGATTTATTTCAGCATTCATATGCTGGAATGTTTCATGCTGGACCAGGTTGCATATGCTTGTACACTAATTCTCAATTGCCGTATGCGGTTTGTGACAACCATCTGCTTAGACCTCCCTTTGAGTTCTTTCTCCCACTCAGCCCAGCTGAAATAAAAATATGGACAGAAACAACTTCTGTAGGGAAATGAAAAGTTAATAGGGGGAACTGAAGTTAGAGTGTGTTGTCTGCTTTCTGTGCTGAAGTGCTCCGGCAACTTATGCTCCACTTATCAAATATTTCTGATGCTGTGCAAAGCCCGCCACTTAGCAGAAAGCTGTAGGAGACAGCCAGGCTTTCTCTGGCAGTCTTGACTAGGCAGAAAAGGTAATAATAAAATATGTACTTTGTGTGCACGTGTCTTCACTGAGTCCCACTTTTGTTCCTCGATTCGCTTAGGATTAGCCTATGCAGCACCTTGGCACATGCTAGAGGGAGATCAGGGAGGGGAGGAAAAGAGAGGGAGATGGCAAGGGGGTTAAAATTGCAATTTGAATGCAGGTACTCTGTCTCCAGTGCTAGACTTGAAGTCAGGATGAATTGACTTTTGAAAAATAAATAGCAAATTATATGATTTTACTTGAGGAAAGGAATCAGTAGCTGATAACTTATTCATTGGTTCTAGATCCAGGATGTTCCTTCTGCAAAGGATTAAGGGTCCCAGTCTACAATTTTTTCTATGGTGGGAAGAGTCTATGGGAGGAAGAGTCATGGTTTGAGTATTATATAGAACTGAGTAAAGTTGGTACTTGAAAAAGGATGAAGTGTGTGTGTGTGTGTGTGTGTGTGAGAGAGAGAGAGAGAGAGAGAGAGAGAGAGAGAGAGAGAGAGAGAGAGAGAGAGAGAGATATGCTATTTGCTATTTAAAGGTCTGATTACTCAGAAAATATGCTGGATTGCTATGCAGTAGAAGCTGATTTATTTTTTCTTGTTACCCATTTTTTATTTTGTTCTCAGCTTTGTGTTATATTCTCTTTTTTTCTTCCATAATTTTTTTTAGCATCTTTTCTCTGAAAGTCTCAAGGTGCTACATGTAATGCCTTCTTACTGTGGCCATGTTTCTATCCATAAGAGCTGGCAGGGAAATCAAGCTGGTGCCTGAGGAACAGAAGGAGCGGAGAGAAGGAACAAACAAAAGGGGACAGATATAGATGAGAACAGGATCAAAATGTGGATTAGGAAGGGACCTCAAAGGCCAGCTCATTTTTTTAGATGATGAAGCTTGGCCCGGGATGTTAGTTGACTGGCAGAGGTCACGTGGGTGGGTAGTAAGCATCAAAAGCAGAATTTTAACCCAGGTTTTCTGTCTTCAGTGCTAGACTCATAGTCAGGATGATTTGAATTCTAATGTTGCCTAAGACATTGGAGAAATCATTTAGTCTATCTCTGCCTCAGTTTTTCTCATCCATAAAATGGGGATAATAAATAAGTCTCTCTCTCCCAGAGGTGTTGTGAGTATCAAATGAAATAATATCATAATAACGAGTGCTTTACAAATATTATCTCATTTAATCTTTACAAGGACTATGGGAGGTAGGTGTTTATTGTTATCCCCATTTTGTTTAGTGGTTTCAGTTGTGTCTGACTCTTCAAGACCCCATTTGGGGTTTTCTCGGCAAAGGCACTGGAGTGGTTTGCCGTTTCCTCCTCCAGCTCAATTTATAGATAACGAAACTGAGGCAAACAGGGTTAAGTGACTTGCTTAGGGTCACACAGCTAGTAAGTGTCTGAGGCCAGATTTGAACTCTAGGCCCAGCTCACTATCCACTGTATCACCTACCTGCCCACATTTTATGGATGAGGAAACTAAATAATACAATTAGCTAGTGTTTGTGTAGAGCTTAGTATGTGCCAGGCCCTGTGCTAACTGCTATATAATTATTATCTCATTCGGTCCTCACAACAACCTTGGGAGGTAAGTGCCATTATTATCTCCATTTTGCAGGTGAGAAAACTAAGGCAGGGAGCCATTAAGTGAGATGCTCAGGGTTCCACACCCAGTAAGTATATGAGGCTGGATTTGAACTCGGGTCTTCCAGATTTCAGGTCAAGTACTAAAATCATTGTGCCACTTAGATGCCTTTATATAAGACATGTAAAGTGTTTTTCCAACCTCACAGTGTTATATAAATGCTAGGTATTATCATTGTTGTTTTTATGATTATTATTATTATTCTGTG
Organism: Gymnobelideus leadbeateri; assembly: GCA_011680675.1. Classification (NCBI taxonomy): domain Eukaryota; kingdom Metazoa; phylum Chordata; class Mammalia; order Diprotodontia; family Petauridae; genus Gymnobelideus; species Gymnobelideus leadbeateri. The sequence continues at coordinate 77,384 of WOXC01010118.1, read as the reverse complement.
GTACCATGTGGCCTCAAGAGCCTGCCAGGGGTGATCCTTACCTTATACATGATAATGTTTGAAGGCCGGCTCTAGGACTCTGCCTTTCAAAGTCAATCTTTCTTATTTCCAAAGGGAATAAGGAGGGGAAGGTAAAGCAATTAATTAGAGTTTTAAACAGACAATCCAGCAGAAGGGGCAAATGCCATGATTAAGTGACACCCACTTCATGGGATCAATAAGTCTGTAGCATCTAACCTTAGTGAGGCTGGAAGAGCTCCTGCTTAGAGCTGCACATTATCAAAGCTGCATTGGGAGAGGTGTACGATCAGTGTGTTCTGTGGAAAGCTGAACTGCCAGATTCTGTACTAATTATAACCAATCAATTGCATACAGAGAAGTTTGGATAAGCATGGAAATCACTGAAATTATCCTCCTTGTGCCATTCTGTCATCAGCCCAGTGTCAGTGGCATTCAATCACAAGGGTATCAGTATATGAAAGTATATTGGAACATAAGGTTAGCAGAGGCTATAGTATGTGCCCATTATCAATGGGGATATCCAAGACTTTTTTTAAGCAATTGGGGTTAAGTAGCTTGCTCAAGGTTACACAGCCAGTTATTATTTATGTGTGGGTGCTCATTTTCTGAGACCGGATCTGATCCTGGGTCATCCCAACTCTGGGGCTGGCGCTCTTACTCACTGCCACACCTAGCCGCCCCTGATATCCAAGACTTTTAACAAAATGTGAGGCATGGTCATGTAAAAACACTGAAAGGAAAAATAAAGCAGTGAGGTGGTACAGTGGATAAGGCTCTGGACCTAGAGTCAGGAAGGCCTGAGTTCAAATCTGGCCTTAGATTCTTACTAACTATGTGACCCTGGGCAAGTCATTTAACCTCTACCTGCCTTGATTTTCTCATCTGTGAAAAGAAGATCATCATAGCACCCATCTCCCAGGATAGGTGATGGATCAAATGACATGATATTTGCAAAGCAACTTAAACCTTAAAGAGCTGTATGCTAGCTAACTCCTTTTAGCTGAAAAGGATGATGAATGCTGAATACTATAAAATAGATCTTTTTTCTCTTCTCTTTGCCATTTTTTAGCTTCATTGGAGTTAAGACTAAAGAAGAGATAGGCTCCATGCCCAAGGTGGAGGTATGGTATAGTAGACAGGACACTGGAGACCCAAGGGTACAACCTCACCTCAGATAATTCTGGACTGACTGTCTTGATATCTTCATATTTGACACATCTCTCCAGACAACAGGTCAGATCTACTACAGATACACTGGAAGTAGGATTACAGAAGGCCATGCTTGGGATTTTCCTGCTTAATTCAGGGAATTAAATGATTTTGTCCATAGTCTTTGCAGCACCAGTGGAAATCAATGATGATGGGAAAAGGCTGATGACTTTATTCTTGTACATGTTGAGCTTAAGATGTCTAGGGGGCATCCAGTTTGAGATGTCCAATAGGCAGCTGGAGATGTGAGAATGGAGGTCAATAGAGAGGTGAAGGATGGATAAATGGATTTGAGGACCATCAGCATAGAGGTAATAACTGAATCCATGGGATTGCTGTATCCTGGCAGCACCAAGAGAAATAGTAGAGAGAGAGGGAGAGAGAGAGACAGAGAGAGACAGACAGACAGAGAGAGAGACAGAGAGACAGAGAGAGACAGAGAGAGAGAGAGAGAGAGAGAGAGAGAGAGAGAGAGAGAGAGGGAGGGAGGGAGAGGGAAAGAGAGAGAGACAGAGGGAGAGAGAGGGAGAGGGAGAGAGAGAGAGAGAGAGAGAGAGAGAGAGAGAGAGAGAGAGAAGAAAAGGATCCATGACAGAGTCCTGCAGACCCCCACCTTTAGAGGGTGTAACCTGACCAAAGAACCAGCAAAGGGAACCAAGAAGGAGCAGTCACGTAGGTAGGAGGAGAACTAGGAGAGAGTAGTGTCACAGAAGTCCAGAGAGAAGAGAGCACTAAAGAGGCGAGCTCTGCTGTCAGGGGCTGCAGAGACATAAAGATGAATGAAGACTGAGGAAAGGCCGTTTAGATTGGGCAACAAAGGGGTCATTAGTAGCTTTGGAGAAATTCCTTTTGGTTGAATGATGAGGTTGGAGGCCAGACTGCAGAGAGTCAAGAAGAGAGTGAGAAGAAAAGTAGAGGCACTATTGTAGGCAGCCTTCTTGAGGAGTGTAGCCACAGAAGGGAGGAGAGAAATGTGATGCTAGCTAGAGAGGATGAATCCAGTGGGGGCTTTTTGAGGCTACGTGCAGGTTTGTAGGCAATAGGAAGGCAGCCAGAAGTAAGAGGGAAATGGAAAATGTGAGGGGGGAGATGATAGAGAAAATTCCCCTAGAATTTCAAGGGGAAGATCTAGTTTTGCTCTGAAAACCTGACTTGCCAATGAGAGTAGAAGTTGGTATCAGGATCCCCGTAGGGTTATACAGATTACATTATGTGAAACATGCATTATAGAGTTAGACAATAGAATACTATGTGAATCATATAGCATTGGCAAAAAAAATAGAACCATTTACACAATGACCAATAAATAAGAATGAAATTATTTTATTCATGCTCCCTTTTTTTCCCCCAAGAGCATGGGAATTCTACCACACTTGGAGACATGTGGCAGGGACCCACAGAGTTATGTAAGAATGGAAGAGAGATGACTGCCAAAATTAGTCCCCACCCTGACCTCTGTAAATTCTAGTTGTACACTTCCAACTGTTGGCTGGACATTTTCACTTGGCTTTCCCATTGTTAGCTCATATTTAACATACCTAAAACCAGTGATCATCTTTCCCTCCAAACCGAGCTGTTCCCCACTCTGCCTGAACTCTCTCCTTTTGTTAACCTTCTCAGAGTAATCCTTGACTCTTTTTATTCCCTGGTTCTTCACATCCAGCCAAATCCAATCAGTTACCAGGTCTTTTACAATGAATGTCTCTCCCATCTGTCCTTTTTGTTCCTGCTACCATCTGTCTTAGAATCCTTCGAGTGCAATGTTCTCATTTTTCAAAGAAGAAACTGAGGCCTAGAGAGGTGAAGTGACTTCCCAAGTTCACTCCTGTAGTGGTTAACAGTCAGGATTCAAACCCCCTTTGGACAGATCCAGCCAACTTTCCACTATACCACTCTGACTGTTCTGTTTCTGGGCTCTTGCTTACACTCTTCACCTTTTAGGAACACCCTCTTCCCTTCCTCCCCTCTGCTGTTCCACCTAGATAAATCCTAGGCCTTCTTCAATATCCAATCCAAGTCCCATGTCTTCCATGAAGTCTTGCCTAACCAACCCAGGCAATATGATCTCTCTCTTTTCTGAAATCCCATATTACTTATTTTCCAAATCATTCATGTATTACTTAATTATACATTAGCTTATATTATTAATTAACCATTTAATGTGCATAGGTTTTATTTCCCCAATAACAATGTAAGCTTCTCAAGGATTGGGATGATTTTTTTTATCTTTCTTAAAATGTCCCCAAAGAAACCTAGCACAGTGTTTTGTTCATATAAGATACTTATTAAATATTTGTCAATTGGTTTAAGCATCATCCTCAATGACAATATAAATTTCAAGCCTGGAAACCTGCACAGTCTGATATTCAAGTGTCTCAGACTTATTATATCCTATCTTGAGATAGAGAAAATCAGTCACACCTGTCTCTGATTGAAGTACAAAGCTTATTGATAACTAGCAAATAACTGCCTCATTGCTACTCTTGGGTCTCAAATTTGGTCTGGTTCAGAAAAATGAAGACAGATAAATCAACATAACTGAAATGTTTGACCATACCTGGATGATTGAGGGAAGCTGACTTGGATTTTATACAAATATATGCAAAGGAAGATGAAGTCTTTTATGGAGTTGCCAATGCTAGGTAAGCAGAAGCCAGGTACATTTAAATATACCAATCCTGAATAGGACAGATAAAGGCAAAGAGGTGTGTGTGTTGGGAGGGGGAGGAATAAGCATTTTTTTTAGCATGTGTTATGTGTCAGGCACTATGCTAAGAGTTTTGACATATTGACCAAAGGACTCTGTCAAAATTTGGCTACCTAGAGCCAATTGTAAGTCAATGTCATGACGTTATGATTGTCCAGGTTCTAGATAATGGACAATGCTCTTGTGCCTTCCCAGTCACCAATGAAATGAAGCAGGGCTGTGTGCTTGCTCCCATGCTTTTTAGCATGATGTTTTCAGTCATGCTGTCAAATGTTTTCAGTGAGGATGAACATGGTATCAAGGTCAACTACTTCACTGATAGTAAATTCTTCAGCTTGAAAAGGCTACAAGCCAAGATCAAAGTGGAGAGAAGATTGGTGCATGATTTTCTGTTTGCAGATGATTGTGCACTCAATGCAGGCTCTGAATTTGAAATGCAATAAAGTGTGGATCAATTTGCTGCTGCTTGTGCTAATTTTGGCTTAACAATTAACACAAAGAAAACAGGTGCTCCATCAGCCAATACCACACTATCCATATGTTGAACCATTGGTTACAGTAAATGGAGAAGTTTTGAATGCTGTGGATAAGTTCGCTTACCTTGGTAGTGTACTTTCCAAGGATGAACACATTGATAATAAGGTAACATGTGCACCCATTGCCAGAGCTAGCTCATTGTTTGGGAGATTCTGAAGGAAAGTATGGGAGAGAAGAGGTATTAGACTGACTACCAAACTGCTCAGAACTGTTTTGATGACCTCATTTGTATGCCTGTGAAACCTGGACAGTATAACAATGCCATGCCAAGAAACTAAATTGCTTTCATTTGAATTGTCTTAGGAAGATTCTGAAGATCACCTGGCAGGATAAGGTTCTAGATACTGAGGTCCTTACTGCTACTAAACTGCCAAGCATTCAAAAACTGCTTCAGAGAGTGCAATTCTGATGGGCTGGCCACCTTGTTCAAATGCAAGATGTACACTTGCCAAAATGACTATTTTATGGAGAACTCACACAGGGCAAGTGTTCATATGGTGGTCAGAAGAAGTGATACAAAGACACTCTCAAGGTCTCTCCCAAGAACTTTCGAATTGATTGTGTGACATGGGAGACCCTGACAGAAATGCTCAGCATGGCGTGCCCACATCAGAGAAGCTGCTGTGCTCTATGAGCAAAGCAGAATTAAGACAGCTCAAAGGAAATGCAGGATGTGCAGATTTAGAGAACCCACCCCCACCCCAAATGTTCACACAGACCATTTGTGCTCCACCTGTTGTAGAGCATTCCTAGCTCACACTGGTCTGATCAGCCACAGTCGGACACATTGAAATTGGGTCTAGCATAGTGATGTCATTTTGGTCTTCTTTGAGAATTAAGGACAACAACCAATCGACCAATGCTATCAGCTTTACAAATATTATTTCAGTTGAGTCTCACCACAAGCCTGTGAGGTAGGTGCTATTATTTTCCCCATTTATGAGTTTAAGTAACTTGCCAAGGGTCACACAGCTAGCAAATGTCTGAGGCTGGATTTGAACTTCTGTCTTTCTGATTCCAGGCCTAGTGCTCTATCCACTTCACCACATGACTGCTTCAGTTAAATACTGAAATTGGTAGAATTTCTTTCGTCAGGGTCAATACTTACAGAATCATCAGGTATTCTAGCCTTTTCTGTCTATATGTATTCCCTCTTCCCTCTGAGGAAAAAAAAAGGTTTAATCTAACTATCCTGCACCACATAAATTTTACTTATGGAGGAGACTAGCTAATGAAAACCCAGCTTTTATTAGCATGTGGGGTATGCTTAATCTGATGTAAGCTCCAAATGGACTTTGGAGAAAGAGCAGGCATTCAACAGCTTCTTCTGTTCTGCTTATTATATACCAGTTTCAATTTGCTGCTTAGCCAGAACTGAATGTGCATTCAAAAACCTTGAACTGGGACAACTCAGCCCTTTCTCACCTGGAAGCATCTGGGTGAGGTAGTGAGTGAGGGTCGATGGCTGGACAGAGAAGTAGTAGTAGTGGTATCTGTAGCCCCTTGCTGCCAGTTATCCCTGGGCCATGTGACCATGCACATACCATTGTTTCTTTGCTTGGAGACATTGTGAGACCTTGTGAAATCTGAAAGAGTGGAAGACTAACCATCTGGAAATAAGAATCTATATGAGAGCTAACAACAGTTGAACCAGCTAAGGCACTAACCTTGGCCTGAAGAACAATCTGTGGGACCCAAGCCATCAGTGATTTGTACCCTCCAGTTGAGACACTGATTTCTATAAGCAAGGGACTCATTTCATCCATTGGCTATATTTCATCTGCAAGTGAACATGGTGGGGCAAGTACTTTGTAGCAATGATTTGATATTTGGTCCCACTATTCCCAGGGACTGAGGTGGTAAAGAGGAGAGTAGTCCTAAAATTCTTTGGGGGAATGATTTTGGACTTCTGTTCATGCTGTATATTCTCAGTAAATATCCATTTGTAAAAGGCAATTGGTATTTATTAGCTAAGTGATAGTGATGTGTTACTCAATGGCACTGGTTGAGGAGATATTAACTGGCATTGGTGAGATAGTATTAAAGACATAACTGGTGATAGATTAAAATGGTAGGGGGCTCCTTGGAATGGTGAGTTGAGCCAAGAGCACTAAAAAGATGCCCTAACCCCAGTAGTCAATGTTCCATGGGATTCAATACATCATTGTAAGTGGGATTTGAGCTAAGGATGCCCAGATCCCAGAAGGCTACGTTTACTTGTATAACGTCTCTTGCATCCATGGCCTCTAATAAGGGTTAGGTCAACTGACATGGAAGACTAGAGACATGAAGAAAATACTTCAGAAAGAAGTCTTGAAAACATTCAGATTTCACAAAAGATGTGAATAAATGAAATGAGAAGTTTGGATCCATGGAAATGATGAAAACTCCACTTACCAATGTTTCTATGACCCTAAAAGTTTTAGATAAACTTAAACAGAAGCATCTCTAACATATTCAACTGTAGAAGCTCAAGATAGAAAAAAGTTCTATCTTTTCTGTTCTTGAGTGATTTTGGTCCCACCATCATTATGATGACTGAGGAGTTGGTTAAATCATTGCCATTATGAACACTTTCTCTTATCTATCATCTATCTTCAAAAGCACTGTTATGGACTGCCACCACTTTTTAAAGGAAACGCCAGCATTCAGAGATTATATAGCCTGTCTAACAGTCGGGTCCCGGACCCTAACATATTGGACCCTCTTGCAGTTTTGGTTGGTTGATAACAAAGTCTGTCTGACTCAGGACTACAAACCATAGGCAAAGTTATTCCTATCACACAAAAGGGCTCACATCTCCCCTGCAAGCACTCAGGTTAGCAAGACACTGTAAATAGGATAAATTTCACTGAACTTGACAAAATGCATAGTTTAACCCCTTATTCAAGGTCTTTGATTGGAAAACTCCTGTTTTTGGAAGACAGAAAACAGCTCTCCTCTTTGACAGCTCTTGCCTTCTGTACAGTCCACATGACCCACAATTCCAATGATGGAAGAGGTCTGATGTATTCCTTAATGCGTATTGTTTCTTGTTATGCAAGTCTATGTAGCAATAGCAAGGGCAAGATCCTTAGTTGTGCCTATTTCCAGCACGGCTGTCTTGTCACTCCTTGATGTATGTGGTTCTTTAAAGTGGTCCGTGTAAATGTTCAGGCTTCTCTCCAGGTCTTGATATGTAGTTTAGTATCACCATGTCTATCTTCTTCTTTTAACCAATATATTGTTCTTATAGCCACAAATAGAATCCTCATTGAATATGTACTGCCAGGAGCCAGAAATGTTCTGGAACTACCGTGGACTGGCTTGTTGTTAAATGTTAAAAGAGCTGATTGTTAAATGTTAATTATGGGCATTTACAGCTCAGAATTGACAAATGCTACAAATTAAGGCTCGATTAATTATTATATTTATTGCCTAGGCTTAAGAAAGTAACAGAGAAAATGTTAATAATTCAGATTAGACTTACTAATGGGTTGTGAGTACATTAATTATTTCTGGAGAGGCAGTTGTTAAACATTTATCAGCACACCCCTTCCATGAGCACTCCATGAATCCAGAAGAGCTTGCCTAAATGAGGGAAGATGTATTTAACTATATATCCATTACATTTAATTTCTTAACTCAGCCTCCCTCACAATACAAATGAGTAATCTCAACTCTGTGTTTCCATTCTCCACTTACAAACACTGCAGCATCACTCAGATTGTTATTAGGTCATAAACTAGTCAAGGAGTTATAAATAAGTGAGGAATGAATGTAGAATCAGAGCCTGTCGAAGCTGAAAGGTATTTGAGAGATATCTGATATTTCATTTTTACAGAGGATAAGTGACTATACAAGGTCTCAATGGTAGTAACTAGAAAAGCTTGGCCTTGAACCTAGGCCTGAGAAGCTCTTTTCCCTATACATACATACATACATACATATGTGTGTATATATATATATATATATATATACATATATATATATATATATATATATATGTATATATATATATATATATATGTTCTTTTCACTGTATCATGCTATCTTCCTCAGCAGAGGAAAAACAAAAACAAACTCATGAAGTTGTTGCATTTGAATTATCATTATGTACAAAACATTGATCCAAGAGTAAAAGGCAGCCTCTGAAAAGTCTCTTGGCATATCACAATCATTGATCTTAGGTATGCTATTCCAAATCAATAGTTTATTATGGGAAGCTTCTGATTTCCCTGCACCTGAGATTTTAAGGTTCAATTTCTATAATATGTTTAGCATCAAAACCTCATTTTCCTTTTCCCAACCCCTAATAAATAACTAGGAGACAGGCTACATGTAGAATTTAAACAATGTGAAATTAAGCCTATTTTGAGAGGCAGCAAGGTACAGTGAATAGAGTGTTGACCTCTGACCCAGCGTCTCAGACTCATATTGTCTGTGAGACCCTGGGCAATTCATTTAATCTCTCAATACTCATGGGATTATGTGAGGATGGCAGCATACTAGGACATAGAGGAACATAGACCCTTTATAAACATACCACTGAGGTATAGAAATGAGTGAGTCTAAAAAAGAAATAAGAAACATCTGTAGACTTTTCCTCTCAGACCAGGGATCTACAAAAATACCCCCTCTCCCAGAATCCTGCAGAGACTCGGAGATGCACAAATAAGGGTAGATAAAAAGCAGATTATATGTGAAGGTATTTGAGGAGGTGGGGTGTTAACTAAGAAGGGTACCTATTGTCCCAGAGAAGAAAGCTCAGTGGCAAGAGAAAGGTCCTAGGTAAAGACTGTCCAGAGATGTTCTGAAACCCTTGGCTGCAAGAATCTAGCACCTTAGAGTAACATCTGAACCCTGTTATAGGGGGGCTAAGGACTCCAGGAAGAGCCTACTACTGGGGGAGGGCTATATCTCTATGACAAGAGAGAGTCTTCAGGCAGAGTCCAGCAATGAATCAGTTTTGGAGTCCCTTAAAAGAGGAACTCTCTTGGTCACTATATTCAGGAATGGGCCAGCCCTGCCCATCCATTTGTTTGGGGAGCTTGGAACAAACATGGACTCTCCAGTATAGATAATGAGGTTTAGAAGATAATCAAACAATGGTAAACTTTGCATACCATGAGGAAATACCTTACTTTGAGAGATACCCAAGGTGTAAATTCTAAGTAGTACAGCAACCTTATTTTAAGTCCAGGTAAATTTACAAAGAAAAAAGTACCCTGGCCACAAGGATTATAAGAGTACTCAGAAGAAATCAAATGAGATTGGCAAAGCCAAGATGGCAGCATAGAAGCAGGAAAACTCCATGAATTCCCCCCATAACCACCTCAAATACCTGTAAAATATGACTCTAAACAAATTTTAGAGGTACAGAACACACAAAGTGATAGAGAGAAACAAACCTCCCACTGAAGGGCTCATCACAGCACACTGGGAGCCAAGCCAAGCCCTAGGTGAGCTTGTAGTTTTACCTCCAGGGTGGCCCCGACCAGCCATGGCTGGAGGGACTTCAGGAGAATAGATCACCAACAGCTATGGTGGTTTCCAGAATTATCAACCCATAAATGACAAAGTGTACACTTTGGGAACAGTGGGTCTGGGAGTGCGGTCTAGACTCTGCCCCCTGAGGGAGAAGTGGCTGAAGTGAGGTGGCCATGGGCATGTGGCTGCTTCAGAGTTCCTGGCCTGTAGATTGTAGGGGGCCCAAGCTACCATTCTGAGGGATAATTGATCTTGTTAACCTGCTTAGATCTGGATCACTGTCTTGGGTGGAGGTCCTGGGGTGGGTGACCAGTGCCAGAACCGTGGAGGCTTCATAGAGGGCAGCCAACTAATAGCTCTGGCAGCTGTGAAAACCCCAGCAATTTGAGACAAAGCTCTCCTCACTGGAAGCAGAGTTCTACTGTGGCAAAAAGCTCAAAAGTCAAGTAATTGAGTGACAACATGAGCAAGCAAAGGAAGCAAAGCAAGCACAGCAATCCAACTTTAGATTCCTTTTTTTGGGGACAAAAAAGCATGGAACAGGAGGAAGACAATGAAGTTGTAACTCCTATACCAAAAGCTTCCAAGAAAAATATGAACTGGTTACAGGCCATAAAGGAGCTTAAGAAGGATTTTGAAAACCAAATAAGAGAAGTGGAGGAAAAATAGAGAAGAGAAATTAGAATGATGCAAGAAAATCATGAAAAGAGAGTCAACAACCTGACTGAAGAAAATAACACCTTAAAAATAGATTAACTCAAATGGCAAAAGAGGCCCAAAAAGCCAATGAGGAGAAGAATGCCTTAAAAATCCAAATTTGCCAGATGGAAAAAGAATTTCAAAACCTCAATGACGAGAATAATTCCTTCATAATTAGGTTGGAGCAAATGGAAGCTAATGACTTTATGAGGAATCAAGATACTATGAAACATATCCAAACAAATGAAAAAAGAGAAAGCAATGTGAAATATCTCATTGGAAAAAGCACTGACCTGGAAAACAGATCCAGGAGAGATAATTTAAAATTATTGGACTACCTGAAATCCGTGATCAAAAAAAGAACCTAGAAATCATCTTCAAGAAATTCTCAAGGAAAATTGCCTTGATGTTTTAGAACCAGAGGGCAAAATAGAGTTTGAAAGAATCTACTGATCACCACTTGAAAAAGACCCCCCCCCCAAAAAAAAAAAAAACTCCTAGGAACATTATATCCAGGTTCCAGAGTTCCCAGATCAAAGAGAAAATATTACAAGCAGCCAAGAAGAAACAATTTGAATATTGTAGAAACACAAACAGGATAACACAGTGTCTGGCAGCTTCTACACTGAGGGATCAAAGGGCTTGGAATATGATATTCCAGAGATCAAAGGAACCAGGATTAAAACCAAGAATCACCTACCCAGCAAAACTAAGAATAATGTTTCAGGGGAAAATATGGTCATTCAATGGAATAGGCGACTTTCAAGCATTCTTTTTTTTTTTTTGCTTTTTGGAGGGCAATTGGGGTTAAGTAACTTGCCCAAGGTCACACGGCTAGGCTTTGTTTGTGTGTGCATTAAGTGTCTGAGGTTGGATCCGAACTCAGGTCCTTCTGACTCCAGAGCTGATGCTCTACTCACTGCACCACCTAGCCACCTCGACTTTCAAGCATTCTTGATGAAAAAAACCAGAGTTGAATAGGATATTTGACTTTCAGATACAAGAAGTAAGAGAAGCATGTGAAAGAAAACAGGGAAAAGAAATCATAAGGAACTTATCAAAGTTGAACTATTTATATGCCTACATGGAAAAACAATAATTGTAACTTATGAAACTTTTCTCAGTATAAGGGTAGTTGAAGGGAATATAAATGTATACATACATACATACATACATACATATGTGTGTATATGTACATACACACATATATACATGCAAATATGTCTATATAGGGGGATATGGGCATATGAATACATATGTGAGTGTGTGTATATATGTGTACAGGTATATATAGACAGAGGGCACAGTAGTATCAATTGAATAGGAAGGGATGATACTTAAAAGGTGAAATTGAGAGATGAGAGAGGAATATAATGAGAAGAGATGGGGAGAGACAGAAAGGGGTAAATTATCTCATATAGAAGAGGCAAGGGAAAACTGTTACAATGTAGGGGAAGAACAGTAAGGCAAAAGGGAATGGGTCAACCTTACTCTCATTGAACTTGGCTTAGGGAGGGAATGGCATATACACAAAATTGGGTATTTTGCCCTATAGGAGAGTAGGGTGGAAAGGGATGAGAGGGGGGATGATGGAGGGGAGGGCAGGTTGGGGAGAAGGGTAGTTATAAGCACACACTTTTGAAAAGGGACAGGGTCAAAGTAGAGAATAGAACAAATGGGGGGCAGTATAGGGTGGAGGGAAATATAGTCAGTCTTTCACAATATATCCACTATGGAAATGTTTTACAAACTATACATATACAACCTATATTGAATTGCTTATCTTCCCAGTAAGTGTGGGTGATGAGGGAGGAAAGGAAAGAATCTGGAATTCAAAGTTTTAAAATCAAATGCTTAATATATATATATATATATATATATATATATATATATATATATATATATATATATATATATATTATTGTTATGTTTTTTTACATGCAACTGGGAAATAAGATATACTGGCACTGGGGTATGGAGATCTATCTTGCCCTACCAGACAGTCTGAGGGTGTATGGGGGAGGATGTGGGAGAGAGCAGATTGGGGGGAAGTGTACAGTGGGATCACTTTTTTGCGGTGGTGGGTGTGGGAAAGATGGGGAGAAAATTTGTAACTCAAAGTCTTGTGGAAATGAATGATGTAAACTAAAAATAAACATAAAATTTAATTAAAAAACAAACAAAAATATCAAATGAGATAGAAAATGGAATAATTAGGGAGGAACAAATGGCAAAAAGTGATTCCTTAGAATTCCTTATCAAAAAACGTAATGCCCTGAAAATGAGAATGGACCAAAAAAAAATAATTCAATATGACAGTGATCAATATTAAAACAAAATAAAAATATTGAAAAAAAAGACAGAAGAAAATGTAAGAAATGTATCAAAAACTACTGACCTAGAAGCAGTTCAAGGAGAAATAAATTTGAGGACTCATTGTATCATCTCAAAACTATGGCCAAAAAGTTCCTCAAAATATCTAGTTATATTTGAAGAAATTATAAATGAAAATACCTACGTATCATGTGAAATAAACCTCCAAATGAAAATCCAAAGTGTCCAGATCAAAGAACAAATAGTAGAAACACCAAAAATGCCTACAGTAAGGAATACACAAGACTTTGCAGCTGCCATTTTCTGTAAAAGGAGAGCTTGGAATATGATACTCCAGAAGGTAAAAACTTAAAGCCAAGGATAACTCATCTGTCAAATCTACACTCATTGGGAAAAATGGACATCTTATGAAAGCCAGAATTTCCAAGAATTTCTGATGAAAAGGATGGAATTGGTTGGGCATTTCAAAATGGAAACACAGATAACCAGCAGAAATATAGAAAGGTTGACAAGGATCTATTACGTGCTTATTATAGATCAGATACTGTGCCAAGTTCTAGTAATACCAAAACAACAACAAAACAAAACAAACATCTAAAAGGCAGTCCTTGTTTTTAAGGAGCTCGCAAGCTTGTGGGGGCAACAACTCGTAAGGAACTGTGTATTAACAAAATATATGCAGGATAACTTGGAAGTAATTTCAGAGGGAAGCTGCTAGCATTAAAAGAGGATTTGATTGATAGGCTTGCAAAAGGTAGAATTTTGTCTGAAAATCAAAAGAAACCAGGAAAGCCAGGAGATAAAAATGAAGAAAGAACATTCTAGTCATGGAGGATAACCAGTGAAAAGACATAGAGTCAGGAAATAGAGCATCTTGTAAGAGGATATTTGTTTAATTTGACGGGAATATGTGGGGATGAATTGTGTGTATTTTAATAGGTGTTAAGAAGCACATGCCTTCTCAGAACCCCAATATCTTTAAGGTTCATAGAAGAGGGTAAAAGTAATAGAGGGCCAGTGAGTGTTTTTTAATGTTTTAATGGTCTTAGGAGAAGAAAAAAATGAGGAAGATGGTAAAGAAAGTAGGAGGAAGATTGCACATTATGATAATATTTGATTTATAATATGTATTTATGTTTGATTAGGAATGCAGGATTGTTCAAACATAAGGAAGATAATGTTAAATAACAAATAATAAAATCCATATGAATATAGCAATAGATATTAAAAAAGATTTTTGACAAAATCTAACATTAATTTTTATTGAAAATTCTATAAAATATAGAAATAAGTGGGATTTTCCTTAATATAATAAATAATAACCATGCAAATCCAAAAGAAAACTATATATGTAATAAAAAGGTAGTGACCTTTGCAATAAGATTAGGAATAAACAAGATTGTCTATTATCACCACTACTATTTAACACAGTACTCAAAATACTAGTTATAGCAATAAGATGTAAAAGAAAAATTGAAGAAGCAAAGAGGCAAAGAAAAAAAAGTATCTCTTTTTGCAAATGACATGGTAATTACTTGGTAATTTTATATATATTTGTATGTATATATATATATATATATACATATATTACATGATTACCCTAATTCAACCAAAAATATTTAAAATAATGGATAGTCAGTATTTTGCAGGACTTAAAATAAATACACATAAATCATAAGCCTTCCTGTATATTACCATCAAAATCCTGTAGGCATAGCTAAAAAGATAAATTCCACTCCTAATAATTATAGATGGTCTAAAATATTTAGGAGAATATCTACCAAATTGTGCCTGGGAGCCATATAAATATATAGTGTTTTATAAAATATTCCCTGTAGAATTAAGACTCCTAAATCTTTCTCCAAAATAACTAGGAAATCATTCATTGCTCATGGGTAGGTAAAGTAAATATAATAAAAATGACAATTTTGTCTGAAGTAATTTATTCAGTGATATACCAATCAAATCACCAAAGGAGTATTTTATAGAGCTATAAAAATAATAATGAAATTCATCTGGAGGAACAAAAAGTCAAGAATCTCTAGGATAATTATAAAAAAAAGAGTGGAAAGGAAGGAATTTTTTTTTTTTTAGATTTCAAACTGTACTTCAAAACAGTAATCAAAATGATTTGGTACTATTTGCTCACTGCAAAAGATTAAATATATAATGTATGGAAGCCAACAAATTTGGTACTGTAGTATTTCATGAAGCCAAAGATTCAATCACTGAGCAAAGAACTCACTATTTGATAAGAATTGCTGAAAAATGTGGATGGCAGAAATTAAGTTTAGACCAACTCATTATACCATATACCAAGTTAAGCTTTAAATGGATTGTGACGTAGATATGAAAGGTCATATTGTAAGCAAAATCAAGGAAGAAATTAAATCTCAGATTTATGGACAGGAGTGGTATCCATGACTAAACAATTGAAAGGATCACATAATATAAAGTGTACAATTTTAACTATATAAAATTAAAAAGATTTTCACGAAGAGGTGTAATATATTTAAAAGTCAAAGAGAAACAGGTGACTTGGAAAAATCTTTGTAGCAAACTTCTCTGATAAAGGTCTCATATCAAAAATATATAAGTAAGGGGTGGCTAGGTGGTGCAGTGAGTAAGAGCGCTGTCCTCGGAGTTGGGATGACCCAAGATCGAATCTGGCCTTAGAAAATTAGCAACCACACATAAATAATGACTAGCCGTGTAACCTTGAGCAAGTTACTTAACCCCAATTGCTTAAAATATATATATATATATATATATATATATATATATATATATATATATATATGTAAATGATTCAAGTTTGAAAAACAATCATTCTCCAATAAATAAATGGTTAAAGGGCATAAGGAAGCACTTTTCAATGTAATAAATATGATTTATTAATAGCTATATGAAAACATTATTTAACTAGAAAATAAATTGAGAAATACCTATTAAACGATCTTTGAGATTCTGTCTTACACACATCAGAGTGGCAAAAGAAGAAAATGATAAATGTGGGAGGGGCAGTGAAAAAAATAGACATACAAGTGCATTATAGGTGAACTTGTGAATTGGCTCAGCTATTCTGGAAAGGAATTTGGAACTATGCCCCCAAAGTTGCTAAACTATACACAATTTTACCCATTAGTGTTCTAGGACTATATCCCAGAGAGATCAAAACCAGAAGAAAAATGTAAAAATATTTGTAGCAACTCCTTTCATGAGAACTAAGAGAATGTCATTCAATGACCAAATGAATTATAGTATCTCAGTGTGATGG
This sequence comes from Gymnobelideus leadbeateri, assembly GCA_011680675.1. Classification (NCBI taxonomy): domain Eukaryota; kingdom Metazoa; phylum Chordata; class Mammalia; order Diprotodontia; family Petauridae; genus Gymnobelideus; species Gymnobelideus leadbeateri. The sequence continues at coordinate 61,131 of WOXC01010118.1, read as the reverse complement.
AATATTGTATATAATAAGAAATGAGGAAATGAACAGTTTCATAGGAAACTGGGAAGATACCTATGAACAAATTCAGAGTGGAGTCAGCTGAACCAGGATAATAATTTAACAGTAACAGCAACACCATAGAGAAAAAAACCAAAATCTTTAAAGACTTTAGAATTCTTATCAATCCAATGGTTAAGTCACAAGTCCAGAATATTGAAGATGAAATACACCATTCTTTTCCTGACAGAGAGGAAATTAACTTAAAATATAGAAAGACATACATTTTGTTTGATTGTATTATGTATTATAAGGTGGGATTTATTTCTTTTCATTTAAAGACGTTGCTAAAATGGAAGGGGAGACTGGGGTAAGATATTAAATTTAAAAAATAAAATAAAATAAATCTCAATGCTTTATGTAATTTTTTTAGACTATTAGCTTCAAAGAAGGTACTGACTTTCATAGGTAGGGAGTGTCTTCCTGGGAGTTCCTTATAGCAAGAAAATAAAAAAATTGACCCGAAATCCCATTCAAGTTCTAACTTCTAATTAATGCTATCCACATATACCTGGATTATAACTTTGCTATAACTTTATTGTGGAAAGGTGTGACTTTGTTGGTGAAATGACTCTCTCTACCACTTTAGATTGAAATCTGACCAGCTAATCTTCATGAATAGTCTTCAAGAAATGCTGTAGTCAAAACAAACATTATGTGAATGCCTACACTTTAGTGAGAAACCCCTGCCATCTAGTTTGATCCTCCAAGGACAAAACCAATGTCTATTAAAAGGTCTTCTGAAGCCATTTCAGAAGTTGGGTGGACCCACCAGAGCTTGTGCCCTACTTGACAAAACTTTTGAGAGCCTAGTATTATTTCAATGCCATGATAAGATGTTAGAATAGGCTCTGAAAGGAAGGTGTTATACTTAACAACAAATATCCAAGATTTTTAAAAAAATGATAATGAATCGGTGGTCGTATTTCCAACTGTTGTTTTCATTTATGTTTAGTCATAGACTTAATTTTTTAGGTTTCACTTAGTTTATTTTAAGGCCTCAGTAATTGAACCCTTAGAATGTCCATGAATGCCTCTAGATCACTGTCATCATTGCTGCCTAATTACTTTAAAAATCAAATGAGTTACACAATTCTGAGATGTTTCTACATGATACCAAAGCAGCTGGAAGGGAAGTGGAAAAAAGAACTCCGTTGGCAATTCAGATGTTTTTGCTTTAACATGCCAAACATCTGGATATTTAGAAACATCTGAGTAACCTTTTAATCTTTTACTTCAAGCATTTTGGCATCTCCTAGACTGGAATTCTATGTAGGATAAGAGAGGGGGGGTCCCCTTCTTATTCAGAAAATAAACACAGAAATGTTACTTCTTTTTCTTTGCAAAGCAAAATGCTACTCTTTTTTGCCTCCCATACCATGTTAATAAGGAAAGAATACATCGAGCGTTCATATTAGACAGCTATTAAATAGCCCCTTGAATAGTGTCTGGCCTGTAAGTTAAACAGCACTATATTAATACATTCTAATCCTTAGAATAAGCAGTAAAGATAAAGCAGGATATCTTTCTGCCTTCCTTAGACAGTGGGAAGATTTTGTTGACACGGCAATTTAAGTTTGTTGCTCTTAAAATATAAAATGCAATAAGTAATTAAGGTAGATAATGATTACATGTGGTAATAGGAAATGTGATTTTTATGACTACATGTTTCACACTGACATATGTAACTTCCTGTCTAAGCAAAAAAATATGCATGTTGACATAGAAGCAAGGTATACATGAAGATATAGTCCTAATCCTTTCTATAGTTTTCTTTGTTTTTCAGGGGCTTTTCTTGGTTCATCAGATAGAAAAGAGAAGGGGCCTTTGTAATGCAGCAAAACTTTGGTTTTATGGCATGCAAAGTTGAAATTTTGAAAATATTGAAATTGCAGATAAGTCTCATCTCAGGGGAGTCCAAACTCATGGTTTTGTCAGTTTGAAAACAGCCTGGTCCAATGTAAGCATGTGCCTTCCCTATAGTTGTAGGCCAAGGCAGTTGCTTGGTTGTATTCAGATGTTCAGTGATTTCCTAACTCATACAGCTGGGATAGATCAGAGACAAGGCTTAAACTCAGGATTTCATCATGTGCTCTCTCCACTATGATATTCTGCCTCTATATTGATAGTCCTTAAAACAATAGCTGATATTTATACATTGTTTCAGAGTTTGCAAAATACTTTAAATACTACTGTAAAATCTCATTGGACCCTCCCAACAATGCCTTAAATACTCCAAGTTCTAGTATCCTGATTTGAGGGAACTGAGGCTTCATGACTTGTCTTGTGAGGTTTCAAGTGTCACGGGAGAGATTCAGGTTTTAGATGGAGATATTTCCTGTGTCTAGGTTGAGACTCTCTGTCAGAACTCTCAACTTGGGGTCAATGAACTTGATTTAAAAAAATGCTGATAACTGTGTTTCATTCATTACAAGTGTTTTCCTTTATAATCCTTTATGATTTATTTCATGCTTTAAAAATATTTTTTTTCCTGAGAAGTGGTCCCTAGGTTCTAGCAGATTGCCAAAGGAGTCCAACACACACACACACACACACACACACACACACACACACACACACACACATGCACACATACACGCATGCACATGCACACATGGGAGCAAAGTAACCCTGTTTTAATTTCGAGACTCTTTCCATTATAACACAATGCTTCTCTAATCGGATTCTAAAGATTGTTATAACATTCTCAAAGAAAAAAATGATAACATTTCCTTTGGAATTAAAAGTAGAGAGTAGAAGGGATTGAAGATTTTATTATAGGAAAGAAAATAGTTTAGAAGTCTTTGTAGCTTGTAGCATCCCATGTTACAAAACTTTCCTATTTACACTCCCCTTTTGTAGCAAAATAAACATCATACCATAAACTCATACATATATGAGTTATGATTTCCAACGCATTTTCACTTCAATAATCTCATTTGACCCTCCAAACAACCATGTGATATAGTCTGGGCGATATTTGTTCCCATTTTATATATGAGAGATTTGAGATTCAGAGTTTAAATGGCTTGCCTGAGGTCACATAGGTAGTATTTTAATTGATGTGTTCTTTGGCCCGGCCCTGCAATAGCCTGACTGTTAGTCTCCATGATTCAACACTCTCTTCACTTCAGTTCATCCTCCACTTAGCAGTGAAACTGATTTTCCTAAAGTATAGGACTGACCATATCAAATCTCCACTCAATAAACTCAAGTGGCCCCTCATTACCTCTAGAATGAAATATAATAATCTTCTGTTTGGCTTATAAGCCCCTCATAACCCAGACTCTTCTTGCCTCCACAGTTTTCTTACACCTTAGTTGCTCTCACATGTTTTGCTATCCACTCACATTGGCCTACTTAGGGTTCATCATACAAAGTATTATATTTTTTGCCTCCTATGCATTTTGGCGTGCTGTTGCTCATAACTGGAATTCTCTCCTTCCTCATTTCTGCCTCTTGGCTTCCCTTAAGTCTCAGCTAAAATCCCACTGTCTACTTTCTGGATTCCCCCTAATGTTAGTCCTTTACTTCTGTTGATTATTTCCAATTTATACTATATTTAGCTTGTGTTTACATAGTTGTTTGTATTTGGTCTCCTCCATGTGAATGTGACCTCTTACAGAGCATATACTGCTTTTTTTGTCTTTCTCCAAATCCCCAGAATTTAGCACAATGCCAGACACATAGTTGGCCCTCAGGAAATGCTGGTTGACTTGATTTGACTACCCCTACCTTAACAGGCTCTTTGATTTCTTCCTTTGACACCTGTCCATTCTATTCCTATTGCCACTATTTCAATACAGGTCCATATTTTCACCTAATTGAATTATTATAATAGCTTCCTAAAGGGAATTTCCTCCACTATTTTCTTTCTCCAACCTTTCAGACTAATCTTCTATATTTATAAATCTGGCCATGATACTCCTCTGCCCAGAAATCTTCAGGGACTTCCTCTTTCCTGTAGTTTAAATACCTTTGCCTGGCCCTTCCCAATTAGACACGAGCCTTCCTCTCTAGCCTTATCTCATATTAATCCTTTCTATGCACTCTACTCTCTAGTCTAATTAAACCCTCTCACTTTCTTCCCCACCTCCAAATACACGCTGTGCTTTTCTTCCCTTGTACATTTTCTCATGACAATCCCAGTCTGATCAAGTTTAGTGAAGAGACAGCCTTCCATAAACAAGTTCTCTGGATGTTTGCTATTACCCAGGAGAATGATACATGATACAGAAAGAAATTGTTCATCCTTTGTACTCAAATAGGACTGATAGCATCATGATATTGGGGGCAAGGCACAGTGTGTGTGTTTGATTGTGGCTGATCAGACCAATAGTGGCTAGGAAAGCTCTACCAAAGGTTAGAAATGATTAGTCTATTTGAACATCTGGGTTGGAAACGTCTCTAGTTTTGTGCATCTCATGTTTCCTTTGTGCTACTATAATTCTATTTTGCTCATAGAGCATGATGCCTTCTTTAATGTAGGCATGCCACATTGGGTAGTCCTATGTCAGTGTCTCCCATGTCTACCAATTAGTACTGAAGTTTATCAGAGAGACCTTGAGTGTCTTTGTACTGTTTCTTCTGTTCTGACCTCTTTGTGAGAGCTTGCCTTGTATCAGTTCTCTGTAAAAATAGACTGTTAGGTAAATGTACATTTGGCATTTGGCCTCTGTGGCCAGCCTATCAGAGTTACTCTGTCTACAGTAGAATTTGGATGCTTGGCAGTTCCGCTCAAGAAAGGACCTCTGCTACCTTATCTTGCCAAGTAATCTTCAGAATCTTCCCAAGACAATTTAAATGGAAATTTAATTTTCTGGCACAGGGGTGGTAGACTGCCCATATTTCTTTCTTTCTTTTTTTTTCAAATGCTTTATTAACTTCTGTTTTACATCATTCATTTCTGCCAGATTTTGAGTTAAAATTTTTCCCCATTTCCCCCTACCCACAACCCCAGAATAGCAGTCCCACAGGATATCTCCTCATCCAATCTGCTCTCTCCCATATCTTCTCCCATACCCCCCTCAACTTTTCCATTAGGGCAAGGTGACTCTCTGTGCCCCAATGCCTACACATCTTATCTCCCAATTACATGCAAAATAGTATTAATAATAGTATTTATATATATTTGAAAGATTTAATTTTAAAACTTCGAATTCCAGATCCATTCCCTTTGTCCCTTATCACCCACTCCCACTGGGAAGAGAAGCAATTCAGTATATGTTGTACATGTCCAGCTATACAAAACATTACCATAGTAGATATATTGTAAAAGACTGCTTATATTTCCCTCCCACCCATCCCACCCCCAACCTGGTCCATTCCCTACTTTGATCCTGTCCCTCTTCAAAAATGGGTGCCTCCAACCTCCCCTCCCTCCAGCATGCCCTCCCCTCCATCATCCCTCCTCTCATCCCCCTCCCCCCTACTCTCCTGCAGGGTGAGATATCCCATTTAGTATGTATGTCATTCTCTCCCTGAGCCAAATTCAATGAGAATATGGTTTTTCTTTTTTGCCTTCCTGTTCTTCCCCTCCCCTGCAACTACTTCCCCTTGCCTCTTCTACATGAGATAGTTTACCAGACTCCCCCATCTCTCCCCATCTATTCGCCACATTCCTCTCTCACCTCTTAACTTCACCCCTTAAGTATCATTCCTTCCCACCAAATTTGACCTGTGCCCTCTATCCATGTAAAGCTGTAAACATATATACACACATTCACATATGTATTCATATGCCCATATACCCTTCTTCAACTATTTCCATACTGAGAAAGGTTTCATCAGTTACAGTTATTGTTTTTCCATATAGGAATGTAAATAGTTCAACTTTGATAAGTTCCTTTTGATTTCTTTTCCCTGTTTACCTTCTCAAGCATCTCTTTGCTTCTTGTGTCTGAATGTCAAATTTTCTATTCAACTCTGGTTTTTTCTTCAAGAATGCTTGAAAGTCCTCTATTCCACTGAATGACCATATTTTCCCCTGAAACAAGATACTCAATTTTGCTGGGTAGGTAATTCTTGGTTTTAATCCCAGGTCCTTTGCCCTCTGGAATATCATATTCCATGCCTTTTGATCCCTCAGTTAGAAGACCACCCATATTTCACAGGCATACAGCAACGGAGTCAGAAAAAAATGGCTCTATAGACTTTCAGTTTGGTTCAGAGTCTCCCAAACACTGCGCTAGCTCTGGCAATGTGTGGGTCAACCTCATCGACTACATCCCTGGAAAGCCGAGGTAAGTGAACTTAGTCACAGCATTTAATATTTTTCCATTTGGCTTAATTGATATTCCACGAATGGAAGTTAATAAAAGTGTGATAGAGGAGTCTTCTGTTTGGCCCTAAGAAGGGATCTAGAGAGAAGCTAGAGACCTCTGTCTTCATTTTAACCAGCAGAGCCAGCCGGGTATAGTGGAAAGAGTAGAACTATAACTAGAGTGGTTTGACTGGGACTTTTCTGAGGACACTGTAATTTAAAGAATGTGAGTGGTTCTTGGAACTCTTTTAGAAGAGTAGAAAAGAGCTATCCCTTTGTTCCTCAGAGTCTATCCCTCATCTACTCAGTGACTCGAAAACTGATGTCAGGGTACTTGACTTTGCTTGCCCTGAATGTCAAAATGCCTAGGTATAGCTTCAGATAAGAACAATGGATTTTAAGTGGGCAAATTTGGAACTCTGGCTCTACTACTTTGGACTGGTCACTTTCCTTCCCTAAGATCCAGTTTTATCATTTTTTAAAATGACAGTAGGGTGATCTTTGATGAGCTATGAAGTCCCTTCCATATCCTAATGTTCTTATGTATATCTAAAAAGTTAGTTGCAAATTAAATTTGTATAAATCAAATTCTGTTTAAAGTGAATTAGGAGGTAGCTATCTAAAAAAACATGTTAGTAAACTTTTCTCTTAAAAAAATCGTCTAATTTAAATATGTCTACCTCTGGATTTTCATATATTGAATACATTCAAAGAGGACTATGTTTGAAGATAATGGGAAAAGTGTAGTGAGATTAAAAAAAAACCCTATTCAATTTAGGTCAGGAACAAGTGAAAAAAGAGATGTAGTCATTGATGTTCCCACTTAGATGATAATTTTAGCTTCTCGAAGTGACCATATTTGTCTTCTGATTCAACCTAAATAATGACTCAGAGCTTAATTAGTTCTTTAAATCTGTGCATTAACTCTTCCTCCTCCCAATCCTGCAGTCACTGCTAGTGTTTCTTTTACCTGTAATATTGTTAATATCGTACGTTTAAGGAGATTCCCCCACATATTCCTTCCCCACCCCCCTTTCTGGTTGACAAGAAAGAAAGTGCTAACGGCACCAATTAGGAGGTGTGAATATCACCCTGTTACCTAAGGCCTCTTGCCTATTATAGAACATGTTAATTAGGAGTTGTACAGGTGCAGACTTCTAAGTTCATGGGGTTAACATGGAAGCACAGATTTGTTTGGGCTGTTTGTTTAAATATTTAGAAATCATGGGTAAAGGGCTGGTCTACTTCAAGAATTAACAGATGTCTGTGCTATACTTTCTCAAACTGAGAATCTTTAAAATGACTTTTAAGCAACAAAAATGACATGCCAGGAAGCAATTTTCTGTGGTCAAGTCCCCTATGGAGTGATAGAGACAGTGGTGGTAGAATGAGAAACATCCCGAACTTGGAGTCAGCAAAGACCTGAGTTCAAGTTTAGCCTTTGATATATATATTAGCTGTGTGACCATGGGTTGGTTACTTAACCTCTCTGAGATTTTAGTTTCTCCCTCTGTCAAATGGGGACAGAATAATACCTATACTTTGTCACTAATGTAGTAATTGTAAGGATCAACTAAAATAATTTGTCTAAAGTCTTTGCAGATATTAAAATGCATTATAAAAGTCAGCTATGATTATTTTCTTTGGAGACCCATTAATTTGTAAATGCTCTAGCATTTCATGGCAAAGATCTAGGAAGCTCTACAAAGGCATCAGTTGAAGATCAGTGTTCCTTGAAATTGTCTTAGGTGCAGTTCAAAGTTAATTCAAAGATAAAAGCTTTACCCATTAGAGATTTTCTATAAAGCCAAAAATCTGAAATTAATCACTTTTCAGAGAATTCCTAAAGACATCGATGAACACTTATGAATTTCTTTGAAGCAGAAAAAAATCTAACTGATAGCAAAACCAGAGAGAGAATTATAGAATTGTAATCTTTATTTTGGTAAGGGACCTCAATATGGTTTAGCCCCCTGCTTTCTTGAAAGTAAGGTAATATTAGTCCCATTTCCCAGATGAGGCTACTGAGGAGAAGTAACTACCTAAAAGGCATTTCATCTTGATTAACCTGTAGTTACACAGCTAATGTAGCATTAAAAATGCACTCACCTTTGATTGTTCCCTAGCCCAATGAGTAATTAGTATGAGTAGCTTGTAATTTTTAGCTTGTCCTTGGTCTTTCTGAAATAACTTAGCTCCTTCTATGCATCTGTAAGAGACAACTGTTGTTTTCAGTTATTCAAGAAGAAAGTGTGCTGGTGAGTGACTCTTCTATTTCAGTGGTAGACGCCACAACAAACAAGGAAGGCCTCTCTGGGACATATGAGAGTTTGCCTCCTTAACATCCAAATTGCAAGTAAGGCAATACTGAGTTAAACTAAACTCTATTGTTAAAAAGTCAGCAGGAACCTCATGGTGATGTTACAAAGCTAGCCTGATATACAATTTGAAGGAGACAAGATTGTGTATTTCTCCTTGGCTCCCATCTATCTTCTCCCAGGCATTGTCCTGTGACCCCTTCCTGAAGACCTTGCTCTGAGGTGACTGTCAAGTTTGGAAAAGATTTCATAAATTAATCTCTACCAAAATATTAGTTGATTGTGCCTTAAGGTGCTTCTATTTGTGGTTCTTGCATTTTAATAGGAGACTCTTTAAGACTAAAATTTCCAGGAGACAAAGGCATGATTCACACTATAATGGAGAAATTGCCATCATCATGACAGTCTAGTATGAAGTATTTGGGGAGCTGAAAGGGAGAGAGGCCTCAGATCTTGCCACAGTGATAGGACCCTATTCCATCTCCCTTATAAGGGCAATACTGAAAAGGGAACAACTTTTATTTTCTTTATAAGGTTGTAGAAGGGAGATGATATAGGTTAGGACCATTTGTGTTTGCCAGTTGCTGACTGTGCTCTCTACTGAAGACAGTCTGAATTTGTTCAGTACAACTGTTCCTAGGTAGGTGCTTTTACCATTTGGATTTTTGTGAGATGCATCCCTTTTGCTTAGTCAGAAGTTCATGGATGACTTTATAATTTTTACAGGGGTGGGGAACCTATGGCCTTGAGGCTATATGTGGCCCTCTAGGTCCTCAAGTATGCCCTTTGACTGAATCCAAACTTGACAGAACAAATATTGAAGCTTGGGTTCAGTCAAAGGGCCACACTTGAGGACCTATGGGGCCACATGTGGCCTCAAGGCCATAGGTTCCCTACCTCTGGATCATCAAGACTATGGCCTTCAAACGTACCTCAGATGAACCTACTGTCAGGACCCAGATGTTTAATCAGCATGACCCTCCATCTTTTGATCCCCAGAAACTTGGAAAAGTTGAATGTGGCTCCTGTAAAGATCACTCCACATGGCTGAGTTCCCTAAAATATTTTATGAAGAAAAACAAACAATACCCACCATATATTTGTCAAGTATTGTGCTTTATTTTTTGTTCTCATTTCAGAAATAATAGACCAAAAGGCCAGAGAGGATGACAACATGGAAATCAGTAGCTTTGAGCAAAGCTCCAAGGATATTTCTAGGCTGATACAAACAGATCCTTCTTGGTTTCTGATTGAAAATATATGTTGAGTGTTCAGAGGCATTTTGCAGATTTCATTTGATTATTGTATGGCTGTAAGCCATAGAATACTTTGATCTTGGAAGGACTGAAGTTGGGGTTCATTCAAAGGGCAATGGAGGGACACAGGGTAACCACAAGGAGGATATATCACTTTGTAAAGGAGGAATTACACAGGAAAATCATCGAAGGATTTCAGAGAAATTTGGGAAAAGAGAAACTCATCAAGACTGAGAGATGAACAGTCCAGGGTATATTGCCTGCAGTGCTATCATATCAATTTTTGAAGACATTGGAATCCTTTTGATGTTGAGAACACAAGGAAAGCCCCAAGTGTGTTAGGCATACATCTATGTATATATTCATACATGTATGCATATGTAAACACACACAAATGTGTATATTGTGAAATTGAAAAATTGACATACCACTCTAATCTGTATTATTTATTCATCATTGATTGGTGATTATATTTAATCACTGGATCAGTACTTAGGAATTAGTTTGATTTAAAAAGAAAGTTTAATTTATTAACGTTAGAGTCTATAAGATAGTTTGACTTTTTTTTTTTAAAGCAATTGGGGTTAAGTAACTTGCTCAAGATTACACGGTTAGTCATTATTTATGTGTGGGTGCTCATTTTCTGAGGCCGGATTCGATCTCGGGTCATCCCAACTCCAAGGCCAGCGCTCTTACTCACTGCTCCACCTAGCCACCCCTATAGTTTGACTTTTTATAAGAGTACTTCCCCACTTCTCTGGGTTACAGCCTGAGCTCAGTCTATCTTGCTCTGGAAGGGAAGAGGGAGAATGAGTCAACATGGTCATATGATGTTCTGCCTGACTACTTTGGCATGGAGGGTTGCCTAACATGGGATTTTCCAGAGAATGTTAACCAACTCTGTGTTTTGCCCATTGCCTTAGGTCCTGGCAATCCCCTCATGTGAATAAGGTTAAATGTAAGCCCACCCTTAATTCTGATATAGGCCACTTACTGTCTTTGTTTTGTTTTCTTCATAGAACTATTTTTAGTACTTCATATCTTTTCAACTATTAAAAAAAAAAGACTGCTCTGGCTGTCAGTTGTAGTTCTGGTCCCTGAGCGGCTGTTAACTTCCATTATTGGTAACTATTAGCCTTGCCAATAAATAAATTATGCTAAGAACTTTGTACCTCAGTTTCTCTTCACAGATTTTTATCATAGAAATATGCATGTATTTACATACCAGACATATGTGTACATATAAGTATATATATGCATATATTCATGGGGAAAAGTTACTTAGGATGGCTTGAAATTTGCATCTTTGGAGAGAGAGAAAATTGTATGCCTTGATCTGCATTCAGACTCCATAGTTCTTTCTCTGCATGTGGGTAGCATTTTCCATCCTAAGTCTTTTGGAATTGTCTTAGATCATTGTACTGCTGAGAAGAGCTAAGTCTATTATAGTTGATCATCACAGAATGTTGCTGTTCCTGTGTACAGTGTTCTCCTGGTCACTTCACTCAGCATCGGTTCAAATAAGTCTTTCCAGATTTTTCTGAAATCTGCCTGCTCATCATTTCTTACAAAATGAAAGTATTCCATTACACTCACATACCACAACTTGTTCAGCCATTCCCCAACTGATGGGCATCCCCTCAATTTCCAGTTCTTTGCCACCACAAAAAGAGCTGCTATAAATATTTCTATACATGTGGGTCCTCTTCCTTTTTTCATTATATCTTTGGGATACAGCTCTAGTAGAGGCATTGCTGGATCAAAGGGTATACATAGTTTTATAGCCCTTTGGGCATAGTTCCAAACTGCTCTCTAGAACAGTTGGATCAGTTTACAACTCCACCAACAATGCATTAATGTTCCAATTTTCCCACATCTTCTCCAACATTTGCTATTTTCCTTTTCTATCATATTAGCCAGTCTGATAGGTGTGAGGTGGTACCTCAGTGTTGTTTTAATTTTCATTTCTCTAATGAAAATGAATTAAAGCAGTTTTTCATATGATTATACATAGCTTTAATTTCTTCCTCTGAAAACTGCCTGTTCATATCCTTTGACTATCAATTTGGGAATGATTTATATTCTTATAAATTCACATCAATTCTTTCTATATTTTAGAAATGAGGCCTTTATCAGAAACAGTGGTTATAAAATTGTTTTACAGCTTTTTGCTTTCCTTCTAATTTTGGTTGTAATGTTTTTTTTTCCCACAAAACCCTTTTAATTTAATGTAATCAAAATTGTCCATTTTGCATTTCATAATGTTATCTATCTCTTATTTAGTCATAAATTCTCCTCTTTTCCATAGATCTGACAAGTAAACTATTCCTTGCTCTCCTAATTTGCTTATGCTATCATCCTTTATGTCTAAATCATGTATCCATTTCATAAGCATAGGGTGTGTGATGTTGGTCTGTGCCTAGTTTCTGCCATACTATTTTCCAGTTTTCCCAGGAGTTTTTTTTAAACCAGATAGTGAGTTTTTATCCCAGAAGCTAGAGTTTTTGGGTTTATCAAACAGTAGGTTGCTATAGTCATTTACCACTATGCCTTGTGTACCTAATCTATACTCTTTCTTAGCCAGTACCAAGTACTTTTGATTATTGCTACTTTATAGTATCCCACTGAGAGCCTAGAGGGTAAGTGACTTCTACAAGGACACAGAGCTAGCTAATGGCCAAACTGGAACTCACCTCTACATCTCTGAACTTTAAGCTCCTCCTTTCTACCTAGGTCACATTTACTGTCTTCATAGGTAGTCACCCAGGATCATAGGATTTAGAACTTGAAGGGTCCTAAGGAGTCACCTAGTCCAGTATCCTTATGTCATAGATAGAGAAACTAAGGTCCTCATTTATGAAGACCAAGGTCATGATTTAGTATAATTGTAGAAGGGACTAAAAAGTTTATTTAGTATGGTTTCTTGTTGCTCATTAAAACTCATAAAAATGTAGGTGGTAAGCAAAGATGCTCTAGTAAATGTTTAACATCCAACTTCCACAAAAAATTCACACATACACATATGTACAAGCAAACATACATACATATATACACATACATATAGTCATACAAACATACATACATATGCATGATAAGATTTTAAATTTAATATGCATTATTAATATTTTCTCCATCACTTCCTAAAGTCTAGGAAGTCAACAAACCAATAAATTAGATCCTGATCTGTAGTGTTCATTTATTTCTGAAGCATAAATGTTCACATTGAATATTTAACAAACAGCTTTCCAGCCTGTTCAAGTTGTCTCCTATACACCCCTGGTAATGAAACCAGTTTTTCCAATTTTCTGCTGTTTCCAGTAACATAAAGAATAATAGAAGTTAATATTTGTATACCACTCCAGAGTTTTTTTTTCTTGAAACCACCCTCTGTGAGTATTATTATCACCATTTTATTGTAAAGAAACTGAGGCTCAGAGGAAGGTTAAGTGACTTAATCAGGACCATAGTGCTAACAAGTATTGAATCAGATGTGAACTCTTGTCTCTCCTGATTCCAACCTCAAAATCCTTTCCAGGATGCAGAATCACAGAGTTGTAAGTTACCTCAGAGGCCATCTATTCTCATAACAAAACAATGATCTTCTCTATTATAGGTTCTTTCAGCAAAAATATAAGTTCCTTGAGGCTAGGGCCCATGATACCCATTAGAAATGAGAAGGCTGAATCGCATATCATATCCAAGGTCCCTTTTAGTGCCTTTGATTCCAAATTTCTTTCCAGTGCTGTCTAGGTTTGTGTGTGTGTGTGTGTGTGTGTGTGTGTGTGTGTGTGTGTGTGTGTGAGAGAGAGAGAGAGAGAGAGAGAGAGAGAGAGAGAGAGAGAGAGGGAGAGAGAAACATAGAGAGTGAGACAGAGAAAAAAAGAGAGAGAAAGAGAGAGAAACAGACACAGACAGACAGAGAAAAAGAGAGAAAGAGGGAGGGAGAGAGAGTGCTCAGGGACTAATAAATATGCATTGTGCAGTGTTTCTTAAGTTTATTAATGATATACCTCACTTTGGTAAATAAAACGCTTTGTGATTTCAGATGGATCTCCCATTAAACAACAGCAAAAAAAGCAAATGAAACAATGAAAGGATCTTTAAGAAATATGACAGGTCATCATGCAGATGTGATTATTCCTTTGTGGGTATTATACAGAAGGCTGGGGATGGAGATGACAATATTGGTATTCAGTTAGAACATAGAAATAGGAATCTGAATTCACCAATTTCAGAACTAGAAGGGTCCCTGGGGATTTTTTGTTCCAACTTTTTCATTTTGAAGTTGTTAAAACTGAAGCCCAGAAAGGCTAACTAACTTTTCCAGAATGATGCAGAGTTAATAATGAATCAGGACTAGAACCTAGGTTTCTTTTTACTTGGTCTATTGGTATAAACCAATAGTAGAGTAAATCACTGTCTTTTTTCTATGGACTATAGCTGTGTGTGTGTGTATACTCATATACACATACACATATATACATATATACACAGATACATATATACATATGCACATGTATGCATATACATGCATAAATATACATATCTGCCTTAAAGGACTTGAATATCAATAATAAAATGTAATGGAATGAGCATTTACTCTGAGAGGCAGGAGACCTACATTTGTGTCCCAGACATGCCACTAGCTTGCTTTTTGGGCAAATTATTTGGTTTTTCTGGATGTCACTGTGGTATAGAGTAACACTATGGATTTGGAGTGAGAATCTAAGTTTAAAACCCAATCCACCTCTTATAACTTAAGTAACCTTGGGTAAGTAGCTTTATTTCCTTGGTCCTCATTTCTTCATATGTCAAATGAAAAGAATCTCACTAGATGACCTCTGAAGTCTTTTCTATCATTAAATCTATGGACCTACGAAGAGATAGGCTCAGATCTTACCTGTAGTACTAAAGTGTTATGGTTAAACATGTTTTTTGTTATTTAGTCATTTCAGTCCTGTATGATTCTTTTTGACTCCATTTGGGGTTTTCTTAGCAAAGACACTCTAGTGGTTTTCCATTTCCTTCTCCAGCTCATTATACAGATGAAGAAACTGAGGCCAACAGGGCTAAGTGACTTGCCCAAGATCACACATCTAGTAAGTGTCTGAGGCTGAACTTGAACTCAAGAAGATGAGTCTTCTTGACTCTGGGTTAGTTAGAATACATCTGGAGTAACAGTTTGAGTTCTGGATGTCAATGCATGATGAGAAAATTGATAAGCTAGTGTCAAGAGGACAGCCAGGAGGAAAACCTTGAAAAAAAAATCTAGGTGGAGTTGTGTGTGTGTGTGTGTGTGTGTGTGTGTGTGTGTTTGTGTGCGTGTATGCATGTGCATGCGTGCCTCTGTGTGTGTGTGTGTGTGTGTGTGTGTGTGTGTGACCATGACAGACTATCTTCAAGTAGCTGAAGGTCTGTCAGGCAGAAAATGATCTAGACTAGTGCCACTTGGTGCCAGGGGACACAAGCAAGAACAATAGGTATAAGGCAGTCAGGACAACTTAGGCTTGATGTAAAAAAAAACAAGCACAAGTAAAGCAACACCCACCCCCCAATTTTCTAACACTTGGAGCTATTCTTATGTGGAATGGTCTTCCTCAGCAAGGATCCAGTTACACCTCCTTTGAAGCCCTTGATTGCTAGATGATGACTTGTCCAGTATGTTATATATAAGTTGGACTAGATGGCTACTGAGGTCCCTTCCAAATGCGGAAATTTGCATAGTCATGCATATCTTCTTAAAGCCCCAACACTAAGCAGGAGAATTTAATGTCTTTTTTCTCTTTCTCAAGTTTAATGACTGTCAATAAGCTATAGACACTCTCCACCCCTCACCATCATCCCTTCATAACCTTGTGACCTATTTAAGAGGTGGTAATAGCAGCACTTTGATATTTCTAAGTACCCTACTCTGTTGTCCAAGAATCACAGAAAATCTGAAATTAATGGGCCTGGAAATGATCTTTTATATTTTTTAAATACAAAAACTCCAATCCAGATTGGGGATCTGTCTTTCTTGAGGTCACACAGGAAGCTTAGGGTAGAACTGGGCCTAGAACCCAGTTTTTCCAACTCCCTTACTCAGTGTTTCTTCTATTGCTATCCTATGCTGTTTAGTGATTCTAAGAGAGGAAAATGACTTTGAAATCTTAATTTGACTGTACTTTGTTAATAAGGGAATTTCTTGCTGAAAGAGAAGGTACTTAATCCACCCAGTTATAGAGCTTATTCAGTCATGTCGTCTAGTCTTCAACCAGAAAACAAAAACCAAAAACATTCCAGGTATTACATTGCATAAATAAGCTGAACTGTCAGTTTTTTGGCAATTTATGGGGCTGGTCAGCCTGTGTGTTAGTGTGTCTTTTCTATTGCAATGAGATGTAATGGCTTTTCAGCACACCATAAGCACAGTTGTGACCACAGGCCCTCTTGTGTCATTTTGTGTGCAGTAATGAAGCCTGACGAGTGGTCTCCTGCTTGCAGATAGCCGGCTGTTGTCCTAAAAATGCAAACCATCGCCTGAGGCCATGGAATTGGGAACAGGCAGAGGACAGTGGCATCAGCAGGGCTCCCCACTGCTCATCCTCCCTTCAGCACACTGTACTTGGATGCAAAGGATGGTCTTTACCCTTGTACATAAGGGCATGATGAAGAAAGGGGTGAGATATAGAGATCCATGCCAGTCACACACAGATTTAAATCCTGCTTTTTTTTTTCCTGAAGAGGATTTGCTGAATGAATGACTAGTAACAGGGAGAAAAATGCAAACCCCAAACTCCATCTTTAACCACACTGTGATTTCCCATGCACAATCAAGCTTTTGAACATAAAAGCTGTCACTTCAGCATGGTCTCCCTCCTCCTACTCTGGAGAATAAGCAAGGGAAATCACAGGGAAAATCTATAATTCTTTTTGTTTCCAGTGATTCATTAATATTCTAGGGGCCCCTGTATGCCAGCAGTGCCCTCAGGTTCCCATCCTCCAGAATCTAGACAGCCAGCAGCCCCCATTTTCTTCACTTGTTACAAATTCTAGTGTTAGAGAATTCTACTTTTGTGCTGGAGAGCCTAAAGCTGAGCAAAGCCTGGTTCTCATGATGATTGGTCAGAAAAGGTACCATCAAAGGAAAATTGGGTCTTGTTTCTGCAAGGTCAGAACCGTACCCACATTGCCCCTAGAATCAAACTCTCTAGGATTTTACCTTTCCTTCTTTCCCCATATACTTACTCACTGAATCCCAACCCATCCCTCCATATTGCTTTTATATATATATATATATATATATATATATATATATATATATATATATATATATCAATCACAAACTCTTAGGCATAAGGAGGAAAATTCTTTCAGACCTCTTTAGAGAGATACTTGAGTGATAACTTGTTACCTGTTCAATGTGAAGATTTTTGTGTATACCTTCTATGTTTCTGAAATGTGATTTGGGGGATAGAGAGTTGATTTTAGTGTCCAAGGGCCTGAATTAAAATCCCATCCTTGCAACTTACCCCCTGCATGACCTTGGGCTCTCTCACCTCAATGTCTTCTTTTGAAAATGACCAGATGACTGACGAGGTGTCTTCCAGATATAAATCTAAAGCTCTGTATGGAAGGAGATATTCAAAGTATTTTTTTTTTAATTAAAAAGCATTTATTCTCATGTTCTTAGAACAGCAGTTATTTCTATGGAAATCTTGACAGAAATACAACAAAGGAAGTCAAAACTGTTGATTCTCTGCTGTCAAGGAAACAAGCTGTTCTTTCCACTCAGAGGCCCCTGAGTAAGATTGGTGAAAACTTTAATAAGAACTTGATTAAATTATAGAGTCTCAAAAGAGGTCTCACCTAGATTCATTTCTAGAAAGCAACAAAATGGCTGCTAGATAGCTTAGAAATGATGGCAGCTTCTAGTTTTGATTGTCACTACTTACTTTTCTGGGAGGCCTTGGTCCTGAGATCTAACAGTACATGCCCAGAGCACTTCCTACTTCAAAATTCAAATAAGAATTTCTGGAATGTGCTGCTAGCTTTGAGATCCTGTTAGCTTGTAGTCTAGGTTAAACTGAGGTTCAGTCACCTTGTTAGTCCTGAGTCATGTCATGAGAATGACCTTGCACCAAGATGGGGCTCGAGAGCTGTTGAATTGCTGGGCTATAGTTGTGAAAATCTAGAATTTCTGATCCTGGGGAGGCTGAGGCTGGTGTATCGCTTGAGCTGCAATAGAACTAAACCAATCATGTCTGCACTTGTCTTGAAGCTGTATGATGAGTCCCTGGAAGTGTGCTGCCATAGGCTGCATTAGCAGCAAGCACCCCAACATCCCCAGGGTGGCTGCCAACACAGGTTCTTAAATCTGCTTTCCTAAAGGAAAGCAACTCAAAATGGGTTAATAAGCTTACTTTAATCAATCAAACATATCGTTTACCTAGTTCAGGGGGAAAAGGTCAGCACCCCGAACTTCAGAGTATACAGACAGAAGTTACAAGACAGAGAAACAAACAGATCAAGCAAACAGGCTTCCAAACTGACCAACCATTACATCAATACCAAATCACAGTTACCAGAGAGGGAAGCATCAACATCTGGGTTTTCAAAGCCGGGGGGCTCTCAACGGCCCTGAGTCAGAGAACGTAACCACCCTCTTGACCCACTGCAGGATCACACAGCATCAAGGTGTGGGCATTCCTGAAAACCAAGCCTCCTGCCACAGGCTCCATGTAACCACATCCAGCCTATTAGGGGGCAGAGTATATTTTCAAATCAAGGAAAGTTCTCAGAGTCTCTTAAGCCTATCAAAGGGCCTAGGGGCAGGGAAGATCTTTAAATTTGCATTTCCATTACAGCTGCCTAAGGAGGAGCAAAGTATCTCATGTGTCAGAAATGGGATAAGTCAAAATTTCCATGTGGATCAGCAGTGAGATCAGTCCTGAGAATAGTTATTGTACTTCAGATTGAGTGAGATAGCCTTGATAAGAATAGTGATGATGAATTGTGAAATGAATGAATGAGCAGATGTTGAATGAACAGGGAGCTTTCATAAGGCAAGATATTCCTTAATGTAACTTTAGGTTTTTTCCCCAATTTTCAGTTTGTTCCTTCTTGGGGGCCTGTTCTCATTCTTGCTTCCTTTCTCCCTACTTTCTCCTTTTCCTCTCCCTTTTTCTTCCTCTTCTTTTTTCATTTTTGTTTGGTTATATTTACTTGCAGTGCTCGTTTTCCCCCTCTTTTCCCTTAAATTTCCATTTCCTAAGGGAATTTAGTAGTTTGTCTAGTTATTTTTTCCTGATAGGGCTCTCTTTCTCTGACCATACTCATCTTCTTTTTGACTCTACCTTCCTTAGCCTGGACCCAATCCTATCCCTAAAATGGTTTCACAGAAACCCTTTATCAGTGTCCCTGCAATAACGGTGCCTCATCAGGTGCAGGGCAGCAGAGGGGATGCAGGAGTGGGGAACCCGTGGCCTCAAGACTGCATGTGACCCTCTAGGTCCTCAAGTGTGGCCCTTTGACTGAACCCAAACTTCACAGAATATATTTGAAGTTTGAATTCAGTCAAAGGAATGCACTTGAGGACCTTGAGGGCCATATGTTGCCTAGAGGCTGCAGGTTCCCCACCCCCAATCTTATTTTAATCTCTCCATTTTATAGATGAGAAAACAGACCCAAGAAGGTTCAATAACTTGCCCAAGGTCATATTAGTAGTGTGTCCAAAGATATGAAAATAGTATGCCCACATTGATTCAATTCTGCTTTTCTCTTTGCCCTGTTATTCAGTTGGCCTGATGCATTTTCTTGTGTTTCATAATGGAATTAATTATGAAAGTTGGGTATATAGTCCATAGTTATCATGTGATTTTGGTACTCAATCAATTCTGATGGCTTCCTGCTGCCTCAAGGACAACCACCTCTGTCTAGTTTTTAGAACGATATACAACCTGGCACAAATCTGTCTTTCCAGCTATAGTGGCCATTTCTCCATACCTCACACAAAACACTCCCTCTCCCATCTCTGTGCTTTCATTTTGTTGTCCCCTGTTTCTGGAATGCACTCCATCCTTACCTCTGCCTCATTGAATTGTTCTTTCTTTAAGGTACAGTTCAAGCACTGTCTTTTATACAACCCTCTTCTGATCTCTCCAAAAGCTAGTACTCTCCCTCCCAAACTTCCTTGTATTTCACACTTTGTATACATCTGTTTATTCACTTAAAATTATGCCATATGAGTTTGATATATCAATATATATCAATAATTCTTGTGTCTTCCATTAGAATCTGAACTTCCTATAAGCAGAGATTATTTCATTCTTTGTACTTGTATCCATAGCACCTAGCATAGTGTTTGGTGTGTAGTAGGTTCTTAATAAAAACTTGTTCATTGATTGATAGATGTTGGCAATATTAATCTGACCACAGGCAAATCTGCATTAGAATAATAGTATCTGTAATACCTCACATTGCTGTGACACTCAAATACAGTATATATTAAAATGCTTTGTTAACTTAAGAGTGTTATATTGATGCCAATTATTATTTTTGTGATAAATGGCTGTACCTTAACAAGAATTATGGTAATGATTCAAGATGTGTTTGATTAGGATGTGAGAATGTCTTGGGGCCACCGTTAGCACTGGAGAGTCAGAAAACTTAGGTTCAAGTTACAGTTCCTCCTGTGCATCCATGAGCACCCCCCAAACTTTCTGCCTCTCAAATCAGTGCTATTGTTAATTTTAGACTAAGAAAGTCAGTGTCTTTACCTTTCCTCCACTTCATAACCCTGTGACTTCTCAGAACAGAATGCCTCTCTCTGACTACTTTCTTCCTATATGTCCTATCTCCCTCTATTAGAATGTAAGATCTTCAAAGGTAAAGACTGTCTTTTGTTTGTACTGTGTTGTGTTTCCAGGGCTTTTCATATCACTTAGCACATGATAAACACTTTACAAATGGTTTTTCATGTGTTCATTTATTTGTATATCTATTGAACAGAGAATAGGGGCAGCTAGGTAATATGGTGGATAGAGTTCTGGACCTTGAAGACCTGAGTTCAAATTGGACTTCAGACACTTACTAGCTATGTGATCCTGGGCAAGTTATTTAATCCTATTTGTCTCTCTTTCCTCATCTGTAAGATGAGCTGGAGAAAGAAATGGCAAAGGACTCCTGTATCTTTGACCCAAATGGGGTCATGAAGAATTGGACATGACTGAAAATGACTTAGTAGGAAGAAGAAGAAGAAGAAGAAGAAGAAGAAGAAGAAGAAGAAGAAGAAGAAGAAGAAGAAGAAGATATACATACAGTAAGCTTTCTAATCTTTTGCATCTATCACTCCTTTGTGGCAAGTTAGCTATTTATGGAGGTCAGTTGACTCTTTTTTACCCACTTAAGAATACCTCTTAGTACTTGGTTTAAATCTCCAAATATTCCCTCTGTGATCTAAAACTGTATGATTTGCCATCAAGAAGAGACAGGTTGTTTTTTATTACATGAAGCAGTTATGAAAGAGTACAAGAATTCTCATGCTAACTTAATAGACAAAGGACTTGCGTATCAATGCCTCATAGACAAAACAAGTCATTATTGTATTCTAGGTCATGGTCTTTGATGGGGAAACAGTTCATAAAAGTATGTTAAGAGTTGTGGGAAGTTGAAATGAGAGAATTATCAAAAGTATTCACTTGTTCTGGCTCATGGTCATCTGCTCCAGAATCTATAGTTAGAGTATAGTAGATGCCAGAGATGTACAATGATACATGTATGTATACACACATATGTGTATGTATATATGTGCATATGTATGTGTGTATATATATACGTATTGTGTGTGTGTGTGTGTGTGTGTGTGTGTGTGCATATGTAGCTAGGTAGAGCAGTAGATAGAACACCAGGTCTGGAGCCTTCTCAGGAATATCTGACTTCAAATTTGACCTCAGACACTTACTAGGTGTATGACCTTGGGCAAGTCATTTAGTCCTGTTTTCTTCAGTTTCTTCATCTTTAAAATGGACTGGAAAAGGAAATGGCAAACCACTCCAGTAGCTTTGCCAAGAAAGCCTCAAATGGGGTCATGAAAAGTCTGACATGAAAACAACTGAACAACTATACATGAGTAAGACAGTAATAAGTAGGAAGTAGATAATTAGGTAGGGGAAAGGTTACACAATCATTCAATATGCTAGGCTGGGGAGCTTTTGAAGGTCTTGAAAGTGGCTTGATAACTCTGTGATGCTGTGGGGCTACTGCCTGCTTTCCAAGATGGCTGTACCCCTCTGAAAAACCCTGAGCACCATCTGTTGTTGGCAGGTTATAATCCCTTTTCTGCTGCTTATATGACCTTTTACTAATCAATTCATCCTTCTTCTCTGACTTGGTTTCCTCATATGAAATTCTCATTTCTTGACAAAACTCAAGGATCTCTATGTCTTGTTCCCATTCTATGACACCAAAATAACTGCATGGCCCCAAGCATCATTAACAAATTTTGTTTTTATGAGTAGTTGTTTCGACTATTAAAGAAAGGCCACTGAACACAACCTTGTGGGGAAAGGGGACAAAGAAACCCTGGGACCTGGTCACTACTCCACATATACTTATTAAGGAAGAGGAAAAAATCTTCTGTGTATGGTACTTGGTCATATGGGATAGTGAATCCCATAAGGGAAGGAAGGGTTGTATTCTGTGCCAGACTGCACACAGTAGGCTCTCAACAAGGTTAAGTAACTGTACTGCAGGAACTTTGGGTTCCTCCTTGATGCAGAGAGTGGAGCACCTGTTATAACTATCCACTTTCCAGCGAAAGGTTCTGAAAATGTCAGTTTTCAAACTGAGGAAATCTGCAAGCTGAAGCAGGTTTTAAATAGCATTCAGGTTGTGGTGACCCAACTGATTAAAAATTAGCGAATTCACCATGCATTTTTACTCTTTTCTCCACCCTCTCTCTCTTATGAGAACCTAGCTTTACAATGACAAGAGCTAAGCAGACTGGGCCAATCCCAGTTTCTCTATCTTCTGCCTTCATGTAAAAGCTGTGCGATTATTTTTTTAAAAATATTTTCCCCCTGTAAATTTCAGAATATCTGATCTGATTTTAATAGGTTCCATGTGTGAAATCCTTTATAAAAAAATCCGTATTTCTGATACTTTCTGCTCTTTAGTACAGCACAGCTTGATAGCACTAGGTACGTCTTGTTGAAAGTATGTCCATAAATATGTCCCTTGCAGCACAGAACAGCTTGTTAAATTGGCAATCCTCAGCAGTTTGCCGAGAAAAGTTTGCCTCACTTGTGATAGTCCAAATGTAGGGCAGAACTCAGAGGAACTTTTTTTAATCTAATTTTACCAATTGACATTCTTCACTTTTTTAACCAACTCATTTCTTTTTTGCTCTACTGTTACCAAATAATTTTAATATATCTAAAAGTTCCCATTAATTTGTTGAGATCCCAGGAAAAGAGAAAATAATTCTTACCCCAATGTGCCTAGGAAAACTCCATTTTTAAAATTATTCTCTTTCAATTCATTTAATAAAATGCTTTCTATAAGATAAAATGGTATGTAAGGACCACTAGAAAAGAACAGATTGTTCAGGTTGGGACTGGAAATGAATGACTTCTCCCTCTTCAAATCCATCCTAGTATTTTGCTTGGATCTCTCATTATATATTCATTTTCATTATAATATTTTGTATACCTGCCTTCTCTCCCTTAATCCATGGCAAGTTCCTTGAAGGCAGGCACATCTTTTATTGTCTAGAGCAGGGGTAGATTCTACTTTGGATTCAGTCAAAGGCCACACTTGAGGACCTAGAGGGTGGCCTTTAGGTTGCAGGTTCCCCACACCTAGTCTAGAGCTTCACACAGATTCTTGTACATATTAAGTATTCTGAATAAAATTAGTGGATGAATGGAAGAAAAAGCTTTTATTAAACTATATGTACCAAACACTATATACTAAGTGCTGGGTTAATAAAGATTCATTGACTTAAGTAATCTCTTTTTGCTCCTGTGGCAGGTTTTGACTCCCTGTGATATTTTCTTCAATTTAAAGACTAAAAATCTTCCAAATCCTTGAATAAATTCCTAATTGTATCAATCCAGTTCCTGGCCTTCTTTTGTTCCTGATTACAATTCCCCATGGAAGAATGGTTGGTAACCTAAAGGCTGATTTTCAATAGCACAGTGCCTGGTTCCCTGCTTCTATACCCTCTTTTCCACTATTTGCTGGGAATGGCAGAGTGTTACAATCCCATTTGCAAGAGGAACCATAGAGATGTAACCCATATCTCCAACAAGCTGAAAAAACTTGAGATAACACTTTTGAAAGGTTACTAGTCTATGATTTGAAATAAGTGGTGGATATGGCATCCTGGAACAAGAACATAGTGACATTACTATGAGGGCTTACAATACAAGGCATACCATCAGGATGTCATGAAGTTATGAGTCTGTTTTCCTTTGTATGCCATATTCCATGAAAGAAGACTGTACCTTCTATTCTTTTTAGTTGTAGTATGAAAATCTGGGGGAAAATATTTTTCAGATCTCTTAGTGGGTGCAGGATATAGAGGAAAATATTCTACATGCTAGAACGCAAAAGGTACGTTCTCCAGATAGCTTCTGTTGGGCTTCCATCTCCACCACTGAATGAGCTTTGCATGTTCAGTAGCATTAACAAGAATAACCATTTCTAGGCCATTCTTCTTTTAGTCATCTCCAGCATATTGTTTACGTTGAATTATGATAAGCATTTGTATAGCTCTTATTCTGCATGTGCAAATGGCTTGAATCCCAAATCTTCTCAAGTTTAAGAATTGAAATCTGATGTTCTATGCCTATGTACATAGTAGACACTCTCTATTTCTGGAATGAATGAATAAGCAAAATTAGTTTGTTTTAAAGTAAAAAATCAGATAAATCACAAATTTTTTTGGATATCACTAAGGTCTTATATTGATATAACCAGATCAGAACCTGAGTACTGAGAGCTCTTTCTTTGTCTTCTGGGATAGAACATTGAATACTCTGGGTGGAGTCCTTGGAATCTATTAAAATGCTCTTCAGAGGACTGGTTTGCTTTGGGTTGTTTTTTAAAATGATTGCCAAAAGCTATTTGCTGGAATGGTGTAAAATGTTTACAGATGCCTTAGGAAGAAAACAGCAGAATGTGGAACTAATTGTGTTGATTCAAGATAATTATGAAACACAAATGACCATTACTTACAACAAGTCCCTTGACAATTAGGGTTTTACTCAGGGGACTGGTCTCAAACACAATAAAGAAGGGCCTAGGGATTGTGGCCACACCAGAAAATAGAGCCCCACCCAAAAGAAAAAAAAAGTGCTCCAATATTATATCTTTAGAACTGTTTGTACTTACTTTTGGGTCTGCTTGAAGATTTCTCCTCCTCAAGGAACGTATCCACTGCTAATTTCAAAGAGAAAGACTCATTTTCTATGTGAGATCCCTTATCATTTTGGTTCTTTTGGTAGCACTGAAGTGGGAATGAATAGTGTGTCTTCTGATGCATTTCTACATTTCTGCTTTTCAAGAAAGAGTAATGATCCATTTCCTTTTTTGGGGAAGAAGTGAAATGTTGGTATGCATTGCCTTCATTTCTACTTTATGTTCAATCCACACCTAAAAAAAGTGCAGTATCTAGGAAATGCACTTATTGATGGGCTTTAAAATCATGAAGTTGGTGACTAGAATGGGCCACCTGATTGTGTGTATTTTATTTTAGGTAATCTCAACTGGGCCATCATTACTACATGTCAATCCTTTTACTTTTCCATGCTTAACCCTCTATCCCACATCCCTTGGTCTCTGTTCCAAATCTTTTCTTCTCCCAGATCTGCTTTTGATTCTCTGGACATCTCCACCAAACCTCAGCTACTTTGTCATCCTGAAAGTTCCCTCAGTCTGAGCTGCCTTCTCACCCCAGAACATCCCCGCCCCCCATAGTTCCCCTTATCCCACTGAAGAATTCCCCCTATCATCTTCAATTTGTGGAAGAGTCCACACCACAACTCTTTCATTCCTCTCCCAGTATCCTTCTGATTCTACAGACTTTGCCCCCACTTTCCCTGTGGGAAAGTCTCCCCTTTCCCTTTCCAATTCCTTTTTATGTGTTTTCTTCTCCCTGTTTTTGTATCTTTTTGCCTGTTTTTGTATCTTTCTTTCACTTGCTACTTTCTCCTCTTTTCTCCATCTTGATCCCTTGGTAACCCAGTTCAACTCTATATTGTCCTTTACTCTAGAGTTCCTAGCCCTCTTATCAGATCACCAATTATGCCCCTTCTTAGCCGTGGTTCAGCATCACCATCGTCCACCTTCACTCATACATGTGCTGTTGAACAAAGGAAGAGAAAATCACATTGCTGTTCTAATTGAGTCCACTACAAATTCCTGTTATACAACCTCAAATGGGTCCTCACTGCTGCTAGGCACTACCTCCCTTATCACCTCATTAAACTACTCTTCACAGATGCTCTTCCAAACCTTTTTATCCCTTTTCAAATCTTCCATGGGTCACTCTCCCCCAACTCTCTCAGCTGAGAACCTCTTCTCATAGTTGATAGAAGAAAGGCCATTCATTTATATTCTCCTGTCTTTCTCATCTCTTCTCTTAATTGCCTTCTGTCTATCTCTTCCTTCACCCCTGTTTCACCTGAAAAGGCCTTATTCCTTACCAAGGCTAATCCCTCTAACTGCAAATGATCTTGTGCCATCCTTTCTTTTCTCAAAGATTTCCCTCTCTTTCATGATCACTCTATCACCCATCTTCAATCTCTCCCTGTCTATTGTCTTCTTCCCTACTGTCTATAAGCAAGCCCATGTCTCTCCCGTCTTCAAGAAAATCTCACTTGATTCATTCATCCTCATGGTCATCCTGTATCTCTTCTGCTCTTTGTGGCTAAACTTCAAAAAGCCATCTGCAATAATTAGTTTGCTTTCTCTCCTCTTACTCTCTTCTCAACTCCTTACAATCTGGCATCTGATCTCATCATTCTACCAAAACAGCTCTTTCCAAAGTCACCAATTATCTCTTAATTGCTAAATCCAATGACCTTTTTTTAGTCCTCTTTCTGTAGCCTTTGACCCTGTTATTACCATCTTCTGCTTGATGGATTCTTCTCTCTAGGTTTTAGGGACATCACTCTCTCCTGATTCTCCTATTACCTATCAAATCATTTTTTCTCAGTCCCCTTTGCTGCATCCTCATCCAGATCATGCTCTCTGATTGTAGGTGCCCCTCTTCTGCTATACTGCTTCCCTTGGTGATTTCATCAGCTTCCATGGATTTAATCATCATCTCTATGCTGATGATTCTCAGCTCTTGCCCTAACCTCCCTGCTGACCTCTAATATCACATCTCCAACTGCTTATTACTGGACATCTCAGACTAGATGTTCAGTAAACATTTTAAACTCAACATGTCCAAAACTGAACTCATTCTCTTTCCCTCTAGATCTAACTGCCCCAATTTACTTATTACTGTAGAGGGCAATACAATCCTTCCAGTCCTTCAGGTTCCCCACATCATGGTCATCTTTGACCCCTCACTACTCTCTCACTCCCATTCAACACCATTCTGTTGCCTGTTAATTTCACCTTTGCTGCATCTCTTGAATATGTTCCCTTCCCACTTCTGATGTTGATACCACTCAGGTGCAAGACTCTCATCACCTCACACCTAGATTATTGTCACCTCCTGGTGGGTCTGCCTGCCTCAAGTCTCTCCCCACTTAAATCAGTCATCCATTCAGCCACTAAAATGATTTTCCTAAAGCACAAGTCACACCATTTCTTGCCTCCAGACATTTTCTCTGGTTGTCCCCCATGCCTGGAATGCTCTGCTTTCTCATATCCTTGGATTTCTTTCAGTCCCAACTGAAATCTCATTTTCTACAAGAGGCCATTCCCTACCCCACTCAACTCTAGTGTCCTCCATCTTAAGCATTCTTTATTTATCCTGTACACTGCTTGTTTTCTTTACATTTGCTTATTGTCTAAGCTATTAGATTGTCAGTTCCCTGAAGCCAAGGATATCTCTTTTTGTATCATTAGCACTTAGGACAGTGTCTAGCTCATAGCTACTTAAATGTTTGACTGGCTATTTCTAGTATTTAGCACAATATTTAGTGCATAGTGAATGCTTAATAAATGCTTATTGATTTTTCCTTCTCTTTAAAGTACCTACATCACTATCTTTCCCTTTCCTCTCAGCAGAGCATCTCATCAAATACTTTACTCATTCTCTCTTCTACTCATTAAACATTCTGAAACACCTAAACATTATTCCCTACTCTCTCATTTTCTGCTCTAGTCTCAGAGGTGATACTTTTCCTTGCAAACATCAACCCTTTTATATGTGTCCTTTCCTTCTCTTCCTCAGGGAGCTTGCTTCTCTCTCTAATTTTCACCTTTATCTTCCCACACTCATCCTTTAAAAACGTTCATTTGTTCTTACTATACCTCCATGCTGCCATCCCACTTCATATCACTTCTCCCTTTCATAGTCATATTCCAAGAAGAAGCTCTCTATACTCAACTTTTTCTCAGTCCTTATCCTTTTTGACTGTCCTGCAGCTTTTGAAACTGCTGTCTATTCTGTTTGTATACTACCTTAGCAGGTCCTATCAAACTGGAAAGCTTTGAGTCTGGGCTGACTGTGGACACTTTATCCCTGGATCAGTCTAAGTTTGGAAAGGCTCAATGCAAGAGAGTTGGCCAGAAGGTGAAAATGTTTTTAGCCATTGCAACTCCTGGAGACCACTGACTATGGTATAGTTATGTTCTGCTCTTACTAAAAGGAGCATCCATGCAAATGAAATCACAGATCCCTGAAGTTCCAAAATGACTATGAAAAAAATTAGCTTTAATTCTTAATTGAAGCCCTTGGTTTATGTTGCTGCTGTTTTATTAAATCATTCATTCTGTTAGTCAGTCAACAAACATTTATTAAATATTGATGCAATGCTAAGGAAGATACAATGTGGGCAGCTAGGTGGTTCAGTGGATAGAGCACTGGTCCTGGGATCAAGAGGACATGAGTTTAAATCTGGCTTCAGACACTTACTACCTGTATGACCCTAGGCAAGTCACTTAAACCCAACTGCCTCCACACCCCTCCCCCCAACAAACAAACAAATAAAAAGATACAAAGATAAAGGAGATAAAATCTTTTCCATCAAGGAGCTGAATATTTGGATGGGGTGGGGGAAATGGTAAAACCTTACACAAATAATTATAATGCAAATTAGACTATAATAAATGAATCAGAGGAGCAATTCTTCCAGTTTATGTACACTGAATGCTGTGGTTAGATTTGCTGTGTTTGTAGACCCTGCCTGTATGTTGTTTGTAGTCTTGCCTGCATCTCTAGGTGCCAAACATCTCTGTCTGTTGTTGTGTAGCAATATTTTCCCACCATGCTATCTACGTTGCTGGAATGATGCTTCAAGATATCCTTTCCAAACTTTGGCTCACCACCATCTTACTCCATCCTGCCCCATAGTTGCTGCTTGGGTTACCTTCCTAATATGTCCTCTGCACATGTCCCACCCATCACTCCTAGAACAGTGGCTTGGTTGTGTCTTGGTTATGGCTGTTCACCTCAAACTAGCTGCACAGTTCAAGGCAGATATGATGTCAGGCGCAGATTCAAGTTTCATGGGCAGAAGAAAGGCCAAATAATAACAATCCTCTATGGCCAGACTAGAGACTGACTCCATTTCTCAAAAGAGATGCTAGTTTTCTTGACCCATGCTCCTTAGCCCAGTGCTTGGGAAAGAGTAAATACTTAATAAATGTTTTATTCATTTATTCATTGTACTATTTTATGTAGGAGTAATTGTTATCACAATGTACAGCTTGAATAGTAGAACTCATTAGGTAACTACTTCTAGTTCCCAAAGATGAAGGTCTTTGACTATATATAGGACTTCCATATTGCAAGTAACTGTTACACAGTCAGAGTATTCTCTATTTTCAAAATGATAAAATGAGGGTCTGGTCTTGCCCTCCTAGTGGATGATGGGTTGTCAGGCCAGAGATGGCATTCTTGTGAAAGGTAGCATGATGTGGTGAATAAAATGCAGGACCTGAATTCCAAAAGGACCCTAATTCAACCTCATTCATTTAATAACTAAGTGAAACTGAGAAAATCATTTAGCTTCTTTAAGACTGTTTCTCGTCTGTTAAATGGAGATGATCTTTTTAAAGCATTTTTACAGAATTTTTGTAAGTATTAAATGAGGAAAATGCCAGTCTTCAATTATCATTTAGATGAATAAAGTGTAACCAGGCATCTTTGCTTCTCAACCTGGGAGCATGAGAGGTCATCTCTCTTCTGGGATGTCCCTAAGGTTCTTAGCCTGAACTTATTCCAGTTTCTGGAGGGACTTTGAGGAGGCCAGGAGAGTCCTAAGGGCTTTCTTAAGACAACAAAATGCCTACAGTTATGTCTTCCAATGGTTCTTCATAGTTAAGAGTCAGCCAGTCTTATACCAAAAGCCTTTGGAAGTTCTGTAGAAAAATGAACCCCCATCACCCAGATAATTCATCATAAATTTGGTCTTTGAGATTGACTATAGCAGACATAGGTTTTTAGGGCAAAGAAGAGACATATATGACATATGTGCAATTCTAGGACTTTGCATCCAACCTCTCTCTTCTCTTCCTAGTATCTGTCACCCTCTAGAGATTCACCAGTGAATATTAGAACATTCTGGTGTCCCTTGGGTGTAGGGACAGAAACTCAGTCATTTTTATGAATGAAGTAAGCACAGAAGGAAGATTGGAAATCACTGTCCTAGGTTATTGTAAGGTAATGTAACACTAAAGTATTGGCAGGCACTCTGCACTTTTTTCAAGATTCTGTTTTGAAATCTGAAGGAGTGGGTTAGGCATGAACTGTATCATGACATATAGCTGATGCCTTAATGTCTTTTTCTGCAAAGTATTGGAATGCTGAATATTCAGGATTGTGTGGACAGTTTTGTGGGACTTATTTAGCTTTCTGGAACTCAAGGTAGTTTGTCAAAAGAGAATCCTTTGTATTATTTATGTGGTAAAAGAGAGAAATTCTGTACTCTATATCATCTCTAAGTAGACATTTAGGTCTGTAACCTACAATATGAAGAGGAATGCTTATGATAAGGAAAAATTATTAGAAGGAACAAAACTGGAAAAGGGGATGGGAAAGAAGATAATTATATCTGCTAAAAAACAGTAAAATAGAGGAATGGTTGAAAATAATTTACTTATTCTCTTTATACAGTTTGTTTCATATTTACATTAATTATGAAACCATTCAGACATGTTCTTAACTAGTTAGTGAAAAACTTCCCTCCAAGATTTTTCCAGCAACCCAGAGATCTTGCGCCTTGACAAAGGCAAAATGAGATCATTTCACAGTCAGTTAACAAAATGGGATTCACCTCCATGCACATTTTCCCCCTATCCCTGAAGCCATTCACAGAAATGTTAGCAAACCATTCCCAGGGACTCCAGTCAATTTTGCACAGACTCAAAAGAAAGTAGGTATGTAATTTTCCTCCTCCTGTTGGAGCCATTCTTTTTTTTTTTTTTTGAAGGGCAATTGGGGTTAAGTAACTTGCCCAAGGTCATATGGCTAGGTTTTTATTTGTGTGTGCGTTAAGTGTCTGAGGCCGGATCCGAACTCATTTGTCCTTCTGACTCCAGGGTCGACACTCTACTCACTGAGCCACCTAGCTGCCCCTGGAGTCATTCTTAATCCAGAAACTTTAATGAGATGCCCATTGACTGCATGGCCAGAGCAGCAATTGGGTTCCAAAGTCAGCCATTAGCTGATTCCCTAGCTAAAAATTTCGGGTGAAAGTTCACTAACAAAAGGTGGATGAGGTTAAAGAGAATAAGAGTCTAAAGGTCCACAGGGACCTCATATCATGTACCAAGTCATAATTACATAAGTCATTACCACTGTTTGGATAAAAGAAATAGCTGTAAGCAGAATGTATCACATGAGTAGCTGGGGGCAGATGCAGAATTGTCAACTTTCAGTCCTGGCAGGGTAGCAGAAGGAAAGAAAGAATTTTCTCTAATGGGTTGGAGCTATGAAGTTGACCTCTGAACTTCACATAATGTCAAGTTCCTGGGGTCAGAGTTACTAGGAATAATATTCTACTATCTACCAATTTCTATCTAACCACAAAATTCAGGTTATTTCTTTCAGAAGCTACCAAGACAATGTTCAGGTACACTTGGGGCACTTGTGCCTTCTACTTTCATCTCCTGCACCCGACCTGTACCCCTAGCGAGGCTCTTGAATTATAGGGCTGGAAAAGGAGAGATTAAAAAAAAACAAACAAACACCCATTCCTTTTATACTATGCTCACCTATGGTGATTAAGGAAGAGATGAGTAGAGAAGGGCAGTCGGGTAGAGTGTCTAACATGTTGACTTCAGAATCAGGTAGAAAAGGCATTTCCTGCCTTTTCCACATACCAGCTGAGTGACTGAGGGGCAATCCACTTAACATTTTAGTGGCCCACGGAGGAGCTACATTTTTAGGGGCATCTCACTCCCCAGCTCCACTGGAGTTCTTCTCATCAACAGAATCATAGGTCTGAACCATTAAAAACAAATTAATGAGAGCTGGTCCAGAACCTTAAGTCAATATCTCATAGACTTTTGAGTTAGAAAAAGGATTTTGCAGATGAGTTGGGGGTGGGGGTGGGGTTTCCCATTTATTTTAAGTAAACTAACTCCTCTTTTAAATAAGTAAATATTTGTCACAATAGCATTCTTCTAGCATCTTTGCTCTTACCACAGATATTCAATAAAAGGAACTTCTGTTTTTCCAGACAAGTAATAGTTCCCAATGTAAGAAACCAAATGGCAGCTAAGATAGACTTTAGTCAAGTAGATTCTTTGCCTGGGAGTATTTGACCTTCAGTGCTTAGGTTGCACTGAAGTCATATTTTATTTATTTATCTTTTTTAAAGAGGGCCTCTCAAATTCTATTGAAATATAGGGTACGTTGAACCAAGCTCCAAGTGTGCTGTGAGTTAATTTGCTTGAAATCCTCTTGTTATGTTTCTGTGTTCTGCCTAATGGCA
Organism: Gymnobelideus leadbeateri; assembly: GCA_011680675.1. NCBI lineage: Eukaryota > Metazoa > Chordata > Mammalia > Diprotodontia > Petauridae > Gymnobelideus > Gymnobelideus leadbeateri. The sequence goes on along the minus strand of WOXC01010118.1, from coordinate 28,148 downwards.
GTTATTTCCTGCATTTGTGGGGGGTGGGGGGAGTGCTATTATTTAAATATAATACATGCTGATTATCCCAGGACACAGCGTCTTGGGTCCTTCTGTAGGGTCAGAGAAGCCCCTTCCTCCAGATGCTGCTGCTGAGGTGATGCATCCTGACTCCAGCTTCATTCGAGTAAACGAACTGTCTTGCTTTTTTGCTTTTACAAAACATATGGTGATTGTTAGCCACGGAGATGGTTTCCTAACTGTAGAATAAATAACTATATCCGGTGTTTTGCATTTCCACTCCACAATGAAATGAGGGGCAAAAGGGAGCACCCATTAATTTATAATTAAACTGGTTAGGAAAAAGGAAGCACATGCTAGCAGATTGGTCCTCAGTGACTGATATGCTTGCTGCGGCTGAATCACCACCGGCAGATGATTTATTATTTTTACTAATGTTCCTCATTCCTGTTTCAGCTGCGAAGGTCACTCACAAAAGACAGGATCTGGAAAAGAGATGATCTAGTTTGACTTTGGGTTGTTACCTCTCTCCCTCCCCTGCCCCCATACTTTTTTTGTGTGTGCTTAACTTTTAAATATTGACTCAACTGCTTACCAGTCTCAAATCTGACACTCACCAGACATAGCTGCGTTCTTGAGAAGATTAAAGGATTATTCACTCACTAGCTTAATCAGATTAATCAGATATTTTGAACATGGTATTGAATGCTATCCACAAGAGGGGATACATGATTACCACATGCTAGACTAATTCAGGAAGGGGCTATTTTGACAGACACAAAGAAAGTGAAGGCAATATTACTAGTCACTACATGCTTTAACAAAAACCAAAAACATACTATGCCAGTGTTGTTGAAAGACATTTCTTTGTGGAGGTAATAAATGTACCATGAATAGACCCCGCATTTTAGCAGAGATTTAAAAAACAACAACCAGAAAGCATGACAGAGTATGTGTTTCCTAATGCTATTTAGAAATGTACTAGTATGTTCCTTCCAGATTTCTCAAATTTTTTTTTAGACTGATCTGATTATATTTACATATCATGCCTGAAACTGTCTCTTGATGTCTAATTTTTTCCATTTTTTCAAAATTTAGAGGAACCAAATTGGAAATGTGGATTTTACCAATTAAAATTATAGGCTAGAAATAGGATTATCCTATGGAAAAGGCAACATTTCATATCACTGGCATGGTGTTGTATTAACTATAACAATATCAAATAGTTCTTTTTCCTCATTCTTGGCAGCATCCTTAAATAGTGTTCAGTTTATTCTATTACACCCTTCTCCCTCTTTTCTTCCCTCCCTCCTTTTCTGCCAGATCAGAAAAGAACTATAGAACTGACTGACCTAGAAGAGGTACATACTAAACCAGGATTAGGAATAACTTCCTATGTGAGGGGCCCATTTTTAAAATTCTTTTTTTAAGTTAGTGGATTTAAATGGATATACTTGTAAATAGGTTCTATGCTATATTTGGAGAAACTGTGACATTGTGAAGTTAGAGATCTCCAAAATAAGAAAAGAGAAAAATCTGATAAAGGACTGAGCCCTTCTCCTAGTTCTTTGGTTGAATTCATGACCTGAAGTCCCCTGAGGGATCACTTAGTAACAAATGGACATCATCGGACACATGGTATCATTTTAGTGTAAAACCCAATGGTTTCTGATGTTTTAGTTTTCCAACTTGGATCTATTTTAGTTTGAAATCTCTGTTAAAATGGCAGTAGTAACAATGACAGTGCTTTTATTAAATATGCACTAGTTATCACTTCCACTTATATGGTGATTTATTCTTTTAATGTATTTTCATATACATTACTGCCTTTTATCCTGATAATCCCATGAGGTATTGAGAACAATTTACTATGCTCATTTTATAGAAGAGGAAATTTGAGATATACCTAAATATCTTGCTAAAAGTCTCAGTACTAGTCACTTGATAAAAATAGGATTAACACTGAATGTTAGCACAATCAGAGAGGCAGGACAGTTCATCTGTGGGGTGAAGAATGAGGGAAACAAACATTTATTAAGAAGCTGCTATATGTCAGTCATTGTGCTAAGAGCTTTACAAATTTTATCTCATTTAATCCTCCCAACAACCCTGTGAAGTAGGTTCTGTTTTTATCTCCAGTTAACAGTTGAGGAAACTGAGGCAGACAGAGGTTAAATAACATGCCCAGAGTCACACAGTTTAGTAAGGTTCTGAGGTCTGATTTGAACTCAAGTGTTCTGGTATCCAGGCTCTATTCACTGCCCCACCATTAAGGTGCCTCTTAGGTAACAGCTGTTGCCAATAATTTAATGAGAAATTGAGCCTATTACCCTTCTTAGACTGCTTATAGGCCACAGGTGAAAACAAAGAAATCCAAAACTGTGGTTGATGTTTTTGTGGGGCAGTTGAATGAATATGACAACTTACTCTGTGCCCAGGAAAGGGAAGAATAATAATTCTTTCACTTTGTTTTTGCTTCAGTCATGTCTGACTCTTCATAACTCCATTTTGGGGTTTTCTTGGCAAAGATACTGGAATGTTTTGTCATTTCTTTCTCCAGCTCATCTTACAGATGAGGAAACTGAGGCAAATAGATTAACCCACTTGCCCAGGGTCACACAATCACTGAGTATGTCTGAGGCTGGACTAGAAGTCATGATGATAATTTCAAGCCCAGTGCTCTATCTACTGCACCACCTAGCTGACCCTTCTTTCACCTTAGGGCACAGAAGAAATTCAAGAGACAATACAAAACTATATATTATTGGTCCCCTAAAGTTTCAGGTTTATTAGTAAAAGGTGGTCAAAGGCTATGTTATAGTGATGTTATGATAGATAGAACTTATATTTCAAAGATAACAGAAAACTCTGAAATTTATTGAAAGACTTTTCTGACCTAAGAAAGTCTGCTTTTTTCTGGCATTTGCATCTGACACTCCCAGCAATTAAGAAAGAGGATGTTGGATGGCAATATCTAAAATATGTTGTTCAGAGAACTGTTGTACAGTTTATGGGGCAGATAAGATGACTTCTATGGTCCCTTTCAACTCTGGGATTCTCTGATTCTAAGAAGTTTCATGTGTTTGTGAAGAACTCTCTGATCTCTTACTGTCATAACTCTTTGGGATACTTGCTTTAGTTTCTGATCAGTTTCTTGAGTCATTTTCATAAGAACCAAACTTCATTGGGTACGGGTTTGGCAAGCTGACCATGGATCTCTTCCAACTCTCAAGTTCTATAATTGGTAAATTAAGGTGCCTATTTAGGTGATATATTAATGAATCTTTGGTTTGTGAAATGAGTTGCTTCTATTTGGAGGCCAGCAAAAATCCCGGTGACTTCAAAACTTAAAATCCTGGTGACTTAAGTGTTACCTGATCAGATCCTATTTTTTTCTTGCTAATGTGCATAATTTTTCACTGAGGAAAAAAAAATCAGTGATTAATTAATTAATGATTAATTTTGTATGTTTGGACTAGACCTGTGATTTCAACTGGTAAAAGAAACTCCTTCTCCCAACAAAGATGGGCCATAGCTTGCAACTTATAGCCTAGAATACTAAGAGGTTAAGTAATTTGCTCAGATGGCCACAGCCACTAAGTGTCAGAGGTAGGACCTGACAGTGAGGCTAGCTCTCTGTTCACTCTACTACACTGTCTTTTACTTGTATGACCAATGCAAATTAAAACAACTCTGAGGTACCATCTCACACCTTTCAAATTGCCTATGATGACCAAAAAAAAAAATTACAAATGTTGGAGGGGATATAGAAAAATAGGTACACTAATTTATGGTTGGTGGAGCTGTGAACTGGTTCAACCATTCTGAAAAACAATGGAACTCTGCTCAAAGGGCAATAAAACTGCGTATCTTTTGATCCAGCAATACCACTACTAGGTAGGTATCTCAAGGAGATAAAAGAAAAAGCACCTGTACATACAAAAATATGTATAAACACTCTTTTTGTGGTGGCAAAGAATTGGAAACTGAAGGGATTCCCATTAATTGGGAAATGGCTGAACAAGTTGTAGTGTATGTTAGTATGAAATATAATTGTGTTATAAGAAATGATGAAGGAGATGGTTTCTAAAAAACTGGGAAAGACTTATGAACTGATGCACAGTGAAGTGAGCAGAATCAGAACATTGTACATAGTAACAGCAGTATTTAAATGAAAATCAATGGGGTGTTATTCAATCTCATCAATTCAATGATCCAAGTCAATTCCAAAGGACTCACAATGAACTATGAATACAAATTGAAGCATATTTTTTCACTTTATTTTTCTTGATTTTTTTTAACATAACTAATATGGAACTTTTAAAAAAGTGCATTATCTGCACATGGTTTGGCCAAAAGTAGGTTCTCCAATGCCTTTTTAGAACTTGAGCTAATGTTGAAAATTTAGTTCCTTTTGTGTTAATGTCTGAAGGTCCTATAACCCCAGACAACAGAATGTTCTAACTACAAGCAAAGATTGGGGTAATTTGTCTGTTAAGTAGTTCCAATGTAAAGCTATTTTAAAAGAGTTCAGTAAAGAAAAATGGAGAAATAAATATTAAGATCAATAATAACCTGCTTGTTTATGTAGAACACATTTCAGAAATATGTTCACAGACCATGAATTATTTTAGGTAGAAGTTACCAAATTTTTTTTCTATTTGTATCTTTAAAAAATAGTCTTTTAAAACATTAAGTACATTGAGTATACAGTATACATATGTCCTACATAGACCCACATTTTCATGCAGGGATATAAACACATATCTCCCTCATGTTCCTACAGTGGGAAAGAAGGAATGTGAATGGTAACACCATTAAAATTTTTCTTCTGAAAGCTCATTCTAGTTGGATCAAGTCCAGTCTATATTTATTCCTTAAACTGCATCTGGAAATCATTTCTTTCTTTTTGGATCCATGGCTATAATTTTAATGAAGGTGAAAAATAGGACTTTCAGACTGATGAGGTAAGAGAGCTTTATAAACACATGGGTGTAAGCTCATTGAGGACAGAAGCTATTTTTGTCTTTGTCTTTCCTTGGACTGTGCCTGGAATTTAGCAGGAGCTTAATAAATGCTTGTTGAATTAAAATGAACAAAATATATTGTATTGGTTATAAAATCTAACATGCAACCTCTAAGGTCCATTTCAACTCAAGATCCTTATGCGTGTCTAATGTAGGTGTTTGCTACTTTCTCGATTTGTATTCTCTATAGATATTTTCTCTATAGCCAGACAAGAGTGAATTGATTTCTTAAGTTAGAGGTTGTTACTTAAATGAAGAGTTTGGTCTTTAAGGAGGGACATCTAGGAGTTCATTTTTGGGGGGGAGGAGGGAGGATAATTATTACTATTTTCTTTTTAAGTCTCAGCTTCACAGGATAATTTTTTTTCTACTTTAGAATCTGATGGGAACATGAAACCCCATGCAGTTTTGACCCATACCATAGAAAATTCTGTGGTAGCCACAGCTCTTGCTAGAATGACCTGTACAAGTGGAGACGATGTATTTGAATAACTCTAATTGTTGGATTGATTTGGCAACTACTCTAAAGGAATGATCTAAAAAAGTCTAACGTAAATGTATGGAGCATTGGAAAACTTTTCTTGTAGTCTATATAAACTGAGATTTCTCCATCCTAACCAGGATTTTGGTTGGTAACAGAGGACAGGTATGGCCTTGGTTTTGTATGTGGGTATGTTCCTGGAGTTGATTTGGGTGTGTAGTATTTCCAGGGATGTTCAATGAATGTGTTTATTTGTATAGATAGCCAATAAAGTGTGTGTGTGTGTGTGTAAAATTTCCACTTGAGGTTCCTTTTAGGCCTCTTTATGAGTCTCTAATAGTGATAATTTTGCTTTGGGGGATGCTATGGATTTCTTTATAAACAATCCCTTGATTTGCTTAGTTGCCGCTTTGGGCTGTGCCTGCTCAGCTGTATAAACCTATTCCCAGCACTCCCCACTTCTGTCTCTTTCCCAATGGGAAATTTACTAAAAGAAGCAATGATTTTTTTAAAAAAGGGTATCATAGTTGAGGTTTGCCATTTTAGCTCCCAACCGACTGACATCCGTGCCTTGGATCTTGTGTTCTGACACACAGGTGGTCCAGATCTGGAGCTTAGATTTATATAGTTATTGAAATAAAATGTCTATTTTAAAATGAGATATATAAAGTTAAAATGCTTTTTTGGGGGGTGAAAAATGAGACCAATCCAGTTGATAATTCTAATAATCATAAAAGGGACAAAACTATGATTATATAATTTTATTTTCAGGCAGCAGCCTCTCCTAATCTCTTAAAAATCAACACATTAATGATCTATTTGCAAACAAACTCATCTCTACCTAGTGCTGACAGTCAGGGAGGTAGGGGGTTAGGAGAAAAGGAGGGGAGGAGAGGCCGAGGGATTGCTTTGCTGTTCAGTCTCTGCTTCTTTGCGCTCGGCTGATGGAATTATTGTTTATTTTTTTAATTTTCAGAGGTAGCTTGATGACAGCTGAAGAAGACTGTATTTGCTGAAGAGCAGCATGATGGTAGAGAAGAGCAGAGTTCCTGAGGGAGATCTAATGGTCCCTCTCCTTCCTGCACAGAGATAAAGACTTATAATAAGCGTGTATGTTCACCATCTGGCTCTGTGCATGTGGTCCTTATGGAGGCGAGAGCAGCACAATCTGTAAATGATCAGGAGCCATAGCGCTCTCTCCAGAGAATCCGCGATGCAATCAAGGTGACAGATGGCATGGCCACTGCTGTGGCCTCATGGAGAAGATCAAAATCACCTTCAATAAACTCTGACTGGAATGGGCATGAGCACCTCAAAAAAGTCAGTTTGTCAGTCAAACTGCGACAGCAAGCTGCATTGGGGAAACATAGCGGCCAGCTCTCTGTTTTCAATCGTTTCCGTCTGACTGAGCCTGAACTATGATCTTTCTCAAATTGTCCTTTCTGTTTAGCTGAAGCAGGCCAGCAAATTGCCAGATTCATAGCTTTATTGAAGGAAATTGAAAACACGATGTCCTCAATTCGAGGGACACACAGCTGGCAGGTGCTTGGACACCCAAGCACGGAAAATGGACACTCCCTTCCCCCTTGTCTTGAGCCCAAGTCAGTCCAACTTTAAGGCAGGTTTGGAAAATGAAAATAAAATGCAAATGTATGCCGAGGCTGGCAGAGATTGGCTCGCAGTGGTTATGTGAATGGAAATGAACTTCTTGCAAATGTTGTAAGTGTCGTATACGTTAATGCTACCGGCCTGCCTCAGTGGCTGATCAGATGGATGTCTGTTGCCCTCTTTATCAAGCATGACACACTTATTCATCTTATGTAGGTCACTTTGCTGCAGCAGACTTAGACACGAGGTGAATGAATGCCATTTGTCCTAAGCAACTTTAATAGTCTGAGGGGGTCAGCAAGCTTGGCCAAACCTAGATCTGTCCTCAGAAAATTATATTTATTTAAGGCTCAACAGACTCACATATCCAAGAAGATTAGCAGGAGACCCCTGCATCACGATAAAAAGCCATTCCTTCCTTTCTCTGAGAAGGAAATATGTTGATGCCAGATCAGAGCTGAGGCAAACTATTTAAGAGTGATTGATCTAAAAGAATGTGGGATCTTTGTTTCTCTCCTTTTCTGCTGGCGGAATTCCATTCTTGTTCTTCCTTTGATCTTCTAAGAAAAAGACATACTCACAAACACATATATGCAATATATACATTTATGTGTTTATATATAATATATACCTGCCATTGTTACTTTACACACGTATGTATACATGTATACACATATTTGAAGTAAAGCTTACTTTTCATAGATAATAGAATTTGAGAGCTAACAGAGAATTTTAGAAATCATGGAACTGAACCACATCAATTTGTAGACTAAGAGAGTAAAGCCTAGAATAATTAATAATCAATATACAGTAAACCTTTATTAGGTTCCCACTATGTGCTAGGCACTGAGCTAAGTACTGGAATGATTAAAGGACTTGTCCATGGTCATCTAGCTGATGATTTTTCTCTGTTCTTTTCTGTAGTTAGGATTCCTAAAGACAGAAGATGACAGAAAGGTGGTCATGTAGCTAGAAAGATTCGTGTTCAAGTTCTGTTTGGGACATGTGCTGACTGTGTGACCATAGGCGAGTTACTTAATCTCTCAGTGCCATTGGGGACACTCAAGAACAAGTAAATCTCAGGGGCACCTAGGTTGCTCATTAATTAGAGCACTGGCCCTGGAGTCAGGAGGACCTGAGTACAAATGTGGCTTGACATATTTACTAGCTAGGTGACCTTGGGCGAGTCACCCTGAATTGCCTTGCCTCCCCTCCTCCAAAAAGCAAACAAACAAAAAAAGAATGAGCAAATGTTGACCTACATTGGCAGCGAGTTTCCTTATTTTGGAGTTCCCAATATCAAAGTAATCACAGGTGTAGTCCTTATTCCTAACTACAAAACGTCATTCTTTTCGCCCATTTGAGACTGTGAGAATTCTTAGAAGATCAAGCCTCTCAGTTTTTGAAAGGAACCAGGTTAAGGGACTCATGTTCATTTTATTTAAAATCAAAATCTTGTTCATTTTCTTTCCCATTACACTCTGATATATGATGATAATCCAAGTCAGAAACACGAATGTGCATTGTTGGAGCCTAGAATATCATAGAGCACTTGCTTCTTCATAGAAAATTTCCAAATAGCTGTATGAAACACAGAATGATTAGAAACAAAATGCTTCATCCTTAATGCACTAAAAGGAAAATGCCTTTAAAAAAAGGAAACTGTCTTTGGGTGACAAGAATGCCACCCCCCAAAACTAAAGCCAAAACCCAGTGTCTGGAGGATTTCAAACTTCTCAGCCTATGTTTTATGTACCAACAGTGAAATCCTTGCTGCTAAACATTTCAGTATGGCATTTGGGGAACTAGAAATAAATCTTAGTAAATAAGAGCTTATAATGGGATAGTTAATGATTAGTGGAATTGCTTATTATCCCAGAACCATAATAACTTTATGTGATGTTCCTATAATATTTAGCTTCCCGCATTGCAGCCTTCATTTCACTGTGGGTAGCTAGTCAATAGCACACTACACCCCCATCAAAAATCAACTTCTCTGAACACTGGGGCACAGACCTGTGGGCTGGTGGTGACACACTGTGCTGTCACATGGGAGAGACTGTTTGCATTCTCTATCTTGGCCTTTTGCTCTCTGGAATGACATGCTGTGTAATAGACATGTTCATGGGGGGGAAAGACATCTGTCATTCAGCAGCAGTTTCCACCCCCAGACTTAAGCATCTGTGAGTGGCAGGGTTCTAGAAAGCATTTTGTCTACTTGGTTGAAGGTGATGGTAGGGAGGAGGAGGATGGATTTGGTGAGGAGAGGAGGGAAGGGCCAAATGTTCCAGGGCATGTTTCCATTGAAATTCCAGAAACTAGAGCATGGCCCAAAGTCAGGATTGGATTCCATCCCTCTCCCTACAGACAGTGGCACCCATTCCATTGTGAGTGCCCTAGGAGCACCTACTGCCTTTTACCTTCCTTCATATCCTCAGCATTTAGTAGGTTGCCTGGTGCATAGTAGGCATCTGATAAGTGTTTATTGACTGACTTATTGACCTTGTGCTGAATGTGTAGCTGGCTATTTCCTGCTCCAAAGGTAGCATGCAGGATTTAGAATCATGCCTATGTGACTTTGAGTATGTAATTCTACTTCTCTGGGCCTCAGTTTCCTAATCTGTAAAATGAGAGTGTTGGAATAAATAATAATTCTTTATTACTATGTGCCAGACATTATGCTAAGCTCTTTATAATGATTATCTTGTTTCATCCTCACAACAGCTCTGGGAGTTAAGTGCTATTATTATTTCTATTTTATGATGGGGAAACTGAAGCAAATGGAGGGTAAGAGACTTGCCCAGGGTTACATAGTATAGCCAGCACAGTTGGTGGGCTAGGGAGCAGTGAAAATAATGCTACGGGGGTATAATTAATAGTCTGTTTATTACAGGACCATTTCATACAGAGCCAAAGACACAAGGGGCTCACAGAGTTTTTTCTTTTTTTTAAAATTTTTTAAAAAAGCAATTGGGGTTAAATAACTTGCTCAGGGTTACACAGCTAGTTATTTTTATGTGTGGGTGCTAATTTTCTGAGGCAGAACCTATCCCAGGTCCTCCCAACTCTGGGGCTGGTGCTCTTACTGCACCACCTAGTCACCCCTGCTCACAGAATTTATATGCCCTCCCCCAAGAGGTCTAGGTTTCACAAAAGAATATAGGCACCCCAAAGGAATGCAGACAATGTACAAGGACCCTCCCTCTGTGTGACCCAAAAGAATGCAGACAATGTACAAGGACCCTCCCTTAATCTTGTTTACTATTTACCCTTGCCTGAGGTTAGTTATTTATTAGGGTAATATCATAGGACCATATCTGGAGGCATAAACAAAAAAAAAGATTACACACCCTCTTGCTTATCTGCCCTGTAACCTTTCAGGTAATAATATAGGAGAGGGGAAGATTTCATTAACAGAGCTTGGGGATTCCTGAAAGTTCTCTACAGTTACATAGCTACTTTGCTTCTGAGACTGAATTTGAGTCCAGGTTTTCCTGATTCTAGGTCTAGCAGTCTATCCTCTGTGCCACACAGCTGCCCCTAAATGATCTTCAAGTCCTCTTCAAACCCTAAATCCTATTATCCTAAATGGAACACTGTTGTTTTTATATTGAATCCCAAATAGGGTATCTTCATTGATTATATATTGGCTTATTCATTCAGTTTTGGCAGGGGAAAGGGAAGGCTTCCTTTTCTTTTAAGTTAACTTTCAACTATACTTCTCTGTGATTTGTAAATTTTTCCATTTACCTTGATGATAAAAAAAGAAAAAAAGAAAAAGAAAACAACCCACACATTTTCCAAAGAATTATTGAAGGGCTGCTAAGTGGCAAAGTAAATAGAGCACTGGCCCTGGAGTCAGGAGGATCTGAGTTCAAACTTGGCAGACACTTAACGTTTACTAGCCATGTGACCTTGAGCAAATCACTTAACCGAAATTGCCCTCCAAAAAGCAAAAAAAGAAAAAAGAAAGAATTATTGAGTCATTATTTAGGTGCCAAGTCATAACAGGAGGCCAGGACCAAGGTTCTGTTATTTTGCAAAAGAGTTTTGAAGTCACAAGGGAATAGGGAGATTGCAAGACTAGGAACTGTATATATATATATATATATATATATATATATATATATATATATATATATATAGGCTATTAATGGCCTAGGTTAGGGACAACAAATAATACTTAGGGTTCTGAGAGTAACTGTGAGGGAGATATTAAGAAATTAATTAATATTTCTATACAGCTATTGGAAATAAACTCAGAGACACTGGTTAAGAACTTCCCATAAGCCTTTGGAGAGAGAATGTTTATTGTGACATTATCTAATTAATATTAATATGAAATTCTTTGTTCATAGGCTAATAACTAGAGTATTAATACTAGTCATTAGTTTATTTTATTTTGACATTTCCTTATAAATGTAGGCAGGTAAGAAGAAAGGTAGACATTAATGTTTTGTATTCTAAATGATTTTATATATGTATACATCACATATGAAGAGTTGGATGGGATCTTAGGAAGTCCATTTAATTTAACACATTCATTTTATAGATAATGAAACAAAATCCCAAAGATGAGCGCATTTAATATTATAAGATCACAGATCCAGGGCTGGAAGGGGCATCAGAGGCTATCTTGTCCAATCCCCTCATTTTAATAGATGAGGAAACTGAACAGGAATTTTAAGTAAATTGCCCAAGGTCTCACATGCCTCCTTGTCTTTTTGCCTAAAGTTTACTTGGTGTCATGTGGCATTATTTTTCTATTTTTAAAAAATATAATCAATTTGTTTATTTTTAGATTTCAACATTCACTTCCATAAGATTTTGAGTTCTGAACATTCTCACCCACCCTCTCCTCTTCCCCCAAGGTAGCTTGCAATCTAATATAGGCTCTACTCATATATCATATTAAACATTTTCCCATTAGTCATGATGTAAAGAAGAATTAGAACTGTAATTCGATCTATAATTGAATTTAGAGGAGATGTCCAGTAAAATTGCTTTTAGGGGGAAGAGAATAAGCATTTATTAAGTGCCTACTATATGCCAGACCCTGTGCTAAGTACTTTATGAATAGTATTTCATTTGACCCTCACAATAACCCTGCAAGTGTAGGTGCTGCTATTATCCCCATTTTACAGGTAAGGAAACCAAGGCAGACAGGTGAAGTGACTTGCCCAGGGTCACATAGCTAGTGAATGTCTGAGGTAAAATTCTGATTTGGTTCTTCCTGACTCACAGAAGTAGAGCCAACCTAATAAGGACGTGGTGGCCATGTTGAGATATATATCATTTTGTGAGCCAGGCTACCCTTCCTCTTGGGTGTGAATTTCTTTCCAGCTACTTCCTATTCTTGTCTCCTCTTGGGGAATGGTTTTTCTCTATAGTTGGGTCACAAAGATATTTTTGTTTATTTGTTTGTTTGAGAGGCCTCACTTCAGTGCTAAGCCAGCTAGTTCCGGCCCTAGCCACTGCTGATTCACCCCCAAGAGGAAAGCCTCTTTAGTTTTATTGTATTTACAAAAAAGAGAGAAAGCCTAAAGGGAGAAGGGAATAAAAATTGCCCCTTGTGCTGTGTGGTCTATCAGGAGTTTCAGGAAGGCCAGATCCAACCTATTTGCCCCATGTTTATGCCACCTTGAATTTGATGCTAGGCACTGGCCTCTGCCTGGCTGTAGCTCCCTGGGGTTACATACAGACCCCATGGCCATAATCCTTTAGGATGAGAAGAGTTAGTTTGTCTATCAAAGTAAGCTCACCCACCCCACTCCCCGCAAGCCCCAAGGGCAGGACAAAGCTTCCCCAAGCATCTTAGGAGGGGAATACTATAAAATCCACAGACATCCACCTCGAAGATCCTGATCTCCTTAGCGACACTCTAAATATTCATCACGAAGAGGGATATTGGGAATCAGATTCAATTCCTCTGATGCTGATTCTGCCCCTTTCTACCGAAGCACAGATTGCACCAGGTTTAGTCACTTCGGAAAAACCTGATAACTGGCTTTGTGTTAAATGGGCACCATTAATTATTAGCAACAATCCTAGTTGTAACATGTCTAAGGAGAGTTAATTCACCTCCACTAGGTGGCACAGTGGATAGAGCACTGGGCCTAGAGTCATGAAGACCTGAGTTCAAATTTGACCTCAGACAATCACCAGCAGCTTCCTTAACTATAAAATGGGAATCATAGCAGCACCTACCTCACAGGGTTGTTGGGTGGATCAATAGTGCTTGGCACAGTGCCTAGCACATAGTAGGCACTTAATAAATGTTTGTTCCCTTCTCCTCCCTCCCTAAAAGCGGTTTAAGTAACCATCACTTCTAAATTCAATTACAGATCTAATTCTTAAGGATACTGTATTGTGTTGAGTATACTTTAGGCAAAAAGACAAGTAGAAAAATTCTATCCACCTCCTCAGTTTGTATCTTTTTCTCTTATCTGGCAGAAGAACATAGAACTCGTTGGCAGGAGGTTAAATTATAGTAGTTATAGTAGTTATAAATTATAATCTTTTCTTCCTTGGTAATAACAACAAAGATGACGAAACAATAACTCACGTTTTTATGGCACTTTGTGGTTTACAAAGATCCTTCCTCACAACAATCCTGGGCAAATCCTACTATCCTTTTTTATAGACGAATGAACTGTGAATTAAAGAATCTGAGAGATTTTCCTCTGATCTCATGGAGGGGTGTGGGGAGAGGCTTGAGTCCAGGTTGTTTGACTCCAAATCCATTAAAACATGTGGGTTTTGTGGGAAACTATCCATAGACGTAATAAAACTATCATGAAACAGACTCGAATCCTTCCTGTTTGAGTTTCTGTTGGTAACTGCACATTTCATTTAGAAGAGTGAAAACTAAGCAGGATTGAAACCACAGGGAATATTTGGAGTTATTGCTGCATTTGCCTCAGACTCCAGCTGAAAGTCCTACTCCTCTACCACTCCCAGCGATTCCCCTGGATCTGGTGGTGTCAACCACACCTCTGTCATCTCTGGATTAGCAGTAAATACTTTTTGTACTTAGACCTAAGACCATCTTCTGCCAGAAGTGAGGAAGAAGGAATATGTATACGGCATGCATCATGGATACTGGATGACCTTGGACAAGTCACCTAACCTTTCTATGTCTTAGTTTCATAACTGATAAAATGGAAATAATAATATTACCTCTCTACCAATGTTGTTGTGAAGATCAAATAGGATACCTGTAGAGTGTTTGGCAAACTTTGAAGAAGTATACTTATAACTATTTCTATTATTATTTTCCCTCCCACCTTGTTCCCCCATGTCTTCCTGGCTTTCCATATGTCAAAATCATGCCTCTGCCACTGACTCATCATTCAATTTCCCTCAGCACTCTGGAAGGTCCTGCCATCCCTCCCACCTACTCATTACAGAACATCCCTTCACAAGACCCGCCCCTTTCTCCCACTGGTAATTTCCTCCTGGAGCCTCCATTTTTTGAATTGCCCAGTACAACCATCATTTTCCCTTTGATCTTGTCCCTGACTCTATGGACTTCAAAATTATGCAACTCCATCCCTTTTATTCCTTATCCTCCTTCCTTTTTAAACTCCTCTTTGTATGTCAACTTTCCTCACTTGAATGTAAGCTCCTTGAGATCAGGGGTTTTCCTTCTTTTTGCTTGTATTCATATCCCAGCCTTTAACATTATCATCATCATCATCGCCATCATCATATCATCATCACCATCACCACCATCATTACTACTACTAGTAGTAAGAGAAGTTGGAGTAAGAATTTTAGTATGAATATTCTAGCATCCCTTGTGACAGGCTGGTTGAGCTGTCAATCATTGAATCCACCAGCCCAGTGTAACAACACATAAAAATCATTGCTGGTTGCTATGATGCTGATTGATAGCTCAGCCAGCTGGTAATGTTGGTGGAAAGTAAGAGAGGGAGTGGTCTCCTGGTCACACAGTTTTTATGTGTCCCATAACCATTTCTCTGAGAGCAGAATTCCTGCATATGGCCTTATAGAAAAGAGAATGTGGGTGCTGAACACTGCCATTGATTGCTTCTCAAGCTGTTGGTGCGTTTCTGTGCAGATTTCATGATTTTTGTTTTTAAAAACCAGATTTTGTGACTTTTCAAAAAAAATCCTTTAAACAAAATATTTTATATGGTGTGATATCTTGCTTAGAAAGGTTAATAAACATTTTTATAGGAAATAACAGTGATTCAATTCTGATTGCTAAATGCTCATTCAAAATAATCTGCAATATTTTTTCCTTGAATAAAATAAATGGTCCATGCATCTCTTCAAATTCCTTTGCTCTCAGAATGAATATGTTAAGACATAGGTCAGAGGATGTCAGAATTGGGAGGTGTCTAGGAGTTGTGTACTAATAATTCAACCTCCTCCTTTTTGAAAAGAGAAAAATAAGCTCAGAGGAGAAAAAAGATTCAAATCCTGTCTCAGTAACTTACTAGGTGTTTGACACTTGGCAAGTCACAACCTTTGTGTGCCTTAGTTTCTTCGTCTGTAAAATAAAGATAGATTCAATGATCTCTAAGATTTCTTCCATCTCTAAATCTACGATCCTCTGAAAGGTTGCTAATTTGATATCATAGAACAGATTTAATTGAAATTGTCCACAACAACAAATTCTTTCTTCAGTACCTACCCATGAAATCAATCACTCTTCATAGCCCAGGAGAATTCTCATCATAGGTATTTCTATATTATTTCTCACCTATCTGCAGAGTAGTTATTTATATGGAACTCTTTAACCTTAGTAATAAGAGCTCACATTTATGTAGCATTTTAACTGCTTTTGCTCACAACAGCCCTGTGAGGGATACAGGTAGAGAGAAGATTATTATCCCCATTTTTCAAATAAGCAAACTCTTCTCGGAATAGTTAAGTGATTTGCGCAGCCACACAGCTAGCAAGAGAGAAATGGGACTCAAACTCAGATCTCCTTTAAATTCATTCCTCTTTACACCCCTATTATACTACCTGTCTCGTATTAATTTTGGCTCTTTGTTACTCAAGGACCATTTTGATTTTCTTCCATAACAAAATGAGAAGATTCTTTAAATGCTTTTTGACTTTCATATAGGTAGATGAATATTTAAGAATACTACTTCAATTCAATTCAACAAGCACCTACTATGTGCCAGGCATTTTGCTAAGAAAAAGAAAGTTCCTGCCCTCAAGGACTTTATAATCTAAGGGGGTGAGACAATACATAAAAGGAAGCTAAAAAGCTGGGAGGAGGGGGCACCAGGGGCAATCTTCTATGAAGGAATGATGTTCCAGTGGAAACCAAACAGAACTACAGATGGAAAATGGAAAGCTACTTGCAAAGTTCTGAGCCCTCTATAAAGGAAGACTTTGGGAGGAGTTTCTTGCTCCACCTTCTAGCCCTCCAATCAGAGGGAGAGGAGACTGTGGGAGATTGGAAGGGGTTGAGTATCTAAAGCTGAGTCAATCTGCATGATGATGAGATTTCAGATGATCAGCTTATCCTGGGGGAGGCATGATGTTCCACCATATGGAGACTGACTGGAGAAAGCTTTTGTTATGCTGTATTATTTGTTGTATAGCATTCATTGTTGCCATATCAAAAAGGAAAATAGAGGCGTTTGATCAGATGCTACATGAAAGCACATGACAAGGAGGGGTTTGTAACAGCAAAGCTGTTCCTATATTTCTAGTGACCTCCCACCCCCTTCCTCCAACCATCCCTACACCCCCAATAACAGCCTTTTGTTGACCTGGTCCTAGAGCATTTCCCAGTCTCTTTGCTGGACACTCTGCTATTTGCAAAGGAGAACTGAAGTGTAGCTTGAGCTTTTCACATTTCAGTATGACTGAAAATTCCATTTTGGAAGACAGAAGCCAGTGTATTTACATAACCATCCATCCTGTTTTCAAAGAACTGTCCTAGTGGGGTCATTTACAATGCATCTGCATTTGTAACTTTCATTCATATCTGGCCATCAGCCAGTAGATAATACATCTGGACACCTTTGTCCTAGGCCAGAGGACAAAATAGCCACACCAGCCCATGTGTCTGAATTTTTCCACTTTGGGAAGGAACATGGACTAGAAGAGAACTAGCTGTGGCCTCAGGTCACCTGGGTCCAAATCCTGGTTTTGACGTTTGCAAACCATGTGACTTTGGGCAAGTCATTTATTTTCCTTGGGATTCTTTTTTAATCTAAAAAATGAGAGGTTTGGATTATATAGTTTCTGAAGATCCTTCCAATTTTAGGTCTATGAGGGAAAGAATAGAATCAAGTTCAGTTAAAATTAAACTGGATTATCTGGGAAATCTTGATCAATTCTATTATATTCATTTTCAGAACATTTCATAGCTGTCTTTAGATATCACAGTAGATTTTCCCATCCAGAAGTTTGCTTATATGGTGAATTTGCCTATAGTGCATATCGTATAACTTGGCTCAGTGAACTTGCTTATATGAGCAGAAACAGCTCCTAAGTCCAGATTTTGATAACCTCACAGACAAGACTTCTGGATTTTTTCCTTCTCTTTCTTTTACTTCCTGACTCTTGGTTCTTTCAGCATTTTGAGCACCCTCTGAAACAAACCATTGTATCATTATAAAGAGAATGAAGCTAGATCATTTTCATTTAATAGCTCTTGCAGAAAGATCTGGTGGTAGAAAGGGAATGTTGCTTTTACCTGTAATGAAAGGTTTCAATCACTTATAAAGTGTAGTTATCCAAATAGTTCAACCCAAGAAGTCATGAGATATTTTAGAAAGAACCATCAAATAGAAGCCAAAAGACTCAGATCCAATTGTCAGCTAACTAGATATAGATCCTGAGCAAATCACAGCAACTTTGAGGGGTTCAGCTTTCTAATTTGTAATCTTACAAATTAGGGGGTTTTACCTAGAAGTTTATTTGGGTCTCTTCTCACTCTAGCAAGATTCTTGATAATTTTGGATTCGTCAAATATTCAAAGGTGTTAGTACATGACCTTCAAAAAGTCACTTCCCTCTGGGACTCCAATGAAGATACCTGCTAAAAGAGGGGGCTGGACTTGATGATACCTGCAGCTTTATAATTTTAATAAAATTTAAAGTGGTACAGAGGCAGCTAGGCGGCAGAGTGGATAGCCCCTGGAGTCAGGAGGACCTGAGTGCAAATCCAGTCTCAAATACTTACTAGTTGTGTGACCCTGGGCATGTCACTTAAGCTTGTTTGCCTCCATTCCTCATCTGGAAAATGAGTTGGGTTCACAGAGAGTCTGACCTGACTGAAAGGACTTAAAAAGGTGGCACAGAAAATAGACCCAAAAGATAAGGACAGAAAACTTTATGCCAGCTCTGTCATGATTTCTACCAAAGAACTATGGGCAAAACCTTTACCCATTCTATGTATCTTGTTCTTTTGCAGAAAAGACACACTGGGAAGACTGGGTTCTTGATGGGAAGTGAAATCTTTTGTCTAAAATTAATGTGCAAGAGGTAACCATCTAGCGTGGCCTCAGCAGTAATAGTTCAAGGCCATTTCTTGGTTGCCAGGGGAAAAAAATATTATAAAGGCTATTTAAAATCATTTTGCAAAATGAAAAGGGAGATAGATATACACATTATTTGACCAAATAGAGTGAGGTCCGGTTTCAAATATTTCTCAGTGACTATTTTGCTATGGTTGGTTGTTCTATTCTACATAAAAGACAAAGTAGTTGGTTGATCTTGACTGTAAGGTATAGCTTGAGTTTGATTTACGGTACTAGTCACCACCTTGAAATACAATGGTGAGTGGTAGGAGTTTTCAGTAGATATATCTTCTGTTTTTTTGTAATAGGTATCTTTGGAATTGGGATATAGATAAGGACTAAAAGTTAAAGAGATATATGCTGGGTTTAAAGGATAGGGATATTATATTCAATCTCCTTCCCCCAAAGGATTTTTAGACTTGTTTTTGTGTCAGAGAAAAGCCTAATAATGGGATCAAGGAATCTTCTGAGCAACTTATTTTTATCTTGACCTTTAAATCACCCAGGCTTTTATATTGTCTGAAAAAGGTGACCCTATTATTACCTAACATAAATAGTGACATCACGACCGAAAATACAAAAGGCTACTATTGCCTCTAGGATTCAGGATCTTGAGCCAGATTTTCATAAGGGGCTTGTGAGTTTGGCATTCACTGTGCCACATAGACCCATAGGCATTTGGGGCTAGACAGCAGGTATCTATCTAAAACTGGTTATCATGCATGTGGGATCACGTGCAGGATAACCACTTATCCTGCACGTGTTGCCATGCGTGCTTGTCTTTGGGTGCACATTTAGAAGCTGCTGAGGGGCTGGCTGGAAAGTCTGCTCTTATCAGAATGTCATTTTAAATGTTTAGGCATGTAGCACATTCAGTTCCTCTGAATGCAATGGCGGGGGAGCGGGGGGGATATACACACCTGCGCCTTTATTCCTATAGCTGATGCCTGAGGGAAGCAGGTTACCACTGCCCTCAGCTTTTGCTTGTATTGACATGTATGTACATAGGACAAGAGACTGGAATCAAGCTCTGTGAAGGATAGAAACATTGCTCTGTATAATCAAAGGTAGTTTCTTTGTTTGGCAAACCACCCCTTTTGTATGCACATCATCCAGATGGCCATTTCAGTTTGTCTCCGGCTGTGAACCAAGCAATATGGCAACATTAACAGAAAAGAAACAATCCCTTCCCCTACCCCTCCACCCTTACTTCTTTTCCCTTTAAATAAATAATAACATTATATATACTTTTAAAAAACATCCAACTCTTAGGAACCAATAATTTTTATAAGGATTTTATTTTATTCAACTTGTTTTCTTGAGTTGGGGAGAATGGACTTCAGAGTCCTATTAAGGGAATGTCAGCTTTCTCTTCAGGGTGCAATTAGTTTCATATGTGGAAAGACAGGATGAAAAGAAAACACATTCCTTATTTAGTTAAGAATGAAAATGAGAGCTGATTGAAAAGTTCTGTGTGTTTATGGAATATGTATTACATAGACCTATATTGCAGTTTGTTAAGACTGATGGTTGTAAGTTGCTTAATATATGAATCTTCTCTACTAACATGTTCTTATCCATGGGGAATGATGGATTTATAATAAAACCTACACAAAATTTAAACATTAAAATGTGATACTAGTATTCCTTCCAAAATATATAACATATAGTGTATACAACTAATTTTCTGTGATAAATGTTTATATTGTAATTTTATATCTTGTTTTTATAATGCAAAAACAGGTCCCATTGCAAGGCAATGTTACAAACATTTCAGAAAATGTAGAAACTACTGGTTTCACAGAAATATTAGTATGCTTACATTAATGGTATAACCTCTTTTGGATTGTTAGGTGTAAGAAACAAAATTATGGTCTTTACCACATCCAAAGTATTTCCTCTCTAGAAAACCTTAAACTTTCACTTTTTTGCTTTAGGCTATCAAATTAAAGCAAATTGGACAATTAGGTAGTTGATTTGGGAGGTATATAGACAAAATGAGAGAGGATTGAGAAGTTCTATGTATTTACTGTATTTAAATACTATTATATACTATGTATTTACTGGGTAGTTGAGAAGCCAAACATATCAATAGATCATCAAACTTTATTAAGAGCCTACTGTGTGCAGAGCACTTTGTTCAGCATTTTGATGAGGTACAAATTTAGGTAATACAGGGTCCCTGCTTTTATGGAGTTAATATTCCTATAGGGGACTATGATAAATGCAATTATGTGTTAGCTTGACAGACCAGACCATTGGTGTTCAGTATTGAATTTCAAAGTGCTGGAAGTATCTTATTCAGGAGACTTAGGAGGTTAGAGATGGCCAATGACGACTACATAGTTGTTGCTGTTTACTTGCTTCTTCAATTGTATCCAACTCTTCATGAACCCAATTTTGGGGATTTTTGGCAAATATACCAGAGTGGCTTGCCATTTCTTTTTCCAGTTCATTTTAGAGTTGAGGAAACTGAGGCAATCAGGGTTAAGTGACTTGCCTAGGGTCACACAGCTGGTTAGTGTCTCAGGCTAGATCTGAACTCAGTCTGGTCTGACTCCAGGACCAGAATGCTATCCACTGAATCATCTAGTTCCCATTGAATACATAGGGTCCTGGGGAAATCAGCAGCCTTTGTGGTTCTTTCCTGTTAGTTTTAAAGTGGTAGGCTCTTTCAGCCCAGCCTACCCCAAACCTCAGCTATCCACTGAGAAAGTAATGCTACAGATCCTACTGCTCATAGTTGTTTGGTGATAAGAAAAATGTTACCCCAGCACCAAGCTGGCCTATAACCTTATGAGGTGAGGGCTTTATGCACCCAAGGAGATGCTTGCAATGTACTCATGACAGGAAGTTAGAGATATTTGATGACTATTGTCAGAAAGTTATGCAACTTGTCTTCAGGCAAAACTGCATCTGTACAGTACTTTCCTCTGACATTTGGTTGTGGGAAAGAACCTAATTCCTTACAAGCTGACTTAATTTCTGGGAATAGATGGGGCCCAGAATGAATGTTAAGGGCCTGACACAGATGCTTATAGGGTTACAGTGAAAATGCTGTGTGAAGTCTGAAGCAAGAAAAGTTCATTTCCAACTACAGGTATAAAGAAAGGCTTCCTGAGATTAAGCTAGGCCATAACAGATATATAGGTGTTCAGAGGTAGGGGTAGACATTACAGGCAAAGAAAACACGGTGAGCAAAGATGTTTCTATAACTTGACCTACGATACTTCTGTTCCCAAGCTCTGGAATCATATAGTCCATGTTTCATATTGGATCCTGACCTTAAAAGGTCCGTTTTGCTTTGTTGCCCCATTCAGAGTTTACTCTGGGAAAATTTCCAAATCCAGTGTATGTACAATTTCCTGGATTTCTGCAAATGTAGGCAACAGGGTCCCCACTCCTATAAATGTAAGAACTCACCCAAGAAAACAAATGCATATCAAGGACACAGTTTATTTTGCCTCAAAGAAAATGTGAAATGTGCTAAGGACTCACAGAAACTCACAAAGAGAAAAAAAAGCTTAAAGGCACTAAGAGTTGCCTGTTCCCTACACTGTCCTTCTCTAGTAGATTCTTCTTTTCCACCAGGGTCCTTAAAGATTTCTGACTGTCCTCCACAACTTGGACTCCCCTTAAGGAGGAAACTGAACTTGGGGTGGCTAGTGAGGCCACATCCTGACATTCCAGCAAATCTTTAGTTCATCCAGGGGATTCTACACAATTCCTCCCAAACTCAGAGGGATATGAAGAGAAATAAGCATTTCTATAGCCTGGCTGTATGCCAGGCCTTGTGCCAAGCAAATTGCAAATATTATCTCATTTGATCCTGACAATGACCCTGCATAATAGATGTTTTTATCCTCATTTCACAGATGAGGAAACCGAAGCAAACAGTTTAAGTGACTTGCTTGGGTCTGAGGAAAGATTTGAACTCAAGTCTTCCTGACTCTAAGCTTAGTACTCTATCCACTATACCACCTACCGGCCTAAGTGACTCGTGGTAATATTGGGAAGCAAAGTATAGATCTGTGGCTTAGTAGCTTTAGTCCTTTATTGTTTCCCCAGTGACAGGAGGCATGTAGGCAACCTGTCTGCTTAGTAAATTCTCTCTAGAAGGCCAGATCCCCCAGCTTAAACTTGGGGTTACTCAAATGGCAGAAACTGCTCCAGAATTTTCCCTTCTTTGGTTAGAAGCATATATTCAACTGTCATGCTGACTGGGAAATGTTCTCTCCTCAAATTTAGAAGGAGGGGTTGAGGGAATGACTTTGTCCATGATCTCCTCTCAGTCATCTGGGGGAGTACATAGAGTTCTCACATGTTCCCTAATATTCCACCATCTCATGGCTTGTGCTTTCTTATACTGAGAAAACCCATATTCATGTTTTGCCAAGCACTTTACAAACTTTATCTCAGCATATTTGGAATCAAAAGTTCCAAGTTTGAATCCTAGTTGACACATTTACTGGCATAGACAAGCTATGTAAATTCATGAATCCTCTTTCCTCATCATTACAATAGCAATAGTAGCATGAACTATGAATCTCACATGAAGGGGTAAGGAGAGAACTTCATATGCCTTAAAATTATTTATTATATCAATGCTTTCAGGGATTGGTCATTTTATTGGCAGGGTCCCTTTAAAAATGGTTTTGAAGAATTGTTCTTAGGTTTTCCTTACTATTATTTTCTGAATTCTGTTCAGGGGCTCAATCTCAGGGACTCTTCTCTCCTCCCCTAAGCCCCAGTTAGGGCCCCCAGCCACACTGTGCCAAAAATGTTTTTGCTCCCAGTGGTATCACACTCAATGGGTATATGCTTGCTCCTCCTCACCCACAGTCCATGGAATATTAATGGGATGTTTCTAATAGCTCTCTTTGTGGCAGCAAAGAATTGGAAGTTGTAGGGATGCCCATCAATTGGGTAATGGTTGAATAAGTTGTGGTGTATGGTTGTAATGGAATACTACTGTATAATAAGAAATGATGAGGTCAATGATCTTAGAAAGTTATGGAAAGATTAGAACCAAATGATAAAGTGAGCAGAATCAAAAGAATGTTGTATATACTAACAACAATATTGTTTTAAGAATAACTGTTAGCTACTAAGTTATTTTGACTATTATAAATATACAAATTAAAAATAAAGGACTTATGAAGAAAGAAACTGCATCCAGAGAAAGAACTGATAAATAGAAGTATATGTGCAGTAATCTTACATATATATTCCCATTTGTGTATATGATGGTAGTCATCTCTAGGGCAGGGCCAAGGGGGAGGGAAGAAAAAAGAAATTTACATGATAACTATTGTATATTTTGAGTAAATAGCAAGTGGTACATGGCAAATTAGTGGTTTAATATGCAATTATCTTTTTTTGTTGTTGTTGTACTGTGTTATGTGTTTGTTTAATTCTGTAACTCGAAAATAAAACAAATAATAAAAAGAGTTGTTCCATCCAAAACCAGGATTAGCACCTCTGAATTTAGGTCCCTTAGAGGACAGATGTAAATGGTCTTTCATTAACCCATATTTGAAGACATTCTGCTTGTTAGGACTTACCTGGGTATATTCTTTACTTAATCAAGCATCACTTCCATGTCACAATGAAGTGCTGGATAAGACATTATTTTTTTACATGTATCTATTTATTTCCTCTTTTACTTCTAGCATTGTAAAAATACAGCCTTTCTTATTTATTACGTTATCACAGGCATCATTGGTGGTAGAAGGGAACTAGATATAATGGGAACAGTTGCTCCCTGATCTGTATTCATACCCTGTCTGCCATCTCTTAACTCCCATGGTAGGTACCCATGGCAGAGATAAGTCTTTCTGACTTGTGTCGGGTATTAATATTTTTTTAAGTGGCAAGCCTTCTGTAGGTCAAAATAATGTTTCACTGAAGAGGATTGGCCTCTTGTTTTCTGTATCCTTCTAAAATCTTCTTTACCATGTCAATTAAATGATTAAGTTCAGCACTACAGACCATGGTGTTAGTTACCTGAGTTACATAATAACCATCCATGGCTACCAGAACCTGTTTTTTACCAATATCAGTGATGTCATGTTCAGATTAGAGATATTGATACATTGCTAAATCAACATACTTTGGATGTGTGTCATATAATTTCTTGGTCCCTATGTAGCCTTATTTTAAATATTCCTAGGGATGGGTCTTCTATCATTTGTCTTGGAAGATTATTTATTGTAAAATAATTTCCACCATCAGGAAGTTTTCACTCACATGGGGTATAATTTCTCATCCTTTACTTACATTCTCTAAGTTTAACTATTCTCTATCTTAAGAAATACATTTTCCACCTCCTTGGTCAGTTTCTACTCTCAGATTTTTGTAAGAGATTATCAGGCCCCCTCTCAGTCATTACTCAGCCATACCAGATATAATCTTTTCTCTAGTCATTCCTCACATGTCAGATGTCTGTCCATTCCCATAATCGCTCCTTCTGCTATCCAACCCCCAACACTTCTTTGAGATAATCCATCTGTTATTTTAAATATGTTGGAACTATAACACGTCAGGAACATACCTATCCAGGAAAGTTCTTGCTGTAGTATAGCCATTAACATTCATCCATTCATTTGTTTATTCATCTAACTATTTATTTTGCTGCCAATATTCCAAATTCCAAATCGCCAATATGCCCAAATTGCTGACATATCCCCCCCCCATAAAAAACCCCACCTCATTACATTTGTTATTAATCATCATTGATTTAGTTTTCCCTTGGTTTCATTCTTTCCTTTTTCCAATTCAATTCCATAAGCTTTTATTAAGAACTCCTATGAATACGAAGTGCTAGGCACAATGTGTAGCTCAGTACTGAGCCTGGCACATAGTAGGTGCTCAACAAATGTTTTTTGATTATATATTGCTTGATTAAATTAAAAATTGTCTATGTCCTCAAAGAACTTAACAGTCTACTCTCTACCTTGAGTCATTTGTGCTTGTGGATATTTGACACAGATTATTATTATTGCATTTCCGTAATCTTAGTCACAATTTTGCTTTCAAATTGTAGGTACTTTGGCTGTTTATTTACTGATAAAGGGAACCTTTACAAATTCAGCTTTAATATGCAATTTATGAATGTTGCCATATGCTCCCTTATCCATATAATAATTTGGCACCACTCATACCTATACAACTATGTTCAGTTTGGGGCTTCATGGGTAAGGAAAAATTTGGAGAAATTGGAGAAAGTTGAGAGAACCCTCCAATATTTAAAGGTTAAAAAAAGCAAGACTAATGAAGAAAGGTCAATGGAACTCAGAATATGAAGCCTGGAGATTATGATGGATTATCAAATAATATTTTGGTTTCTAAATGGTTGAAGTAGCTAATAATCTACTTTATTTGATTTCATTCAATCCAGTTAGAAGATATAGTATCTACTCCACCAAAGACATTGTGTTAGTTGCTGGGTATGGCAAAGGTGAATAGAACATGCTCTTTATGCTTGAGCTTACATTTAAGTAGGCTACAAAATTCCACATACACAATTGACAATAATAAAAGAGAAAATGTTACAGGTATAGAAGTGTTTAGGAACATTCTAAAAGATCCAAGAATTTTTTTTTTTTGCATGGGAATGGAGAGATGAGTGAGATTCAAAATCTGAGGTGGGCCTGGAAGGTTGGAAAGTCCTTAAACGGCTATTTGAAGTGATCAAAAACACAGGAGGCAGAAAAAGGCAGGAACTATTCAAGTAATAGTGACTGACCTAGTATCACTGGACATTAGAGGATGGGAAAAAAACAGACAAAAGGGATTTGGGCAGGTAGGTGGCACAATGGATAGAGTGCCAACCCTCAAGTCAAGAACTTTGTGAGTATGAATCTGACCTCAGCACTTACTAGCAGTGTGACCCTGGACATGTCACTTAACCGTGTTTTCCCAAGTTTCCTCAACTGTAAAATGAACTGGAGAAAGAAATGACAAACCTTCTAGTATCTACCAAGAAAATCTCAGAAGGGATCAAGAAGAGTCAGGCATGACTGAAAAATGACTAAATAAAAACAGCAACAACCACAATGAGGGATTTGCCTCAAAAGTAACCTATTCAATAATCCATCCTGCTTCTTTTCTTCTCTATCTTTTTCTGACTTTTAAGCACCAGCCATGCTAACAATGCAACAAATACTGGAATCAGGATCAGAATAGCAGATAGGATACATATCTGGAAACAATTGAAATATCACTCAGTCTAGCCCTCTCATTTTATAGGGGGAAAAGGAAGACCCAGAAAAGTCAAAGGGCTTCTCTGAGTTCATACAGGTAATGAATAGAAGAGAGGTTTGAGTGTTTTGATTCCAAATTCATTACTTTCTTTCTTTTTTTTTTTTTTTGGAGGGGAAAGGAAGGGCAATTGGGGTTAAGTGACTTGCCCAAGGTCACACAGTTAGGAATTGTGTCAAGTGTCTGAGGCCACATTTGAACTCAGATCTTCCTGACTCCAGGGCTGATGCTCTATTCACTGTGCCACTTAGTTGCCCCTCTTAATTCAGTATATCAAAAGAACATGCCATGCATATATTTATACAAACAATATTGTGAAAGACTAGCTCTGATGGGTTATTTTTCTATAGATTAGCTCATTTTGCAGACTGAGGCAAACATATATAAAAATTTCAGAGTTAAGTAAAATTTCCTTTTTGCTTATGAAATTATATTCTTTGAAATTAGTAAAATGATCTATCAGAAGGATCGTAATTAAAGAACTGTTTGATAGAGACCATCATAAACAACAGTATTAAGTTATGTAGAAATGTTTTCATTGTCAATATCAAGGTCTGATACTATGTCTTCTTCAACATCTTAATGACTTGGGAAATTAGAATTAGAAAGGTGTCTATAAAATAATTTACCCAAGGTGTTTTCTCAGGTTTTTCTTTCAGTCTGTTTTATTTGTAGATATTTTCTTTGGTTATGAGCACCATAGCAATGCTTGTCATGTATGCCAAGTACATATAGTAACAAAGACTCAAAAGAAAAAAAGAAGAAGTAGATAAAGGAGAGGAGAAATGGGAGGGGATAGAGCCTAGCTGTTGAAGAGCTAGGGCTGTTGAGGGAATGGGAAGAAGCAAAGGCAGGCTTATTGTAGCACATTGATGAAATCTTTGTATCTCAGGTAGATCCTAACACACTAGGTTCATCTAGACGATGATAATCGGGGATTGAGCCAAGATGGCGGAGTAGAAGATGATATCTATTATACTTTTTTTGGTTGTTTAGTCATGTCCAATTCTCTGTGACCCCATTGGGGTTTTCTTGGAAAAGATATGGTAATTTCCTTCTCCTGCTAATTTTACAGATGAGGAAACTGAGGCAAACAGGATTAAGTTAACTTGTCCAGGGTCACACAACTAGTAAGTGTCTGAGGATGGATTTGAATTCATGAAGATGAGTCTTTCTGGTTCAAAGACCAGGGCTATATCCACTGTACCACATAGATAGATGCCCTATCATATTTTTAAGAATATTCAAATGAGAA